>JAVIAB010000092.1:185337825-185721064 GCA_032433765.1 Megaustenia siamemsis
TGAATGGAAAAATGTATATGTTGAAACTGTCTTGTTGATTGTAGCATTGGTGTTTATAGCTGCCCAATTTTTGCTCATATACAACCCGTACATCCTCAGGCAGTGTTGCTAATGGATCATCATCTTTGAATTTTTTACTTGGAGTTGAATGTTCTGCATCTATCTTTCGTTTGTTTGTTGTAGAAGAGGTCGATCGTGAAGTGGGTGATGTTGTTTCAGTTGCTGATGATGTTGTTGATGGTAAATTGGGTGTTGTATCAGGTACCGATGCTGAAGCTGGTGCTGTTGTAGAGTGTTTTACTCTCATATGTCTGGCTAACGAACTTCGACTCGTATACGTACGTTGACAAATGTCACACGCGGTGTCGTATAAGTCGATGTGCACCTCGATGGTGCTCCAACAAACTTTTGTGCCATTTAAATGTCTTTGGGCACAACGCACACTGATGTTCTCCAGGTGCTGCATCGTTATGAGAAACCATCTGTAGAAAAATAAATAACCCTTTGTCAATGATACTTTACATAGCTAGTTTAAAGACATGTTAATAACATCGAATAGCAAGAGTTAAAATACTTAGTTTAAGCATCCAATAAACGAAGGAATTAAACAATTCATATCTTAACTACTTTAAATACCTTGAATAACCTATTATCGATAACCCTTAACATACTTTAAGAGAAAACAATCCAACTTATAACGCAAAATATAGTCTCAATCATCTCACTGAATATAACCTATTATCGATACACTTAACATACTTTAAGAGAAAACAAAATTTAATAACCTATTATCGATAACACTTAACATACTTTAAGAGAAAACAATCCAACTTATAACGCAAAATATAGTCTCCAATCATCTACACTGAATATAACCTATTATCGATAACACTTAACATACTTTAAGAGAAAACAATCCAACTTATAACGCAAAATATAGTCTCCAATCATCTACACTGAATATAACCTATTATCGATAACACTTAACATACTTTAAGTGAAAACAATCCAACTTACAGTGCAAACTCCGCTAGAATGAACAGTAACTTTCTTTGAAGTAACCAAACTTTTGACACAAATTCTCACATGAGACTAGTTTAAATATATCCTGGTACAAGATTTTAACCAATCAGCGAGTGACTATGAAAACATCGACTGATATCTGGATTAACCAATCAGAGAAGAGTATTAGAATAGGAGGCGGGGCAAAGAAATGACTGACAGCTAGATTAACTAATCAGAGAAGTGGGTGAATACTGACCTCATTTCCCGGTTGACAGGCCGTCGACTCTGTTCATCGGTGGGGTCGGCAAATAGGGGTGGTGGCGGTAAAATTTCATCATCCTCCGCGTTATATGTAGTGGCTGTTGGTTCAGTGGTGGGGTCAAGTAATGCGGGTGGTGAGTTAGTTGAACTGACAGGGAGGGTGGTGCAGAGTCAACTCCTTCCCAATTGATGTATTCCTTTATTCGTTGGGCTAAATGTTCCCCACACAAGAAGACTACATCCTCTTTCGTGAACTCATGATATAAAATATCATTTATTTGCGCGCTAAGGCGTTCCTCAAACTCTAGAAGACACGAGTGAGGTAACGAGTTGTCATGTTTCACCTGACACCCTTTACAATAGTCATATGGTTGATACTGTAGAATGCACAACACTTGTCAAATAGGATGTAAGGTCTGATAGATGCCATTTTACGGGAATCTGTAATATAAGAAAACCACATCACAAATATTTGGAATGGGACAGAACATGTAATACATGATAAAAAATACTTTAAATGTGCTAATACTCAATCAAAGTGTCATTAGTGACGATGGACCCTCGGTGGAAACACTGCTCTTATTGCTGGTCCCACCGGTTGTGGAAAAACTGTATTTGTTCAAAAGTTCTCTACAGAATCTACAAGAGCTAGTTGTCCCCGTACCCGAGGAAGTTATATGGTGTTACGGGGAATGGCAACCAATATATGAGACTATGGAGAAAGTGAGATTTATCGAGGGTCTACCAGATATCGATAACTTGGAAGGGGGTAAGAAGAGAAGACTCATCATCCTCGACGACTTGATGTCAGAAACAGATGAGAGGGTGACAAAATTATTCACCAAGGTAGTCATCACAGAGATATGAGCGTGATCTACATTGTTCAAAATCTATTTGAAAAAATAAGGAACATCGAACTATAAGCCTCAATACTCATTATATAGTCCTTTTCAAGAATCCAAGAGACGGAAGTCAAATTACAAATCTGGCTAAGCAAATGTACCCTGGTCAAGTGGCGTACCTCCAAGAGGTTTTAAGGACGCGACAGCGTCTCCCCACTGTTATTTGCTGGTAGACCTTCGACAGGAAACACCGGATCATCTGAGGCTGAGAACAAAGATATTTCCAGGGAGAGACAAATCGTCTACGTTCCAAAGTAATAGAATGGAAGCTTCACTTAGACGACACGGTGAAATGTTGAAATGTCTGCGCTCAGCCACGCCGAGTGGTTTAAGAGCCATATTGAAAACGGCCTCTCCAGAACTCATTCGCTTTTTATGTGAGTGTTGTCATAACATATTAAAAGGTAATGTTAGACTCACTAAGCATCAGAAGTGCGAGCTACGTCGACACAAGAACAAGCTGAGATTCCTCACTAAAAAGAAACCGAATCTTACGCAGAGGAAAGCAATTCTACAAACTGGTGGATTCATAGGTGCTTTGATCAAGCCTATATTAAGTGTTCTAGGCGGTGTATTAAGTCTGTAAACATGGCCAAGAAAATGATTTTGATGGATCCTCGGTTATTAGAGGGTTTGAAACAGACTTCCACGTATACACCACCCGAGGCGATCAATGATAACTTGAGAGATTTAGACGATGAAATGCAACGTATCTTAGACCGTAACGATTTAGCCCCTGCTGATAAGACCAGAGTGTACCAACGTACTTTGCAACAGTATTTAACTAGAATGGAGCAGTATAAACGAACGTCCTTTGGGATCAGTCGATCTCATTCAACATAACTCATCAACAGAAAGAATACCTTCCTCCTCCAACTTCGCCACCACCCGTCGATGTGCAACCAGAACAAGTCAAGGTACCCGAAACCCCAAAGACCAGTGATGAAAACACTTCACGGCTACCTCGTATAAATTGAGGTCCAAAAGAAAAAAGTCCAAAATCCCAACACCAAAATGGGAAAGGTGGTCAAAGTATTGAGACGTTATTACTATGACCCTAATCAACCAGGGTCGTATAGTGGTGCAAGAGCCTTGCAATGTAACACCAAAGTAGGAATTAAAGAGATCAATCGTTGTTGAGTCACCAGGATACCTATACCCTTCATAAACCGATTCGACATAAATTTGAACGGCGTCCCATTATAACGAGTGGACCCCAACAGCAATACCAAGCAGACTTAATCGATTTAAGACATTTGAAAAAACACAATGATGGGTACTCCTATTTGTTTCTTGTGTGGATGTTTTCAGTAAATTAGCGTGGGCCGTCCCAATACGAACAAAAAACGGGGAAATCATTAGTGGAGGCTGTTGGTAAAATATTTATCGATGGGAACCTGCGAGTCTTCAAACCGACAAGGGGTCAGAGTTTCTGAACAAAACATTTCAGAAATTTCTCGAAGACAACAATATTCACTTTTTCACCACCCAGAATGAAGATATTAAGGCTGCTGTTGTGGAACGTTTTAACAGGACTCTGAAACAAAGGATGTGGCGATATTTTACGAAATCCAATCGACTTTGTTATGTACATGTGTTACCCCCGCCTACTTCGAAGTTATAATCATTCGTACCACAGAAGTATAAAAATGGCACCGGTCGACGTTAGCAGAGACAATCAAGAACAAGTGTGGAACACGTTGTATAGCAAACACAACTTGAAATTTGAAAGACCCCTGTATAAGGCTGGTGAGCGAGTTAGAATGGTCCTGGGCAGAGCTAATTTTAAAAGGGTTATGCCCACGCTTGGACGGAGGAACTCTTTACCATCAGTCGAGTAACTGAAACAAAACCCGTTACATATGTGCTGAAAGACGATAAGGGTGATGAAATAGAGGGGTCATTTTACACACAAGAAATTCAAAAGGTTGGAGACAAGAATGAGTACAGGGTCGAGAGGGTTATAACCCAACGTCGCACGTCATTGGGACGAAAAGAGAGTTTAGTCAAGTGGTTTGGTTATGGTTCCTCATTCAACAGTTGGATACCGCCAAGGATATTGTCAGATACAAAAACTAGAGATGGTGGAAGAAGGTGAATCGTTTGAAGATCCTGTTTTGCGAACCCTGAGCTCTGGTGGGGAGAGAACCTCGCTCTGGCCAGTATTTGGGAAATTATTCCCCCGTTTAGAGATTGTCTTTATGTGTCAAATGCTTGTTATATATACCGTTGTCGCGGTCTCGCTGTTCAATCTGTCCACTGAAAAGCAGACGCGAAGGACGGAAAACTGTGGATAGCCCTACTGAGCAGTTGTTTAGGTTACATGCTCCCGAATCCAAAGTTGGAGACGAGAAGGTGAATAGAGGAAAATGAGTTTTTATGTCACGTTACCCAGCAATGCTTCTATGGATATTTTTAAGGAAAATAACCCCGGTCACTTTTTCGTCAAACTTCCTCAGACCATTGATATTACAACACAATATGAGATTGCGCTGGTCGAGATACAGTTTCCGCTAATTATATTTCAATGTAATAGAGGTGATGTCTGGATTCGGTACGAATCTCTCGCTAACGACGATATTTGCGACGCTAGATTTTATTTCAACGTGACATTGGAGCCTGGGTTATACACGAAACCCGATGCATTCATCGGCGCGTTGAATGCGTCGATCATAAAAGCGGAGGATGAGTCGAATGGGATGTGAAAGGGAAAAAAATGAGATTCATTTACGCAAAAGAGGTGAATAAAGCCATCTTGAAACTTTACGAAAAAGGAGTCCGTGTTACCATAAGCGACACTTTGAAAAACATGTTAGCCTTCCCCACGACCTCTATATCAGACACGGCTCCCGATATCTTCAGCGTGGGTGTAATGGATTTGGAAAGTGTTGCAAAAAATGTCTACGTCTACTGCGATCTCGTTTCCCCCAGACCGGTCGGGGATGTGATGGTACCTCTCCTCAGGAGCGTGCCTGTTCTCAATAGAAATCACACCTCGGTGTTTCAGATCTACGATAAACCTCACTACCTACCCCTGAGTAGATTTTCCTTCGATACCGTGGAAATCCTTTTAGCCAACGAACACGGAAAAACCATTCCATTCACCAGTGGGACGTCGGTGCTAACGGTACACTTTCGCGTGAAGAAACATCTCGAGCTGGTATAATGGTGAGACATACACCCTTTCACCGCAATGCCAGGTTATACGAAGACTTTTATTGCTGTCAGGTGGGTGATGGGATGCCTGTGTTTATAGGAGGTCGAAATCAACGAGGACGAGGAATCGGTAGTTTCTTTGGTGGAATCGGGAGGGCTATTTTACCTTGGCTAAAACAGGGGGTAAAGCCTTACTCAGAGAAGGCGTGGGGACCGGTCTGCAGGTCGCGCAGGACGCCTTAGCTGGCAGAAATATCGGCGATGCTTTCAAATCACGAGCTAAGGAGGCCGGTATGCGGTTATTAGACGGGGCCGTAGACCACCTGACGGGTAACAACCAATCAGGAAGTGGTTTACGACGACGAATCAGAAAGCGAATCGGGAAGGCAGCCCCACCTGGCCAACCCGTTACGAAGAGAATAAAACCATCAGCTAGACTGTTCCCCCTTCATTCCACAAACAAGAGGCGAACTAAGCTGTTGGTACCAAAGGATATATTTGATTAATGATGTCTCTCATTCACCCAAGTCATGTGAATGTCTTCATTCTGGTTTGGATTTATTTAGCGTTCCACCAACTCAGACTGCTGTAGACTCGGGCCAATTTACTGAAATTCGACCTCTTGCCTCGTTAGCGCATGGGGCTCCCATAGAGTTTTTCATTTCTGGAAACACTGAAGAGTATCTAGATCTTTTCAACACGTTTTTACATCTGCGGGCCAGGATCACCCTCCCCAATGGTGAAAGTTTACCGTTGGATGCCGAGGTAGGACCAGTCAACAATTATCTTCACAGTCTATTTTCTCAAGTCGATGTTTCTCTGAATGATACATTGATTACACCATCTGAGAATACCTATCCATTTAGAGCAGTGTTCGAGACTTTACTAAACTATGGGGAGGATGCGAAAACGGGGCACTTGACGGCTGCTCTGTTCTACAAAGATACAGCAGGACACCACGATGATATGCAGGCTAACGAGGGATTTAAAATACGACGTGCTTTGACTTCGGATAGTAAAGAGGTTGAAATGATGGGTCGTTTGCACTCTGATCTCTTTGTGCAGGACCGTTACATGTTAAACAGAGTGGATGTAAAGATTAAACTCACACCCTCTAAGGACGTGTTCAACATCATGGCTCAGGATAAGTCTGTGGGTTATAAGAGTGTAATCACTTATGCTGCCCTCGTGGTCAGGAAAGCCAAGCTAACCAGCAATTTCTCTGGCCCACGAAAAAGCGCTTTTAAGTGGAATGCACGGTACCCAATCAAGCGGGTTACCCTGAAAACATTTGCCATTGCTCGTGGGATGTATTCCCACAACCAAGACAATTTATTCCTATCTCAAACGCCAACACGTATAGTGATAGGTCTGATTACCGCCGGTGGTTTTAATGGAGTTTATAACATTAACCCATTCAATTTTCAAACACTTTGGTTTGACTTATATGAACCTGATGGTTGACGGGAGATGTGTATCCGGAAAGCCCCTAGCTATGGATTTTGAAAACAATCACTATGCGCGAGCCTTTTTTGGTACAAATTTGGCCATGGGTTTGATTGGTAGAGATGCTGGCAATGGTATTGATTATCATCAGTTCAAGGATGGCTTTTGTCTATTTGGTTTTGACCTCTCACCCAGTCTGCTAGATGGAACCCAGTTTGAGCTAGCCACGAGTGGACCCTTGTCGATAGAGCTCAAATTCGCCGCTCCCACGACAACCCCCCTACAAGTTATTGTCTACGCCGAGTTGGATTCAGTACTGGAAGTGTCCAAGACAAGACAGGTTCTAACAGACTACGCTATTTGAGAAAATGAACACGGGGGATATTTACAGTCTCTTGATGTCCGATGTTTTTGTTCGACGTTGCGCCCTTGTTAGTGTCATCCACGAAACCACTTACCACCCATCATCGATCAAACCAAGATTGCAGCCTTTGTCGTAAACACCGACCCTGCCCACAAACCTGGTGAACACTGGGTGGCCATCTTTTACAATGGCCTCGGCCAAATAGAGTATTTTGATTCCTACGGTTTACCTCCCAGGCACATTGATATTTTAAACTTTATCGAGAGGAATTCACATGTTCCATTCGTCTACAACTCACGAGTGTTACAAGACTTGTTTAGCAAACACGTGTGGTCTATATTGTGTTTATTATATAATTTTAAAGTGTCGTGGTGCGAGCATTAACAGAATTCTCATGCCATTTTCAACGAAACAACATATTAACGACCGTATCATTTATCGGTTGATGACGCCCTGGATCCATCGACTGAGTGGAACAAACTTCCCATGACTCATCAAAGATGGCGGCTCTCTGAACATGTCTCAACACGTCCGATGACGTATTGCATCAGTTACTATAAATAGAACGTATTCCATTGGTTACTATAATTAGGCTGGCCACGCCCCACTTGTTACAGGGTATAAAGGTCAGCCGTTCTCAGTGCTGCTACATACAGAAACTCAGAGCCCTGCTACCAAGTCGTGTGATTCAAACATGGAATCGGCTAGCGTTAATATGCCAGCTTCATTTGATGTATGTGATCAACGTATTTTCATGTCTCGTAGAAATGAGAATATAATTCCACTGTCCAAAGATGGTGTTAAGGCAGTCTCAGTTTCTGCTTTTCATAACAGACCATTGATAAACATAAGGTCATATCGTGGTGAGAGTCTTCTTAAGTTTCCTACCAGAACTGGAATAACACTCTCGAGAGATGAATTTATCACGCTAGTTGATATGCGAGATGACATTTTAGCAACTTATGATAACATCAACTATACTACGCCTCTTGTTGAGCAACCGAAAGAACCAAGAGATATGTATGCCTCGAGTGATTCAATTTCCACTCAGTCGCCAATTACCTACGCCGTCTTTGATCAAGGCTTTGTCAAAATGGAGGGTGGCTGTGTTTTGAACTCTAATCAACCTTCGTATTCACCAGTGTTTGATAACCATTTAGCCCAAACAGACAGTTCCAACAAAGCGAGGAAGCCGAGACGAGTAAAATTAATAAATTCTGCAGTGGGACAGTGACATTTTTTATTACTTATACATGACTATGTTGTTATTTGTGTACTTTTTTCAGATGATTTGAATTCATATTTGTACTATTGAAATCATCATTGTTTCAATTATAAACATTTGAATGTGTAACATGTGTTGTCCACGTTGATGTATTGAAATAAATTATGTTTCATTGTGAAAATAAACATTATAAAAAGAGTATATTTGTTGTTTTTTTATTTGAGTTGTTTTAATTTATTTAATTTTAAATTATTTTGTTAAATTAAAATAAATGACAGTATAGAATCTATGAAATAAGGTTCTACTTACGATTTGTAAAGTAAATTTACTTGCACAGCCAAGCACACTCTTGCTTGAGTTACAGCCAAGACACTCGTTGAAACTGCTTCAGAGAGAGAGAATAAAATCCTGGCTGCTTGGATCTACTTATATACAGTTCTAACCTCTTTGATCGATCAAGTACTCTCCAGTACAACCATATTAATTTTCCCCTAAACATCCCACATTAAAACAACCACCCACTAAAATTCCCCTGATAAGTGGTATTCTAATCTTCAGATGATAAAAAGTCATTAACGTAGCCCTGGCCAGTCTGGCACTCAAACATTCAATCAAAACTTTTCACAGCGAAACACGGTCTTTGAACACGAAACGGCGCAAAGATATTAATTACCCCCAAGCATCTCACATTAAAACATCGGTATCGTGAAATTCCCCTGTTAAATGACTCTCCTGATGAACACTTACCGTCTAACGGGAAGTAAGTACTCACGGGAGGCGGATTCTTTGATCGCGCTTAACGTTAAACGCGGCCCCCTCGCTGCGCGAGGTCGCCTCGCGCGTCTACCGAGCTCTTTGATCTTGCGGCCCCTTGCTGCGCGTCTTCGCTGCACGTCTTCGCGGCTGCGCGTGTACCGAGCTCTTTGATCTCTCGCTTAACGTTAAACACAGTGTTTGGCGTGTAGCGTGTGTAACGGCCTAAGCTGTTACCTTTAATTCTAAAGGAAGTTTTTTAAAAACAATAAATAAACTTGTCACTGTTTTTTATTGCCTGAGAGTATAAGAAAGAATAGATTTATGAAAGTTACGGAACCATTGAAAGTACAAAGAATATAATAGATTTATGATACCACCACCACCCCTTCACCACCGCCGCGGGAGGTCACCACCACCGCCGCCACGAGAGGTCACCGGAACAAAAATGGGCGGGTAGACTCTCATATAAGGAAAAAATGAAGACTCTCATATAAGGAAAAACGGCACCCAAAATTGTGCCTTGATCTGCGTTTAGACTATTTATATAAGGAATTAGGTGCGTTTCGACGCCGCCACGAGAGGTGAGAGGTCAACGAGAGGTCACCGGAACCAAAATGGGCGGGTAGACTCTCATATAAGAAAAAATGAAGACTCTCATATAAGGAAAAACCGCACCAAAAATGTGCTTCCATGTACGGGTAGACTCTCATATAAGGAATTATGTGCGGCTGGAAGCACTTTTACGCATCCTTTCACTGGATATATACTACTAACGATGTCCTAACATCAAGCGCTATACATTTTAAAAAAATATGATCATCATGTTCAGGAGCACGTGAACTTTCGGTCAATAAGGCAGGAACCATTAAAGGCTATATACGAAAAGTGTTCCTTGTTGCAGTTTCCTCATATTTCAAGTCCGGCTTGTTGCAGGAGTTAATGAGTTAAGTGGTCTGTGCACACCGTGAGCTGTGCGTTTCATCCGTTTTGGTCGTGTTTCGATATTCCGATTGTTTACGATGAGTGATGATATCGTATGACGGAGAACAGATAGCTGTGTTCAACTTTCTGTGCGGTTTCGCCTTATGTCTTTTGGCGTGTGCTGAGACTGCTATGATGAGAACTACAGCTACCTCTCTTTTGAGATAAGATAGTAATTCGGATGATTCCACTGGCACGGTGGGTTGAGCAATTATGTATTTTAATTGGTTTGCAGTGATACAGGGGCCTTCCATAACCATAATACCCAGACCCGAACGCCTCGCGGCGACCGCACAGGGCAAGCAACCTATATTCTCCTACTGGTATCTTTGTGACTTCTGGCTAAAGTCAACAATCGTGCCTTTTTTCATTTCTGACTTCGGGTTAAAGTCAAACATGGCCGCCTAGGAAGTCATCATGAACCATACAGGTATAAATCACCCTGTTAGTTATTACTTCTTTATGTTCTCAACTGTCCTGGTTTTCCACCGCTCCCCTGTATTCAGTTGGTATTTGTGTAGAACTCATATTTCACGTCCAACAATAGAGGAAAAGACAAAGAAATAAAATGTTTCAGGGAAGGCTGTGTTTATCAGGTCACATTACCTTGATAGGATTAAAAGGTTTGTCGTGGCAAACTTTCAGGACGTGCACAGTAGGAAAACTGCAAACTTATTTATTTCTCCACAAAACTGCAAACTTGTTTATTTCTCCACAAAACTGCAAACTTATTTATTTCTCCACAAAACTGCAAAACTTGTTTATTTCTCCACAAAACCGCAAACTTATTTATTTCTCCACAAAACTGCAAACTTGTTTATTTCTCCACAAAACTGCAAACTTATTTATTTCTCCACAAAACTGCAAACTTGTTTATTTCTCCACAAAACTGCAAACTTGTTTATTTCTCCACAAAACTGCAAACTTGTTTATTTCTCCACAAAACTGCAAACTTGTTTATTTCTTTATAAACAGCAACACAACCAACAACACATTAATACTGTAACTGTCTCTAGTGTCCTAATCTTCACGAATATCTTCTTGATATTATTTCTACTCCTTTCTTTTCCACAAGCAAAGTTGGCAAGTCTTCATAAATGTGTCCATGATGACGACATCGCTCATTGACCAACACTTGACGGTGCCTCGTTGCCTGGCAGTGCGGCCTGACTCGGTGAATCACTCTCTGTGATTTCATTGAAACTACGGCTATCCCTACAAATTGTAAGCTAGTAAGAGGGATGTATAGTATAGTAGCCTCCGTCAGTCATAGTTGACTATAGTAGCCTCCGTCAGTCATAGTTGACTATAGTAGCATCCGTCAGTCATAGTTGACTATAGTAGCATCCGTCAGTCATAGTTGACTATAGTAGCCTCCGTCAGTCATAGTTGACTATAGTAGCATCCGTGAGTCATAGTTGACTATAGTAGCCTCCGTCAGTCATAGTTGACTATAGTAGCATCCGTCAGTCATAGTTGACTATAGTAGCCTCCGTCAGTCATAGTTGACTATAGTAGCCTCCGTCAGTCATAGTTGACTATAGTAGCCTCCGTCAGTCATAGTTGACTATAGTAGCCTCCGTCAGTCATAGTTGACTATAGTAGCCTCCGTCAGTCATAGTTGACTATAGTAGCCTCCGTCAGTCATAGTTGACTATAGTAGCCTCCGTCAGTCATAGATGACTATGGATTTTTCAGCGCCCCTAGAAATGTTATTTTTTTTTTTTTTTTTCTTTCTTTTCTTTTCTTTTCTTTCTTTTCTTTTCTTTTCTTTTCTTTCTTTTCTTTTCTTTTCTTTCTTTTCTTTCATCGTGTATTCTCTTTCTCTATGAATCTGTCTGTTTCTTGTTTGAGGCGAACCTTTAGAGTGTGGTTCCAGAGATTGCGGTCTGCAGCTATGCCTTCCATGCTGCCGGTTTATGTTCAGAGTCTTCAAGTCGCGCTTACACACATCTACAAATCGAAGATTTGGGCGCCCCTAATTCTTTTACCAATTGCCAGTTGTCTGTAGAGTATATCTTGTTGTGGTAAAACAATGAGATGGGGAAGAGAGATGGGAAAAGAGTGAGATGGAGAAGAGAGGGGGGAAGAGTGAGATAGGAAAGAGAGGGAGGGGATAGAGAGAGTGGGGAAAGAGTAAGATGGGGAAGAGAGAGGGGGGAAAGAGTGAGATGGAGAAGAGAGAGGGAAAGAGTGAGATGGGGAACAGAGAGGGGAAGAGTGAGATGGGGAAGAGAGAGGGGGAAGAGAGAGGGGGAAGAGTGAGATGGGGAAGAGTGAGATGGGGAAGAGAGAGATGGGGAAGAGTGAGATAGGAAAGATAGATAGGGAAGAGTGAGATAGGAAAGAGAGGGGTGAGTGTGAGATGGGGAAGAGAGAGGGGTAGTGTGAGGGGGAAGAGTGAGATGGGGAAGAAGGAGAGAGGGAAGATAGAGGGTGGAAGAGAGAGGGGGGAATAGAGAGAGATATAAGTTTAAAGCTAGTTGGGGGGAGGGGGGAGTGAATGAGTGTTATCATTTATTCTGACAGACATTTCTCTCTCCTATACTTCTATTGTCTTCTATCTCTTGTGTTTGTATTTATTACTATCATTCTACACAAAACACACGTCCCAATATTTTAGACAAGGATGAAAAGCTAGAGAAATGTCCGTGTTCTCAAGGAACGTGTCAATAGCTGCATCAATAAAGACATCCACAACTGGAATGTTATTATGGGATGGAAATATTGGAAATAATCCAGACGGTAAGTCATGAGACTAATGGAGGCTAGACCTCTATGGCATGGACCGTCGGTACGATTACAATGGCGGGGGGGGGGGGGGGGGAACTGCTTGAAAGGAGAGTACTTGAAAGTACTGCTGACGTCACGTGTCGTGCAAAAAGAAAAAGGAGCTAAATCAATGTCAGGATCAGGACAAAGTTCTCACCATTTTCATGGTACAGTGTAGCTAACCAACAGATGGTAAAGTGTAGCTAACCAACAGATGGTACAGTGTAGCTAATCAACAGATGGTACAGTGTAGCTAACCAACAGATGGTAAAGTGTAGCTAACCAACAGATGGTACAGTGTAGCTAACCAACAGATGGTACAGTGTAGCTAACCAACAGATGGTGCAGTGTAGCTAACCAACAGATGGTACAGTGTAGCTAATCAACAGATGGTGCAGTGTAGCTAACCAACAGATGGTGCAGTGTAGCTAACCAACAGATGGTACAGTGTAGCTAACCAACAGATGGTGCAGTGTAGCTAACCAACAGATGGTGCAGTGTAGCTAACCAACAGATGGTGCAGTGTAGCTAACCAACAGATGGTGCAGTGTAGCTAACCAACAGATGGTGCAGTGTAGCTAACCAACAGATGGTGCAGTGTAGCTAACCAACAGATGGTGCAGTGTAGCTAACCAACAGATGGTGCAGTGTAGCTAACCAACAGATGGTGCAGTGTAGCTAACCAACAGATGGTGCAGTGTAGCTAACCAACAGATGGTGCAGTGTAGCTAACCAACAGATGGTGCAGTGTAGCTAACCAACAGATGGTACAGTGTAGCTAACCAACAGATGGTACAGTGTAGCTAACCAACAGATGGTACACATCTATCCTCTAAAAGTGGGCACTTGAAAGACGTTACTTGGAGATAAATCAAATCTGAGTACCTGTTACATAAGTTAAATAAAAACTCGGTACCTTTTACATGGGCTAAATGAGAACTCGACACCTGCTGCATGAGCTAAATGAGAACCCGGCATCTGCTACATGTATTAAATGAGAACTCGGCACCTGTTACATGAGCTAAATGAGAACTCGGCACCTGCTACATGAGCTAAATGAGAACCCGGCACCTGCTACATGAACTAAATGAGAACTCGGCACCTCGGATAGTGAGAGGATACGTATTGACATACTGGATAATGAGTGGATGAATGCTGTAGGAATAACTGAAATAAAAATCTATACGGTCACATAGTGAGGCAAAATACGGGCTATATAGCCCAAGTTACTTTTATTATTTTCCAAGAGAAAGAAGCGTAGAGAAAGTATGCGATCTGAGCTTATGTCGATGCCTGGACGGACTTAACTCTCTACGCCGTTCTGTTTCTACATCCTGACATCAGTGATCCGCTCTTGTTGACTCGTCCACACTGTCTGTAGAAGTAGCCGACGAATACCATTAACCCGAGCTGCAGACGCAATAAATTAGTTCTGACTGTTCCCTGGCTATAGCAACATGAAGGCCGGATCATCGTATTTTGTTCTGTGAGTGACGTCACTAATAAACAGAACGCTCGAGATAGAAGCATCAATGGAACTGTATATAAGATTCATTGATGAACATGTCTGAGTTCGTTATGAAGAAATTCAGTCTTTGAGATCGATAGCTGACGCAGATTCATATCTCTGTAACGAGTGTTCTTTCTCTATCATTTTGGTCCACCTACTTGGCACTTTTAGCGCTAGTACAAGGGAAGTAATTGTCGATGGATCGCTAATTGTGTGGTCAGAGTTACTGTCTTATAGCATTTATTTGTTGAGCTATTGAACCCATCCATCAATTATTAATATTATAAAGAAATAAACACAAAATGGCATTGAGAAAATAGACCAAAAAGAAAGACAAGACAAGCTACAGCGTTTCGACAAAAGCCGTCATCAGGTATAACAGTCTATACACAGTAAACACAAAAGTCCGAGTCATAATGGCAACAAGACAGTACTAAGTTTGCAGTATTCAGAAAACGTTTTGTGCAACAAGTCTATGTCAATAGAAGTGAGAAAGAGAGTTCATCGGAGCTATATAGAGTCAGCTCTGACCGACGAAAGTGAATCATGGACATTAGACAAACTAATGAAAAGACAATTAGAGGCCACAGAGGTTGAATTTCTCAGAAGAATGTTGAGAGTTCCCTGGACAGCTAAAAAGACCATTGAGGAGGTTCTCAAAGAGGCCAACACAAAAAATGAGCTCATAAGAAACATCAGAAAGGAACAATCAACATTTTTCGGGAACATCATGAGAAGAGGAAAGTTGGAATACTTTCTTTATAACTGGCAAAATACATGGAAAGAGGTATCGCGGGTGACAAAGAGGAAAAAATACTGGATAACTTGCTGTCATGGCATGGAAAACAGTCAAAAACAGAATTAATACGATGTATTGTGGATGAAGAATTGTGGGAGAACATGATCGCCTGTGCCAACTGGTATGGCACATGATGATGATGGCAGTAATCATAAACCGTGCAACGAGATGGGAAGTCAAGACATCTAGTCGCCAACCATATCCAGCATGATGTGTGTGTGTTTTCTCTAGTAAACTGCAGCGCTTGCCACCTTTCAAACTGGAAGGTTGCTCAATTATTTCCTTCTTCATATTTTAATTTGTCATGTTGATGTGATAACATTAATCATAGAATTGAGGTAATTTGTTCGAATTTTAACCATATGTTAAGCCGTGCTGCTAAATCAATACAGGTTGTCAAATATTATACAATGAAAGATGCATTCTTTCACTTCAATTTTTCAAATTAAGAGGTACACAAGATACATGAGATGCGGCCATCTTTCGATTCGTGTTCACGCCTTTGTCTTTCCAGGTTGACTGACACGCTGTTTTATCCGTTCCCTTATCTAGCCAGTGCCCGCCTCTTTTTATCCTTTTTCCCACTTAGACTCTGTATCACAGCTATTCATACCCTCAGTCAACAGATTTTCCATTTCACTCCCCCCCCCCCCCCCCAATGCACCACCTACTGTTATCACGTGGCTTAGTCTTTTTTCCCCTCCCCTGCCCGCCTTTTCTCTATTTCACATCTGACTCCTAATCGCGCGCAGATCGGATGGTGGTTTTACATTTTATTTTTAATTAATTACTTCTTGTAATTTAGTACTTTTCCCTTTCGATTTTTATTCTCATTTCCCGTCGCTTTCTTTTTTCCGCTGGTTACTCTACAGCAGGGATTCTCAACCTTTTAGTGCCCTCGGGCTCACTGGGATTTTTGAAAAGAAACGCGGGCGCCGTATCCAAATTTATTGTTAACATACCATGTCATGCTATGCTGTGCTATATTATGTTATGTTATGTTATGTTATGTTATGTTATGTTATTTTATGTTATGTTTGTTATGTTACGTTGTTATGTTATATATATATATATATTAAATATCATCATCATCATATACCATACCGGTTGGCTTGGGCGATCATATCCTTCCACAATCTTCTATCTACAGTGCATTGTTTTAGTTCTATTGTTGATTGTTTTCCATGCCATGACACGGAGCTATCTATTATCTTCTCTCATTGTCGTCCACGATCTGCCTTTCCTTGGGAACTCCAACATTCTTCTGAGAAATTCCATCTCTCTAGCCTCTAATCGTCTTCTCATTTGTTTGTCTATATGGCCATGATTCGGAAATGGAAATAGGTCAGAATTTTCTCTATACAGCCCCGGGGCACTCTCTTTCTCACTTCTTTAGGCCTAACTTGTTGCATAAGTCGTTCTTTGTTTTCTGAAATGCAATTTTGGCTACCCATATCCATAGCACATTTGTTTCCTCGTGGCACAGTTATTAATGTGTCAATTTTCACATAAAAATCACGCACTTGCATACCTTCTGAAGATAAACAGCAAACTGAGCTTTCAAAAGAAAGCATTAAACTGCACTGAACTAATGTGATGATAATGTAAAAAGAAAGCATTAAACTGCACTGAACTAATGTGATGGTAATGTAAAAAGAAAGCTTTAAACTGCACTGAACTAATGTAATGGTAATGGCTCATCGTAAATCCCTAGACCGGCCATACACTAATCTTACGGTCTGTTGTTTGATGTGCAACGGGGATAATCTGACGACTAACTGTGTGTTTATATGTTCGGAATTGGAGTCAACAACGATGGCCTAACATCATCAAGCGCTATACATTTTTAAAGAAATATGACGATCATCACTTTCACGTGAACTCCCGGTATATGGTGGATAGACGGCAAGAACCATTGCAGGCTATGCATGAAAAGTGTTCCTTGTTGCAGTTTCCTCATATTCCAAGTCCACGGGGAACTGGTAGGTCTCGAGGCAAGACGACGGCCTCGAGACAGAGAGGTTGTGAGTTCAAATCTCGGCTATACCGGTTGGGATTTTTATTTATGATTTCTCTCTGCGGCAACCACCCCTGGTCTCAGCAGCGAGGCCCGGCTTGAAACGTCAGTTACTCATCGACGGAAAAAAAACATGAGCACCTCCGAAGTCGGAGTTATCTGCCTGTGCGGCGAGTGAACCCTGTGCACACGGCTGCCAGGGAAAAATGGATTAACACGCAAAATTCAATTCCTAGTCTCTAGGGACTTCGTCAGAGTTGAAAGCTGGCGAACGCAACAACAACAACAACAACTAATATGATTTTTGACATCACATATTTTCTGCTAGATTTTCATAGTTGGAGACGTATGGCTTATATGAGATCAAACTTCACCTCTACTCAAGCCTTTCAAGATACCACATACAAGGCTAATTTCAAATCTGCTTTGTTTTGACCGTTTGATGCTGATGGTTACCGCTTCTGCTTATTGGAAGGAAAAAGCGTGGCGTTTGCTTCATTCTTTATTGTTAATTTCCTCTAAATCTTTTGTTCAACTAATACCGGACAACAAATGACGTCACTCGATGGAAAGAGGCTGGAAATTCCGAGCATCAAGAAAACACGCGGCGGGCGCAATGATTCCCCAGGGCACCGCGTTGAGAATCACTGCTCTAGAACATGTAATTTCGTTGTCATTTTCTGGAGAAAGTCACGTGTAGGCTGATGTCATTAATTTGTTTTGTTCCTATTTTGTAAAGCTGTCACCATACTCTGTAGGCGTGTACGTTACACCCCATCACTTGCTCTCTACAAACATGTACCATCATAAATACATGTACTTTTACAGCTTTCATTTCAGTTTGAATTCTTTTTTAATTGTTGATTATTTCCCTTTGATGAAACTGTTCACTGCTACACAAGCGTTGCCGAGGTTACAATGTAAACTGTATTGTAGCTTTCGGGTTTCAAACTTTGAGTTATCCCATTCATCCTATGATACCGTAATTGTGTGTGTCATTTCACATCTTGCAGATGTCATCATCTGAGCTGTTTACAGAGAATGATGATGTATTAAGTTCTCGGATTCAAGAACTGGGAGAATGGAGAAATTAATGCATTTTCAGCGATGGTATCCTGTTTGGTGTGGTGAAGATGGCAACATTTATCTGAGTCTAGTTGGTGAGGTGAAGATGGCAAGATTTATCTGAGTCTAGTTGGTGAGGTGAAGATGGCAACATTTATCTGAGTCTAGTTGGTGAGGTGAAGATGGCAAGATTTATCTGAGTCTAGTTGGTGAGGTGAAGATGGCAAGATTTATCTGAGTCTAGTTGGTGAGGTGAAGATGGCAAGATTTATCTGAGTCTAGTTGGTGAGGTGAAGATGGCAAGATTTATCTGAGTCTAGTTGGTGAGGTGAAGATGGCAAGATTTATCTGAGTCTAGTTTGTGAGGTGAAGATGGCAAGATTTATCTGAGTCTAGTTGGTGAGGTGAAGATGGCAAGATTTATCTGAGTCTAGTTGGTGAGGTGAAGATGGCTAGATTTATCTGAGTCTAGTTGGTGAGGTGAAGATGGCAAGATTTATCTGAGTCTAGTTGGTGAGGTGAAGATGGCAAGATTTATTTGAGTCTAGTTGGTGAGGTGAAGATGGCAAGATTTATCTGAGTCTAGTTGGTGAGGTGAAGATGGCAAGATTTATCTGAGTCTAGTTGGTGAGGTGAAGATGGCAAGATTTATCTGAGTTTAGTTGGTGAGGTGAAGATGGCAAGATTTATCTGAGTTTAGTTGGTGAGGTGAAGATGGCAAGATTTATCTGAGTCTAGTTGGTGAGGTGAAGATGGCAAGATTTATCTGAGTCTAGAAATATGGGGAGTGGGCTGGGTGGGCCTTGGGTAAGACGTCGTAGATCACATGACAAAGAGGTCCGCAGGTTTGAATCGCACTAAATGCCTCTTTAGGGCTTTCGCTAACACGTGGCGTCAGTAGTTGCCCGCCTCAGGGAAGGGGTCTGAACAGCATGGAGCTGTGTAGTGTTCGAGGTGCCATGTTCTATGTATAATGTTCGATGTCTAATATACAATGTTATATGTGTAATGTACTATGTTCTATGTGTAATGTACTATGTTCTATGTGTAATGTACAATGTTATATGTGTTATGTTCTATGTGTAATGTACTATGTTCTACGTGTAATGTACCATGTTATATGTGTAATGTTCGATGTTCTGCGTGTAATGTACAATGTTCTACGTGTAATGTACAATGTTATATGTGTAATGTTCTATGTGTAATGTACAATGTTATATGTGTAATGTACAATGTTCTACGTGTAATGTACTATGTTCTATGTGTAGTGTACTATGTTCTATGTGTAATGTACAATGTTCTATGTGTAATGTACTATGTTATATGTGTAATGTACATGTTCTATGTGTAATGTACTATGTTCGATGTACAACGTTCGATGTCCAATATACAATGTTCGTTGATCTTTGGACTAAGCTATAAAATAAACCAAAAGAAATATGAAGACTTTGACAATATCAAGCTATGTTTGTTTGTTGTCAAGATCGATATCACTGCACACTGGAGTTATCCATAGGTGCTCCGATATCACCCTCGAGAATCTCGAGAAAATCCGAGAATAATCCGGGCCCACGTGCACGAACTCTGTAGCACGGCCTGGTATCCACGGTTTAGGTAAGTTTATGCTGACAATTTTGCCCGGGCAGTGGCATATTTATAGCCTGCTCTTTTAGATTTTAACTGCCCAAAGTCTTTAACGTGCGCGAGTGCACTCGGAACCTCCTCCTTATTGCTATTATCCGAGAGGGCTAGACAGTGAATCTCACTACCCATGGGATCAGGGGACGTAATTTCATAAAGAAACCACGGATTAATTTTTCTTGCTTTTAAAGTCACCACCGCTTCTGGTGGGGTTTGAACCAGGGTCCCTCTTGTCGTGAGGCCGACGTCGCACATATAGACTACCCAGTGGTAGACCTATGGTATCTTTACACGTCAATGCTGTAAGGCTTCTATGACAGTAGTTGAAACAGAAAAGGTCACGTTGTCCTTCATTGTGGTTAAAAGCTGTGATAGATAACTCACATCTGCGAAGCATTAGGACATTAAAACAAAATGGTAAACGCTGTTATTAGAAACATGAAGGTTAGACAAGAAAACAGAACAGCAAGTTGAAACCTTTGAAATGTGAATTTGTAGAAGAATACTACGAAGGAATAGTAAGATATGGATGCAGCCTATCACCAAGCTTGTTCAATCTAAACACTGAAAAAAATCATTTTAAAAATCACAGAGATGCCAGGCCTAAACATTAGTGGAAAGATAATCAATAACCTAAGATATGCTGATGATAATGTTTGTTTCCACTAGTAAAAAATCCTAAAGATCTACAACAATTACTTAATGAAATAAACTTGACAATCAAAATATCAGGATTATATATGAATATCAAAAAGTCTGAAACTATCATCGTAAACAAAGATAATACTCAAAACCTACAAGTGGATATCAAAGTTGAAGGAATAGACCTGGAGGAAGACAGTTCAGATCTACAAATACTTTGGCAATACTATAACCAGTGATAGAAAAGGGGTAGGGTTCGATCCCAACCAAAGGCTTCCGGGTTCACCCAGCCTTAAATGGGCACCGGATTTTTCCTGGGAAAGTAAAGCAGCACGGGCGTAATACCGACAACATTACCCTAAACATTATGTGCTGAAGGTCTGTAAAATATGGTCACTAACACCATATTTCCTATACGCCACTTGGCGTGACGGGGGTACTTTACTTTTACTTTCAAAAGTAATTTTAATATCATGAAGAACATACTAACATCAAAACAATAAACACCAAGGCTAAAACTAAGAATAGCAAAATGTTATGTCTTAAAAAAACATTTCTGTATGGTGCAGAAACATGGACATCAGACAAGAAAACAGAAAAGAAAATTGAAGCCTTTGAAATGTGGACATATAGAAAAATAGGTAGAATTGGATGAAAAGAAAACAAAGGATGAAGTCTTGAAACAACTAAAAATGAAAAGAGAACTACTACACAATTCAAACAAGACAAATGAGATTTTTGGGTCATGTTAAAAGACACAGCACAAAGTAATCTTGGAAGGGAAAATACAGGGTAAACGAGGTAGAGGCAGACCAAGACTAACATGGACTAGCAACATCAAAAGATGGACAAGTGAATGAAATGATATTAAGCAGCTCAACCTATCATCACCATCATGGGCTATACCCGTTGGCGTAGGCGATCATGTCCTTCATTCGACAGTGCATTGTATCAGTTCAATTGTTGACTGTTTTCCATGCCATGTTACCAAGCTATCCAGTATTTTCTCTCTTTGTAGTCATCGATCTCTCTTTCCTTCTATTTTGCCAGTTGTAACCAAGTATTCCAACTTTCTTCTTCTCATGATGTGCCCGAAAAATGTTGACTGTTTCTTTCTGATGTTTTTTTAGGAGCTGCCTTTTTGTGTTGGCCTCTCTGAGAACTTTCTCATTGGTCTTTTTAGCTGTCCAGGGAACTTTCAACATTCTTCTGAGAAATCCTATCCATGTGGCCTCTAATCGTCTTTTCATGTGTTTGTTTACTGTCCATGATTCGCTTCCATAGGTCAGAATTGATTCTATATAGCACCGATGAACTCTCTTTCTCACTTCTATTGGCAACACTCATAAGAAGAAGATCATCGTCATCAGATCAAGTACTATGTCTGCTGGCGTAGGTGACCATGTCTCTCCACAACTTTCGATCTCGACAGTTATTTTTATCATTTCTGTTGTTGACCTTCTGCCAAGCCATTCTCTTAAGCTGTCTAGTATCTTTTCTCTTTGCTTCCCTCTATCCCTTCGTCCCTCAATTTTCCCAGTTGTTACAATATATCCAGCTGTTCCCTTAATACATGGGCAAAAAATGATGATTGTTTCTTCCTAATATTAGAAATTAGCTCTCTTTTTGATTTGGCCTCTTTCATAACTATTTCATTACTCTACTTAGCTGTCCATGGTATTCTCAACATTGCTATGTAAAACCATATTTCTACAGCTTTCAATAATTGTCTTGTCTGTTGTCCTATTGTCCATGATTCATATCCATACGTTAAGACTGGCTACACATAACATTGCTCTGTGCACACCGTGAGCTGTGTGTCTCATCCGTTTTGATCCTGCTTCGATATCCCGCTTGTTTACGATGAATGATGATATCGTATGACAGGGAACAGTTGGCTGTGTTCACTTTCTGCGCGGTTTCGCCTTATGTCTTTTGGCGTGTGCTGAGACTGCTACGATGGGGACTACAGTTACCTTTCTTTGTTTGGGAGATGAGTTGGTAATTCGGATGATTCCACTGGCACGGGCGGTTGAGCAATTATGGATTTTAATTCGTTTGCTGTGATGCCGAGGCCTTCCATAACCAATAACCAATAACAATAACATTAAAAAAACTCTTGTTTTTTTTTTTTTTTGGTTTCTATTGTCAAGAATGGATTGCATGGTATCTTCCTCGTGTTTTTTGAAGTCTGCTTATAAGAAGAAGATGCTGAACAAAACTGACACATGATGTGGATGATGCACATTAATAATAACACAGACGAGAGCCCAGTGGCCTTGTGGTTAGCGCATTCGCTTGCCAACTTGAAGCTTCGGGGTTCAAATGCCAGTTAAGACAATCATTTTTCAAACCTAAAAGGCTCCCAGAATCAACCGGCCTCTGAAAATGGGTACCGGGGATATCCAATGAGAATAAAAAGTAGGAAGAGATCGAACTGACTACCCCACGTCATGAAGCAGACATTTGTCTGCTTCTTCATCTTCCAACAACCCTGAAGGTAAGCACAAATATCACATTTACAAAATATTAAACACTAAGGGAAACAGCGAGTAGAGCTGCAGAGAGGATTTATCAATAAACATAAAATGCCTTGGAGCAGCTGAACTAACACTAAGGGAAACAGCGAGTAGAGCTGCAGAGAGGATTTATCAATAAACATAAAATGCCTTGGAGCAGCTGAACTAACACTAAGGGAAACAGCGAGTAGAGCTGCAGAGAGGATTTATCAATAAACATAAAATGCCTTGGAGCAGCTGAACTAACACTAAGGGAAACAGCGAGTAGAGCTGCAGAGAGGATTTATCAATAAACATAAAATGCCTTGGAGCAGCTGAACTAACACTAAGGAAACAGCGAGTAGAGCTGCAGAGAGGATTTATCAATAAACATAAAATGCCTTGGAGCAGCTGAACTAACACTAAGGGAAACAGCGAGTAGAGCTGCAGAGAGGATTTATCAATAAACATAAAATGCCTTGGAGCAGCTGAACTAACACTAAGGGAAACAGCGAGTAGAGCTGCAGAGAGGATTTATCAATAAACATAAAATGCCTTGGAGCAGCTGAACTAACACTAAGGGAAACAGCGAGTAGAGCTGCAGAGAGGATTTATCAATGCCTTGGAGCAGCTGAACTAACACTGAGGGAAACAGCGAGTAGAGCTGCAGAGAGGATTTATCAATAAACATAAAATACCTTGGAGCAGCTGAACTAACACTAAGGGAAACAGCGAGTAGAGCTGCAGAGAGGATTTATCAATAAACATAAAATGCCTTGGAGCAGCTGAACTAACACTAAGGGAAACAGCGAGTAGAGCTGCAGAGAGGATTTATCAATAAACATAAAATGCCTTGGAGCAGCTGAACTAACACCGAGGGAAACAGCGAGTAGAGCTGCAGAGAGGATTTATCAATAAACATAAAATGCCTTGGAGCAGCTGAACTAACACTAAGGGAAACAGCGAGTAGAGCTGCAGAGAGGATTTATCAATAAACATAAAAATGCCTTGGAGCAGCTGAACTAACACTAAGGGAAACAGCGAGTAGAGCTGCAGAGAGGATTTATCAATAGACATAAAATGCCTTGGAGCAGCTGAACTAACACTAAGGGAAACAGCGAGTAGAGCTGCAGAGAGGATTTATCAATAAACATAAAATGCCTTGGAGCAGCTGAACTAACACTAAGGGAAACAGCGAGTAGAGCTGCAGAGAGGATTTATCAATAAACATAAAATGCCTTGGAGCAGCTGAACTAATACTAAGGGAAACAGCGAGTAGAGCTGCAGAGAGGATTTATCAATAAACATAAAATGCCTTGGAGCAGCTGAACTAACACTAAGGGAAACAGCGAGTAGAGCTGCAGAGAGGATTTATCAATAAACATAAAATGCCTTGGAGCAGCTGAACTAACACTAAGGGAAACAGCGAGTAGAGCTGCAGAGAGGATTTATCAATAAACATAAAATGCCTTGGAGCAGCTGAACTGAAAGACAATACAAATTTCAACGTTTCGGCTAAAGTTTTCATCAGGTTGAACAAAATCCTAGGGGTAATAAGGAGATCACTGAGAGACTTCGTCCATGTTCTCCCCATCTTCACTCATTTTTTGGGACTCTGCAATATAAAGTTGGTCCATTCTATGTGATGTTATCTTCCCATCTATTTATCTGCCTTCCTCTCCTTCTCTCTCTCTCTCTCTCTCTCTCTCTCTCTCTCAACAAAAACAAAATTTGCCAGGCCAGACGATCTAGGTATCTGTCCAGACCATTCCATTTGCTCTTCTTCACCAAATAGCACTGTACAGTGAAGTCATTAAAACTAATCCCTAGTTGCTATGGGACTGCCTTGTTATGCTTTTACCATTTTATCTTTAGAAACATAATAACGTCTATTAACGACCACAGGCAAGGAGCGACAGATGGCGCAATATTAAAAGAATGATCTAGAAGCACAGTGTCAGGAGACTGTTGTGTGTACTTTCTGTCAGCACTATCAGGACGTGGCAGTAAACAAAGTTGTCAGCTGTGAGCGGGCGCTGTAATGCGCCAAATCACGCAACAATGCAGCGATAATAATAAATCAATGCCTTGGAGATGTGGGATGCGATCACGTGCTTGTCATGTCTGCTGTAGCCGGATGTCCAAAGGTTACCATGAAAACAAATAACTTTTTTCTTTTGTTTTGGCGTGGAATGTTTGTTTTCACATGAAACTACTCAACTATCTTCCCTTGTAACTTGACATTAACGTATTCCTTCTTTTATTTTGTTTGAGCTCACAATCAAACCGTTGTTGGCTCGCTCTCTATAACATTTACAAACGATTTACAAAATAGCATAAATTTGCACCTGACTTTCAGATTTAACTGTTCAACCATGTTCCCGTGTAATGCGAGAATAGTGTATTTGTTTATCTTTTGACTTCACTATTAAGCTGCTGTCGGTTCGCTTCTTATAAGACGCTCTATCGACAAAGTAGTGTAAATGTGCACCTAACTTTTCACATTTCTTCTTCTTCATCTTTTTCCCCTTCCTCATTTGCCTTTCAGGGTCGAGGACAGGTGTAATTTGTGGTCGGCTGCTCTTCTGCTGATATTTGCTGCTGTTGTTTCCTAGAGTTTATAACATTCCATCAATACATTTTTTCGTAGTCGTCTCTTTGGTCTGGTGTTCTCGCAACGTTTATTGAAGGCCTGTTGTGTTACGTTTTGATTTTTCTGCCTTAACACGTGGCCAAACCATTTTATCTGTTGTTTCTTTATATACTCTATGGCGGGAATTATTCCAAACTTTTTTCTCAGTTCTTAATTTCTGATCTTATCTCTCAGACTGTTTCTTCTCATTTGTCTTACAGATTTCATCTCGGTAGTGGTTATGTTTCTTATTGTTCTTGCATCTAGGGATGATGGCATTGGTAGAACAACGTTGGGATGAAGATTGTGTTGTAGGGTGCCCGTTTTGCCACTTTCACTTTTAAAAAGTAAAAAAAAAAAAAAAACGCTAGAAAGGGTAACGTATCTCCGTAATTCTTTGTCTTTAAACAAGATCTTCTTGAGGGCTTTGCTTTAGGCACTCGTCAGCAACAGGGCTGAAAGCTCTCAGCGAATCATAGCTGACTGTTTGCGTCAGGATCGGTGAACCAGGACTATCCAGATCCAAAACCACCTTCTTACGGTGCCCCAGAAACAAACTAACCAGAACGATCCAGATCCAACACCACCTCCTTACGGTGCCCCAGAAACAGACTAATCAGTCTGGTCTGGCCGCGTGAATAGGAATCGATGGGAAGTGCAAACCGGTACAAAAATGCCAGGCTGAAGTCGGATACGTTTTGTTTCAGAACTGTGAATATGTACCAAGATTACTAAAATGTCCTCAAGAAACAGCTGTGAAAAGAGACGCATATGGCAACTTCTAACCAAGACCGTTACGAGGTGTACTGCCTATTGTGGTCTTTGCATACATTCGTTATATTTTATATGACTTGTAATACCTCCATAAATATAACATTAGTCTATCTTAATATATATCTGATTCATTGTACATATACACAGTTGTTTAACAGTGATACTTTAGTTCATTTTCTCAGTTGTATCTTTCGAGAAAGATTAAAATACACATACTTTTTCTATTGATACAGACGAAATGTTTAGAAGTGCTGTTTAGAAGAAGTGTTTAGACGAAATGTTTGTTTAGACGAAATGTTTGTTTAGACGAAATGTTTGTTTAGACGAAATGTTTAGAAGAAGTGTTTAGAAGAAGCTCTATCTCAGAATGTAATATTTTTATAACCGAGATGTTAACATTGCATCCGGCGAGATTCTCCAACTTCCTAAGCTACGATCCGTTTCATTGAGAGCATTCATGACTAAAACGTTATTCGTGCATAATCTGTGCACTTTAGCTAGAAATTGTGCATTTATATATGGCGTGTTACAAATTGAAACCACTCCCAAACAAAATCTTATTTTTAAGAACGAGAAGAATGTAATAGGCTCTAGAGATCTCCATCCATAAATGGAGCTAGATTTCTACGATGAGAACTAAAGTGCCACTTTGATATAAAAATAAACAACTGTGCTGTATAATTTATAAATATAAATATGTAGTAAAACACATTTTCGGTATGGATGCTACAGGATTGTCATTATTTTGCAAATACAAATGAGAAATGATGCATCTTACTTTACTTGGAGGTTGAATTATTGAGAACAAAACTACAAGCCCCTTCGAAATAAGGCAAGTTTCTATAATGACGGTCCTGCAGCTAGGCCATTGGTCGCTTTGTCTTTCATGATTTTCTTAGGAAAGTAGTAGTAATGTTGATCTCTATTTTTGATTCTATTCTCTCTTATCATGATATTGTTAGAAAAGCTGTAGTAATGTTGATCTCTGCTAGATTCTATTCTCTCTTATCATGATATTGTTAGAAAAGCTGTAGTAATATTGATCTCTGCTAGATTCTATTCTCTCTTATCATGATATTGTTAGAAAAGCTATAGTAATATTGATCTCTGCTAGATTCTATTCTCTCTTATCATGATATTGTTAGAAAAGCTGTAGTAATGTTGATCTCTGCTAGATTCTATTCTCTCTTATCATGATATTGTTAGAAAAGCTGTAGTAATGTTGATCTCTATTTTTGATTCTATTCTCTCTTATCATGATATTGTTAGAAAAGCTATAGTAATATTGATCTCTGCTAGATTCTATTCTCTCTTATCATGATATTGTTAGAAAAGCTGTAGTAATGTTGATCTCTGTTTTTGATTCTATTCTCTCTTATCATGATATTGTTAGAAAAGCTGTAGTAATGTTGATCTCTGCTAGATTCTATTCTCTCTTATCATGATATTGTTAGAAAAACTGTAGTAATGTTGATCTCTGCTTCTGGTTATATATTCTCTGGATTGTAGGGTCGTCACATACATTTATTCAATGAAAGGTCTCATTGAACCTGAAAGCTCTCATTGAACCTGAAAGCTCTAATTGAACCTGAAAGCTCTCATTGAACCTGAAAGCTCTCATTAAACAGTTCTTTCAACAACAACACAAATAAAATCTCAAATGTTATCTCAGATAGTGCATTACGTGCACCAGTGGCCATCTAAAGGTTAACCGGGTGCCGGATTATAGTCAGAGCTAGGACCAAATAGATAAACTTAAGAGCTTCGTCACAAATGACACGATGTGATTTAGATCATAAATAACAATGCTTGCACGCTATCACGTGACACTGACAGAGCAGCAACTAAGTAGTGTCAACTATCAACACAACCTTTGATTACTGTCGGCATCAATAGTTTACTTATTTATTTTTTATTAAACAGACTCGAACTTTGATCTTTGTGTATAGACATTTAATATCGTAGTTTTTGTGTGCGCTTCAAGGGTCAAGGGAAGAGACTGGCAGGCAGAAGGTCACCCGCGGGTCGCCATTTGGCCATCACTGGTTTAGTGTTTTGAAAATAGTCGTATTCGATTGAGGTAATGAAACGGTGAACCAGTGCAAACAATATATGATGAACCGGTACAGAGAATATATGATGAACCGGTACAGAGAATATATGATAAACCGGTACAGAGAATATATGATGAACCGGTACAGAGAATATATGATGAACCGGTACAGAAAATATGATGAACCGGTACAGACAATATATGATACACAAATGCAGCGTCAGCATAAACCGGCACTGCTACAACGCTAACACCGTCAGCACAAACTCGCAAATCTCTGTAAGGTTGAGTATCGCGAATAATCTCACTCTTTCTCATTGTGTGTGTGTGTGTGTGTCTCAGCTTGTGTTTAAGCGAATAATCCTATTGATTGCCCAACAATATAGCGAGCACCACATGCCACATAAATCGATACCTTTCCCTTATTGACACATGAGTTACTTTAAACGACGTGCCAGTTAAGCGGGTGAGAACTGATAAAAGAGTTTCGGAACACATCGAATGAGGGGAAACTTGTGCAGGAAACAGACCTTGTTGCCACGGTTCAGTGTTCGATTGGCCTTCTAGCCACTTTGCTAAGTATAAGAATTGTATGTGTTCATATGATAACCAGGCATTCTGTTGTGTGTGGGCTTATTGTTAAGACTCGGGGTCGTTAAACTAACGAACTTCATTATTCGCTTGATTCCGCCTCGCTGTGTTTGGAGATACGGTGTCTACACGCGCTGGAACAATTACAAAACGTATGTTGGTATTGATTGAAGATAGCCCAGGAGATTCATATATCTAGAAACAACGCCTGCTAGTTGCTGCGTGCGGAGTGTGCCAACATGTCCAGAGAGTGCAGCCGCGAGCTACAGTAGTATCACAGCTGGACACATGACACACTGTACTTACGTTGTTCCGTGGATAGACAGACAGAAGAACGGATATCACGTTGTGAATTAGTGTGAACTTGTGGCTATGTTTACATTCACAGCACGGAGCCTGCTGCAAATAATTCACGTCGTTTTGTGTAGTCGATTGTTATAACTTGTGGCAACTTGTATGTGTTCTCTCTCAGTTATCGATAACTAGTAGCAACATATATATGTGCTGTCTGTGTTATCATCGATGCAACTAAAGACTCAGCGCGCGTTCACTGACGTGTTAATTTGTCTTCTGTTACATTTTTGTTCCAAAATGTTTGGCGTCACCTTGTCTCTAAGCCAACCTGACATGTCAGGCACTCAGAGCCTAGCTTATGACGTCTGTTCATGGATACGAAATTGTAATTAACTTCTGTGTCATAACTTTACGTCATCTGACTGCATTTAAGAAGTGTTAATTTACATTTATTCTGTAAATAAAATAAAATTTTATCTTTACTCTCGGGCTTGCACGTTCTCTTTCTCCTCTTCTTAAGCTCCTGCAATTTTCGATCTTTTTCTAAAAGGTAGGCGTTAGTTATTTTCTGACATTTTTTTATAACCATTGTCGTCATATCGTTGCAACTTGTAGCAGTGGTTATCATGTAGCACACAGCAGTGGTTATCATGTAGCACTTCTTGTTGGTAACCATTGTCGTCATATCGTTGCAACTTGTAGCAGTGGTTATCATGTAGCACATAGCAGTGGTTATCATGTAGCACTTCTTGTTGGTAACCATTGTCGTCATATCGTTGCAACTTGTAGCAGTGGTTATCATGTAGCACTTCTTGTTGGTAACCATTGTCGTCATATCGTTGCAACTTGTAGCAGTGGTTATCATGTAGCACATAGCAGTGGTTATCATGTAGCACTTCTAGTTGATAACCATTGTCGTCATATCGTTGCAACTTGTAGCAGTGGTTATCATGTAGCACATAGCAGTGGTTATCATGTAGCACTTCTAGTTGATAACCATTGTCGTTATATAGTTGCAACTTGTAGCAGTGGTTATCATGTAGCACTTCTTGTTGGTAACCATTGTCGTCATATAGTTGCAACTTGTAGCAGTGGTTATTATGTAGCACTTCTTGTTGATAACCATTGTCGTCATATAGTTGCAACTTGTAGCAGTGGTTATCATGTAGCACTTCTTGTTGGTAACCATTGTCGTCATATAGTTGCAATTTGTAGCAGTGGTTATTATGTAGCACTTTTTGTTGATAATCATTGTCGTCATATAGTTGCAACTTGTAGCAGTGGTTATCATGTAGCACTTCTTGTTGATAACCATTGTCGTCATATAGTTGCAATTTGTAGCAGTGGTTATCATGTAGCACTTCTTGTTGATAACCATTGTCGTCATATAGTTGCAATTTGTAGCAGTGGTTATCATATAGCACGTAGCAGTGGTTATCATTGTCTAGCAGCTACAACTTATAGCAATGATTATCATTGTTTAGCAGCTACACATTATAGCAATGATTACCATTGTCTAGCAGCTACAACTTATAGCAGTGGTTATCATTGTCTAGCAGCTACAACTTATAGCAGTGGTTATCATTGTCTAGCAGCTACAACTTTGAACAATGGTTATCATTGTCTAGCAGCTACAACATATAGCAATAATTATCATTGTCTAGCAGCTACAACATATAGCAATAATTATCATTGTCCAGCAGCTACAACTTATAGCAGTGGTTATCATTGTCTAGCAGCTACAACTTATAGCAGTGGTTATCATTGTCCAGCAGCTACAACTTATAGCAGTGGTTATCATTGTCCAGCAGCTACAACTTATAGCAGTGGTTATCATTGTCTAGCAGCTACAACTTATAGCAATAATTATCATTGTCCAGCAGCTACAACTTATAGCAGCGGGTATCATTGTCTAGCAGCTACAACATATAGCAATAATTATCATTGTCCAGCAGCTACAACTTATAGCAGTGGTTATCATTGTCTAGCAGCTACAACATATAGCAATAATTATCATTGTCTAGCAGCTACAACATATAGCAGTGGCTAAATAACATCACAGTTAGCTCACTTTGAAGAAGATCGGGGTTGAATCCAAACCTGGCAGTCTCCAATCGACCCATCTCAAGAAATGGGTTCCTGGTTTATTTAATTAAAGAAATTATCAGCGAGGAAAACCACTAGCCTCCTCACCTTCAGAAGCGGCTGTCTAGTTTTATGACGGTTAGGCCTTCACCTCACCGCTACAGCAAATACTAGACGTTACGGGGTTGCCTTTCATCAGCACTCGACTTTTCGTTCGTCACTTCCCCGGAGAAGACACCAGAGATAAGCGCCGAACAAAATCTGTTTTCCTTCTGGTCTCAATTAATAAAAGCAGCACCTGATTTGTAATGGGCTATCTGGACGTAGACTTGGCAGCTTATCTTCAGCCTTCCTTCTTGTCGTATTTTCTGGTCCTTGGAATTCTGTGAATCTAAGCAGATATATGTAAGCAACAACACACATGGAGATTAATGTGTGCTTTTACTTATATTTGGCTTCTGGTGCACCCATTCTCTGCTGCTTGTTCATGGACATATCAATAGATGGATCATATCATGATGCACTGAGCTTAGCCATTAAGGTAATAAAAAGATATAAAAAAGTAAAGTACCCTCGTCACGCCAAGTGGCGTATAGGGAATATGGTGTTAGTGACCATAATTTTTACAGACCTTCGGCACATGATTTTTGGGGCAATGTGGTCGGTATTATGCCCATGCAGGATCGAACTCGGCCTCTTGTCCTTTGTAATCAGTTCACTAACCACTGAGGTATCGTGGCTTCCAATAAATAGATATGGAGCAGGCAAATAACTGCAGTGCTGCGGTAGAGCTGGTAAGAGGAGCAGGTAGTGGGATGTAACGTACACTCTCCGACAAGGTATGGTGACAGCTTTACAAAAAAGGGACACAACAAAATACTGACGTTTCGGCCTGCGGCCATCTTCAGAAAACGAGAATAACACAAACAAACAACAAAATAAAGTAAACTCTACTACATCTAGGAAGAGATCACGGGCTAACGAGAAATCCAGTCACAATAACAAGAGCAGTTATACAGTGGGCTTGTGGAGGCTTGCTTGAGTTCGCCCGATGACTTAAGAAATACGCCTATTCATCATCTGCCCTTTAAAGGACGTTAAGTGGCGTGTATACGTTGTGTTGTAGTTTGCAGTAGAACTGTGATATTTGCGCCTTTGGCTCAAACATCCGACTTCAGCATGTTACTTTTGAGTAGCGGGTTTTCTTCCCTCTTCGATCCATAACTTGTTTGTCCAGACTAGATTTATTAGTCTGTTTTTAGAGGCACTGCGAAGAGGTGCAGTAGAATCTGGATGGTTCTGGTTTACCGATCCAACCATCAACTGTGGGTCGCTGACAACTTCCACCTCTGCTGCTACCGACTCATTTAATGAATAACTTGCCAGGTATACGACTCCCTCAAATGGATGGCTACGGACCTCATGAAGACACCGAATTAGATGTTGCCCCACACGTTACCAGGAGCTGGTGGCACTGTTTGGTCTGTGGTCAAGTCACGAGAGTGAAGAAACACTCAACGTAACGGTTTGTGTTTGCAAGTGAACAAACCCTTATCCGCACTTACTTTTATGTTGAGTAATTTGTTTTAGTATTCTACTATATTTCATTGTTTGCTTTTTTTTTCCCTCCCGCCCGTTATATAGAGTTGTATAGAGACCTCAGTTATGTAAGTACCTTGTCTCGAGCGTGTGTCAGCTAAAAATATCAACCTAGGTCATAGAACGTTTGAAAAAAAAAAAAAAAAAAACAAGAAAAAGATAAACATTTGAAATGGCATGCCACGGAATGGTAGTAGATATAACTGACAGGAGACACAATGTGCTGTAACTTTAAACGGAATCTCAGTCCTAGCATAGCGGGTAGAAGCCATGCATTACTTGTCATTACTAGCTCCGAGATGGGGCGTGGGGTTGTGGCCTGTGTGACCACATCTGACGTGATTCCTTCCTTCCTTCTCGCCATGTGCTCGTGTCTTCGAGGGCTGGTTCGCTCATGCACTGACCCAGAGGACACACCCCAGAGCTCTCAGGTAAGTTCCGTGGATATACTGGATATTTTAAATGTAAGTCAAGGTAAGATTTGTTGGCTGTTGCGACTGCTGGAGGTAATGTTGAGATAACCACAACTGTTGAGATTAATGTTCAGTAACCAATGTCTCCGTGTAAAACTTTCAAGATAAACAAAACTTTTGATTTCAACCAAAAACCCACTATTTTATACAACATTATCCCATTACTAGGGTCTGGTTGAAGGGGGGGGGGGGCCATGCAAGTAGATTATTGGAGAATAAAGGCTGCATGTTTCTGATATGTTCGGGTCTGTGTTTCCGTCTCATCCCAGATAGAAAAAAAGCTTTTGACCGTGCTGGTGGTAGAAGCAACGTTCTCTTTTGCTGTGATATCAACGTTGAACAAATATAGTTGTTGATGTCAATGTTGAAATAATGACTGTTGATGTCAATGTTGAATGATTAGTAACTGAAGTCAGAGTTGAGATGTGACTATTGATATCAACACTGAATAAATAGTTGTTGATGTCAATCTTGACATAACAACTGTTGATGTCAAGGTTGAAATGATAACTGTTGATGTCAAGGTTAAGATAATAGCTCTCGATGTCAAGGTTGAAATGATAACTGTTGATGTCAAGGTTAAGATAATAACTGTTGAAGTAAAAGTTGAGATAATAACTGTTGATGTCAAGGTTGAAATGATAACTGTTGATGTCAAGGTTAAGATAACTGTTTATTTCAAGGTTAAGATAATAGCTCTTGATGTCAAGGTTGAAATAATAACTGTTGATGTCAAGGTTGAAATGATAACTGTTGATGTCAAGGTTAAGATAATAACCGTTGATATCAAAGTTGATATTGTAGCTGTTGGTGCTATAATTTGTTCATGTCGACACATAAAGAAATCAATCCGTGACAGGAAAACTTGACGGCAACTTGTAAGGTAGAAAAGTAGTTCATCCAGTTTGTTCTGCCTATCATCTACAGAGTTTCCTATGTCTGGTCTACACTACTCATCTGTGTTTCTATTACCCTCCACCAGGTCATTTATCTGACTCTATGTCGTTTTCCCACTCGAGTCCATAACATGGCGGGTTTGAGGTAATCGTCATTCCAGATACAAAAAGTGTTGATTTATCTGTTGATGATGTCCACCATTCCAGATACAAAAAGTGTTGATTTATCTGTTGATGATGTCCACCATTCCTGATACAAAAAAGTGTTGATTTATCTGTTGATGATGTCCACCATTCCTGATACAAAAAGTGTTGATTTATCTGTTGATGATGGCCACCATTCCAGATACAAAAAGTGTTGATTTATCTGTTGATGAGGTCCACCATTCCAGATACAAAAAGTGTTGATTTATCTGTTGATGATGTCCACCATTCCAGATACAAAAAGAGTTGATTTATCTGTTGATGATGTCCACCATTCCAGATACAAAAAGTGTTGATTTATCTGTTGATGATGCCCACCATTCCAGATACAAAAGGTGTTGATTTAGTATCAGTTGAGGATGTTCACAATTCCTGGTCTTGAAATAGTATCAGTTGATGATATTAGTGATGCGATATCATTTCATATGATATTTTATTAATGATTTACCCAGCATTTGTTCATGACTGTATGTACATACTCATACACGAGCACACATACATAAAGCCAATCTCTTCGCATTTGTGCCTGATGGCAGCGATAGTCCGAGCCTTTGTTTCGTTAATGATCGAGAGGTTTCCATATATTTTGATTCAATGCGTTGTGATTTGTTACATTCGTGTGGAGCCTGTAGATTTATTGGTCTACCGTGTTTCTGTACTTGCTACAACAGTGCATGTATGAAGTATTTAATTAAACATTTCGTTGTCTCACATTCCGTTATGAATTATTTGTTTTATCGTGATCTCTGACGTGCTCAATTAAAGACATTCATTTCTTAGTTCGACTCCGATAGGACTAGTCACTTTATCTCACTTGCTCTGTGGCCTGGTTTGCCTGAAAACAACAGCCGATCGATCTACACGGAAACCGAAAGTAGCGTTCAGGGGAAATAACTTCGAGCACAGCCTCGCCGTCACAGCGAACTTTCCTTAGTTGTCGTGACGTCTCTGTGGAACATTGATCTACATTGTTTCCTGTCACAATGTATTTGACAGTTTCCTGTCACAATGTATTTGACATATCGACGAATGTCTTATTTAGCAACGGTGTTTGCTCTTAGTACTTCTTTTTTTTCTCTTTCATCGCCTTCTTCTTGTTCTTTTTCTGCACCCTTATGTTCATGTTCTTTTGTCTTCATACTTTTCTTGTTCATCGTCTTGATTTTTCTTTTTTTCTACTTCTCCCTCATCTTCTTTTCTTCTCCCTCATCTTCTTTTCTTCTCCCTCATCTTCTTTTCTTCTCCCTCATCTTCTTTTCTTCTCCCTCATCTTCTTTTCTTCTCCCTCATCTTCTTTTCTTCTCCCTCATCCTCTTTACTCCTTCTTCTACTTCTTCATTGCTGTTAAGATCGAGTGTTCCACTTAGATCGTTCCATGTCTACAAATTCTTCTCTGTCTCCACCTGTCTCCTCCAAGTATGTAGTGCATTACTATAGTAGTAAATTTTTTTTTACCAGGTACTGAATTTTGCGTGTTAATCCATTTTTCACTGGCAGCCGTGTACACAAGGGTCCCTCGCCGCACAGGCAGATAACTCCGACTTCGGAAGTACTCATATTTTTTCAGTCGATGAGTAATTGACGTTTCAAGCCGGGCCTCGCTGCTTAGACCAGGGATGGTTGCCGCAGAGAGCAATCACAAATAAAAATCCCAACCGGTACAGCCGGTATTTGAACCCACAACCTCTCTGTCTCGAGGCCGGCGTCTTGCCTCGAGACCAACCAGTCCTCCCAAATAGTAATTTGAGAAGGAACTATCACTTTTAGCAAAGGAAAATTAAAGTTCCGGGTTGGATAATAACGTTAGAAAATTTTTTAAAAAATACAATCTTACATATATCTGGTCAGTAATATAGACAAAGAAGGGTGAACAGAGAATGATACCAAAATAAGGATACAGAAAACAAGAGGTGCCTTCATTGCACTAAAAAAAGATATAGAAATCCAAATAAATTAGGCTAAATACAAAAATAAAAATATTCTCAACTCCAATGTTAAGTGAGTCGTATTATATGACATGAATGCTTGCGAAAAATAAAAGGATGGAAATGACAGGGCAAGATTAGCAGCCAAATAGCAGTGGACAAAGAGGTACAACGAAGACTATGGTGCTGGGTAGCACACACTCATGTAACGGGGAAAGCGATATTGCACTTAATAACGGATAACCAGGCTTGTCCATGGTGGGTGGAATTAAAAATGTAAGTTATGGTCAAGTTTATCAGAACGCGTAGGCGTAATATAAATATATATATATATATATATATATATATATATATATATATATATATATATATATATATATATATATACTATCAGACTGTGTGGGCGGACAGACACAGTCAACATAATAATAATAATTTATTAACAGGCACGTGAGCAGATTAAGAAAAAGAGATCATTATGAGACATTAGAGAGATTAGATGAGACAGCGATTAGACAGAAAGCAGACCAGGGACACAAACCTTGGGGTTTAGCGGAGAAAGATAGAAATGAACACAGAGATGAGCACAGATAGAGATGAGCACAGATAGAGATGAGCACAGATAGAGATGAGCACAGATAGAGATGAGCACAGATAGAGATGAACACTTATTAGCGATAACAAAACAATAATAAGCACAATTAGTAGTGCTGAGATTATCAATGAAAAGTAAATAGCAGATGTAGTCAGTCCACAAAGGAACTAGTGTTTAGACATCTAGAAATGTGTTCTGTGATTTACTAACTCCAGGATTATGTGAGTCCGGTGGTTATCCAGACCGCCCGATAGTTTGATCATAACATTACTGACTGTACTTTATTATGAGATGATACAACTCGTGACTGCAGGAATGTGATCATAGTAAATAGATAAACGTGTTTTCATGTGATGGAACACCTCAAGAGTTGAACTGTCACAAGTAGATATTAATCGGATGTGTTAAAGAAAGACGAACGGCCTATATTAGTATATGAAGAACGAAGGGGCACGGCACGAAAGACATGACATTACATTGAAAGTTCAACGTAGTTCAACGAGCGTTAAAGTATCAAGATCCAATCAAAATTTATCCTATTTACACACTGCGGAAGCCAACTGATAGCGTTACATGACAGGCCCTTTTTGGAATCCCCAGGGGAAGAGACAAAGAGGGAAACCAACCTTTTATTGGAGAAGACAGATAGAAGCAGAGATAGAGATGATGGGCAAGACCTGGAATTATCTTAAAAGAATGGCAAGAAACAGAATAGCTTGAAAAGTGTTTGTTGAAGGCCTTTGCTCCACAGGGAGCTGAAAGTTAGTAGATTAGAAAGACGAGGAAGTGAGTCAAGCTGTTGAATGGCAGTAGATATATTGTGTTCAACTCATTATGTAAAGGAAGGCCTGGTTACATCTGAGCAACCTACATAGGATACCCAGATGTCGCACTCGTTTATGGTCGGCTTGACCTGATCACATTGACTGATCGAGGGCAAGGTCGCATTTCTCAGGAATGTCCGCTAGAGGCGCAGCTTGACAAACCAACAGTTTGTCTCCCTTTCATCTCTCTCTCTCTCTGTGTGTGTGTGTGTGAATTTGTGCTTGTTAGTGTGCATATGTTTGTTGGCGTGTTATCCTATTTTGAAATCAAGAATGTACAACACATTCATTCAGTGCCGTCTTCGCATCGAAAGTTGTCTCCCATGCAGCGCCATTCCGCTCTGTCTCTTACTTTGATGGTGCAGGTTACCTTAGGCTGACTTGTCCATCTTTTGATGTTACTCGTCCATGTTAGTCTTGGTCTGCCTCTTTTACCTTGTATTTTCCCTTCCAAGATTACTTTTAGTAGGCTGCTGTGTTCTTTTAATATGCCCCAAAATGTCATACATCTTGTTTGAATTGTGTTTAGTACTTCTCTTTTCATTTTTAGTTGTTTTTTAAGACTTCATCGTTTGTTTTCTTTTCTTTCCATCCAATTCTTCATATTCTTCTGTGAACATTCTTTTTAATGTGAATATTATTCTTTCTATTCTTCTATAAATGCACGTTTCAAATCTTCGATTTTCTGTTCTGTTTTCTTGTCTAATGTCGATGTTTATAATCCATTGCCCCCCTCCCCCCATCAATGATGTCAGCTACCAATGGGCCTATCATTATTGCCTTCAAAAACATAAACTAAAGCACCAGTCGTGCCCGCCTAACAAAACTATATCAAATTAGTGCAACAGATACAAGTATTTTGATCACATTTTAGAAAGTGACTAATTTTAGACAATAAAAAAACAACTGCATGGAAAGTCTTCAAAGGTAAATATAAATATTGATGTTAAAATATTGCTCTTTCTGTATATGTGACTACATGAAAGAGTTACTCATCATTGTCGAACCACCAATTCGATGAATATAGAAATATGAAATTGTTAGAGTATATTCCTTTCATGATGTTAGCAACCAATAAGAATTATGTAAAAAGGAACAATACGAATATACAAATTGGCGTTATGTGTTGCTATATTTTAAGTGTATATAAATAGCTGAGGTGCTGATAAATATACAGGCCAAACTGTTGGGCAAGGAAACACGAGACTTGAGACAAGGGACACGAGACTTGAGACGAGAGACACGAGACTTGGAGTGCAGCTTTCCTTCATGGCTTAAATATCTACTGGGAAGGGACTTTTTTAAATTGTAACGCTTATACAGTGTGTCGTGTTGTTTTATTTTGTAAATTAAAACAGACTGGGATTGTCTTGAACGTCGAGGTTAAACCGGCACACATAGAATGTGAAATTTGGAGAGTATATTCCTTACATGTCCCAGACTTCAAAAACACGAAACACATTTCTAAATTATAAATCTGAGGGGATGAAAATTGGTGTCCTGTGTTTGCTATCAAATCTCTGATAGATTAACTCTTTCCGTACGCTTAGCCGCACAGTGCGTCACTCTCAATTTGATTAGTGTAAACTGTCATCAAACCATATTCTTTTTTCTGTCTTGTATCACCTTGATATTGGTGAAATCTAATTGCTTGTTTAATTATCTAAAAATTCATATATAATATGTTAAGTGTTAGATAAATAATATGTAGATTGATATTTAAAAACATTTTTTTAAATTGTCTCTGAAATCTCTACAGCTAAATTGATAAAAACCTTCCGTACTGAAAGAGTTTAAACAGAGTTATCTTCCTTGCATCACCGATTTTCTGCTCTGAGTAGAGTTCTCATTAATTCTTATTGTAATTATTTAAAATTAATTACTGAATTTATGGAATTTAAGTACTTCAATGTTACAACAAGCGCTATTTTCACATAATATTTTATCACATTGTTTTTGTACTTTGTTCTATTTTCTATAATTTTTGCTGTTATGATAACACACCGACACATTTACACGTATTGTATTTGTTATCGGAAACGTGTTATAGCTTTTCCTAACATGTTATCTGTTTTATCGTGAACGTGTTAGAACTTTGCCAGACATGTTATCTGTTACCGTAACTGAGGACACTTCCCCCTAACGTTCCCATCTGTCATAGCTTGTCACTTCCTGTGAAATCGGTATAACTTATCACTTCCTGCTACGTTGACAATGTCCAGATCAGATCAGTGTAATCTACGTGTGTGTTTGGGCTCTTGTGTTTGTGTGTGCAATACCGATACAAGAGAGAGAGAGAACTATCGACTGGTGTGTGTACATTACCGATACAAGAGAGAGAGAGAACTATCGACTGGTGTGTGTACATTACCGATACAAGAGAGAGAGAGAGAACTATCGACTGGTGTGTGTACATTACCGATACAAGAGAGAGAGAGAGAGAACTATCGAATGGTGTGTGTACATTACCGATACAAGAGAGAGAGAGAGAACTATCGACTGGTGTGTGTACATTGCCGATACAAGAGAGAGAGAGAGAGAACTATCGACTGGTGTGTGTACATTGCCGATACAAGAGAGAGAGAGAGAGAGAACTATCGACTGGTGTGTGTACGTTTCTGTAAAACATCTGTATAAACTCACGTGTGCTCTGTTCCTCTTATTTCCTATGTGTAATTGTAGTGAACTTTTTGTTTTTCATACACTCTTCTGTACTTCATTACAATATATTTTTTTAAAATATTACATTATTCTGTATTTTTTTCCAGTACACCACGCTATATCCATTTATCATCATCATTGAGTACCGTCTCCACATCGAAGGCTGGCTACCATGGAGCGCCATTCCACTCTGTCTCTTGCTTTGATGGTGCAGATTGTCATAGGTTGACTTGTCCATCTTTTGATGTTACTCGTCCATGTTAGTTGTGGTCTGCCTCTGCATCTTTTACCTTTATTTTCCCTTCCAATATTACTTTTAGCATGCTGCTGTGTCTTTTAACATGCCCCAGAAATCTCATTTGTCTTCTATGAATTGTGCTTAGTAATTCTCTTTTCTTTTTAGTTGTTTCAAGACTTCATGGTTTGTTTTCTTTTCTTTCCATCCAATTCTACCTATTCTTCTATATATCCACATTTCAAAGGCTTCAATTTTCTGTTCTGTTATCCTGTCCTAAGCCCATGTTTCTCTGCACCATACAGGAATGTCGAGAAGATTTAGCATTTTGCTATTTTAGTTTTAGCCCTGGTATTTTTTGTTTTGATGTTAGAATTCTTTTTTTCATGACATTATAATTACTTTTCGCCATTCCTATACCTTTTTGTAATTTTACATTTTTCATCACTGGTTATAGTATGTACAAAGTAGCTGTAGCTCTGAACTGAAAGCTTCGATAGTGCAGGTTGATATTTTTTTAAGTGTATTATATATATGCATGGTGCAGTTGAATGCAGTGACTTTAGAACAATAAGCCTAGTGAGCCATGTTACAAAAATCTTGCTAAAAGTTATACAAGGAAGGATTCAGAATAAAATCAATACTGAATTAGATGAGCAGCAATTTGGATTTAGGAAAAATAGCGGGACAAAAGAAGCCATATTCTGCATGAGAACATTAATCGAAAAATACACAGAAGTAAACAAACCAATATATGCCTGCTTCATAGACTACACCAAAGCTTTTGATAGAGTACACCACAAACAACTTATAGAATGCCTAAAAGAGATACATCTAGATGACATGGATATACGACTAATATGCAATCTATACTGGGAGCAAACAGCAATAATACAATATAACAAAGAGTTCTCTACACCCATTGATATAAAAAGAGGAGTAAGACAAGGATGCATCCTATCACCAAGCTTGTTTAATCTATACACTGAGCAAATCTTTAAAAACATCATAGAGATGCCAGGCCTACAAATTAATGGAAAGATAATCAATAACCTAAGATATGCTGACGATACTGTACTACTAGCAGAAAATCCTAAAGACCTACAACAATTACTTAATGAAATAAACACGACAAGCAAAAAATATGGACTAGATATGAATATCAAAAAGACTAAAACTATGATCATAAACAAAGAAAATACTCAAAACCCACAAGTGGATATCAAAATTGAAGGAATAGACCTTGAGACAGTTCAGAACTATAACTACCTTGGACATACTATAACCAATGATGGAAAATGTACAACTGAAATAAACAAAAGAATAGGAATGGCAAAAAGTAATTTTAATGTCATGAAGGACATACTAACATCAAAACAAATAACACCAGAGCTAAAACTAAGAATAGCAAAATGTTAAATCTTCTCAATATTCCTATATGGTGCTGAAACATGGACATTAGACAAGAAAACAGAACAGAAAATTGAAGCCTTTGAAATGTGGATATATAGAAGAATAGGTAGAATTGGATGGAAGGAAAAGAAAACAAATGACAAAGTCTTAAAACAACTAAAAATGAAAAGAGAACTTCTGAACACAATTAGAACAAGACAAATGCGATTCTTAGGCCATGTTAAAAGACACAACAGCCTACTGAAAGTGATCCTGGAGGGGAAAATACAAGGTAAAAGAGGCAGAGGCAGACCAAGATTAACATGGACGAGTAACATCAAAAGATGGACAAATCAACCGATGACAACCTGCACCATCAAAGCAAGAGATAGAGCAAAATGGCGCTCCATGGTAGCCAACCTTCGTTGCGGAGACGGCACTCAATGATGATGATTATATATATTTCCTTGTGTGCACTATTCTATATTTCCTTGTGTGCACCATTCTATATTTCCTTGTGTGCACCATTCTATATTTCCTTGTGTGCACCATTCTATATTTCCTTGTGTGCACCATTCTATATTTCTGACAGTATATTCTGTGTATTTCATCAGTGTAATTGTTTAATTGTGTAATAGTTACTACATACATGAAAATCTGACTGAGATAGCCGAAGTATTCTCATTTATTTAATTCTGTTACACTTGTTAAAATCTTTCTTGACCTAGATCTGTGGTACAATGTATTCAGCCCGCAATCATTTCCGTCTATAGAACTAAGCCTGCGAGCTGAAATGGAAACCCAAAACACCCTAACAGTGTGACGTATTCATCAGCAACTAGTTAAAGACAGCTAACATCATTCTACCCACATTCACCCCTATCGCGATACTGACATCACTCTAGGTGGGGGATTTTCCGGGATTTCCATTTTAGCCTTTAGGCACTACTTCTTTGGTTGGCGATGCCCATAACTTATGCCAAAAATAATATTAATAACAACCAATCATTTTGTTTCATAAATTCACTTCAGTGGACGTCCGTCAATCACAGCCAACTATTTAGATGGCCTGGGGCAGAAAGTATAACACCCCAACTTGTGTGACGTTTTTTAACTATAGGAGCTATAGATGGCTGACGTCACTGAACCCACAACCGTCCCTACTCGCAAAGCTGAAACGGTCACTCTGGTTGGAGTCCTTTCCGATTGTATTTTCTTCCCAAGGCCATCTATACAGTTGACTGTGCCGTCAATTCTATTTATGCTGCTACAGTAGCCTCTGTCAGTCATAGTCGGCTATAGTAGCCTCCATCAGTCATAGTTGACTATAGTAACCTCTGTCAGTCATAGTTGACAATAGTAGCCTCCGTCAGTCATAGTTGACTATAGTAGCCTCTGTCAGTCATAGTCGGCTATAGTAGCCTCCATCAATCATAGTTGACTATAGTAACCTCTGTCAGTCATAGTTGACAATAGTAGCCTCCGTCAGTCATAGTTGACTATAGTAGCCTTCGTCGGTCATAGTTGAATATAGTAGCCTCCGTCAGTCATAGTTGACTATAGTAGCCTCCGTCAGTCATAGTTGACTATAGTAGCCTCCGTCATTTTGACTATAGTAGCCTCCGTCAGTCATAGTTGACTATAGTAGCCTCCGTCATTTTGACTATAGTAGCCTCCGTCAGTCATAGTTGACTATAGTAGCCTCCGTCAGTCATAGTTGACTATAGTAGCTTCCGTTAGTCATAGTTGACTATAGTAACCTCTGTCAGTCATAGTTGACTATAGTAGCCTCCGTCAGTCATAGTTGACTATAGTAGCCTCCGTCAGTCATAGTTGACTATAGTAGCCTCCGTCGGTTATAGTTGACTATAGTAGCCTCCGTCGGTCATAGTTGACTATAGTAGCCTCCGTCGGTCATAGTTGACTATAGTAGCCTCTGTCAGTCATAGTTGACTATAGTAGACTCTGTCAGTCATAGTTGACTATAGTAGCCTCCATCAGTCATAGTTGACTATAGTAGCCTCCGTCAGTCATAGTTGACTATAGTAGCCTCCGTTAGTCATAGTTGACTATAGTAACCTCTGTCAGTCATAGTTGACTATAGTAGCCTCCGTCAGTCATAGTTGACTATAGTAGCCTCCGTCGGTCATAGTTGACTATAGTAGCCTGGGTCGGTCATAGTTGACTATAGTAGCCTCCGTCGGTCATAGTTGACTATAGTAGCCTCCGTCGGTCATAGTTGACTATAGTAGCCTCTGTCAGTCATAGTTGACTATAGTAGCCTCTGTCAGTCATAGTTGACTATAGCAGCCTCCGTCAGTCATAGTTGACTATAGTAGCCTCCGTTAGTCATAGTTGACTATAGTAGCCTCCGTCAGTCATAGTTGACTATAGCAGCCTCCGTCTGTCATAGTTGACTATAGTAGCCTCCGTTAGTCATAGTTGACTATAGTAGCCTCTGTCAGTCATAGTTGACTATAGTAGCCTCCGTCAGTCATAGTTGACTATAGCAGCCTCTGTCAGTCATAGTTGACTATAGTAGCCTCCGTTAGTCATAGTTGACTATAGTAGCCTCCGTCAGTCATAGTTGACTATAGCAGCCTCCGTCAGTCATAGTTGACTATAGCAGCCTCCGTCAGTCATAGTTGACTCTAGTAGCCTCCGTTAGTCATAGTTGACTATAGTAGCCTCTGTCAGTCATAGTTGACTATAGCAGCCTTCGTCAGTCATAGTTGACTATAGTAGCCTCCGTCAGTCATAGTTGACTATAGTAGCCTCCGTTAGTCATAGTTGACTATAGTAACCTCTATCAGTCATAGTTGACTATAGTAGCCTCCGTCAGTCATAGTTGACTATAGTAGCCTCCGTCGGTCATAGTTGACTATAGTAGCCTCCGTCGGTCATAGTTGACTATAGTAGCCTCCGTCGGTCATAGTTGACTATAGTAGCCTCTGTCAGTCATAGTTGACTATAGTAGCCTCTGTCAGTCATAGTTGACTATAGTAGCCTCTGTCAGTCATAGTTGACTATAGTAGACTCTGTCAGTCATAGTTGACTATAGTAGCCTCCGTCGGTCATAGTTGACTATAGTAGCCTCTGTCAGTCATAGTTGACTATAGTAGCCTCCGTCAGTCATAGTTGACTATAGTAGCCTCTGTCAGTCATAGTTGACTATAGTAGACTCTGTCAGTCATAGTTGACTATAGTAGCCTCCGTCGGTCATAGTTGACTATAGTAGCCTCTGTCAGTCATAGTTGACTATAGCAGCCTTCGTCAGTCATAGTTGACTATAGTAGCCTCCGTCAGTCATAGTTGACTATAGTAGCCTCCGTTAGTCATAGTTGACTATAGTAACCTCTATCAGTCATAGTTGACTATAGTAGCCTCCGTCGGTCATAGTTGACTATAGTAGCCTCCGTCGGTCATAGTTGACTATAGTAGCCTCCGTCGGTCATAGTTGACTATAGTAGCCTCCGTCGGTCATAGTTGACTATAGTAGCCTCTGTCAGTCATAGTTGACTATAGTAGCCTCCGTCAGTCATAGTTGACTATAGTAGCCTCTGTCAGTCATAGTTGACTATAGTAGACTCTGTCAGTCATAGTTGACTATAGTAGCCTCCGTCGGTCATAGTTGACTATAGTAGCCTCTGTCAGTCATAGTTGACTATAGTAGCCTCCGTCAGTCATAGTTGACTATAGTAGCCTCTGTCAGTCATAGTTGACTATAGTAGACTCTGTCAGTCATAGTTGACTATAGTAGCCTCCGTCGGTCATAGTTGACTATAGTAGCCTCTGTCAGTCATAGTTGACAATAGTAGACTCTGTCAGTCATAGTTGACTGAATTTTTCAACGCGCCTAGAAATGTTATTTTTCCTCTTCTTTCATCGTGTATTCTCTTTCTCTATGAATCTGTCTGCTTCTTTTTTGAGTTGGGGCTTTAGAAGGTGTCTCCAAAGGTTGCGGTCTGCAGCTATGTCTTCCCAGACTGCAGGTTTTATGTTCATTCTTCATGTCATGTTTACACACATCTACAAATTGAAGTTTTGAGCATCCCCTAGTTCTTTTGCCATCTATTAGTTGTCCATAGAGTATATCTTTTGGTATGCGGCCATCTTTCATACGGTGTAAGTTGCTAAGCTTCGTAACCTACGTTGTTGGAGCAGCGTGTAGATGTTCTGGAGGCCTGTGCGAGCGAGGACCTCCACATTTGTCACATTGTCCTTCCAGTACCAAGAATACGGCGCAGACATCGCATATGGAATCTATTTAGCTTTCTCTTCTGCTTTGTATAAGTTGTCCATGATTCGCTGCCATACACAGTAAAGTAAAAAGTAAAGTACCCCCGTCACGCCAAGTGGCATATAGCGAATAGGATGTTAGTGACCATATATTTTGCAGACCTTCGGAACATGATTTTTGGGGTAATGTGGTCGGTATTACGCCCGTGCCTCTTCACTTTCCCTGAAAAAAAATCAGGTACCCATTAAAGGCTAGGTGAACCCGGAGCCGTCGGTTGGGATCGAACCTCTTGTCCTTTGTAGTCCAGTCCACTAACCACTGAGCTATCGCGTCTCCCCTGCCATACACAGTGGAGCTGTTATATTTTCCAATATATTAGTTAATCTTATTTCGTTTATTTGCAAACAACATAATCAACATAGGAAGCCTCGGTGGCTGAGTGGTTAGCGTGCTTGCTTCCTGGTCAGAAGGGTGTGAGTTTGAATGCCCAAAAGTGGCGGATTTATTTCGGACCGACAAGTAAACAACAAAAGAAAGTCCTTACTACGGTGACAGGCGATGAAGAAGCAGAGTCCCGGTCTATCCGACCTGCATATTTTTGTAACTATGACGTTGATCTAATTGACAGGGCGTTGCCAACATTACTAACAGTCGTGGGAGCTGTCTACGGTACAAAACCTTGGCACTAATGCTCCCGACCCACCCTCTTCACGCCCCTGATTCTCTATAAGTAGCAAAACGTGTGCCAAAGTCAGCATCACTATTGATGAGTGTGAGTGAGTTGTCTTTTCTTCACTCGGCGGAGCTCGTTCTGGATTATTATTTCTTTAAAATGTGTATTTTTTATTTGCTTCAAATCGTATCTGATGGTAGAGTTGGGTGGTTACTTCGTGGGTTGGTTACTTGGTTGGCTGGTGGTTACATGGTTGGTTGATGGTTTGGTTTGTTGGTTACTTGTTTTGTTAGTTGGCTCGTGGTTTTGGTACTTGGTTGGTTGGTTGGTTGATTATTTAGTTGGTTGGTTACTTGGTTGGTTGGTTACTTATTTGGTTGGTGATGTGGTTGGTTGGTTACTTGGTTGGTTGGTGATTTGATTGGTTGGTTACTTGGTTGGTTGATTCCTTGGTTAGTTACTTGGTTGGTTACATGGTTAGTTGGTTGCTTGCTTGCTTACTTGTTTTGATTTGTTGTCTGGTTAGTTACTTGGTTTGGGTTGTTGGTTTATCTACAGGTCATCTTCCCACCACACTCATCTCCACCAGTATTCATATCCCCTCTTCGTTAATGCCCCAGCGTATGGCAGTGTGGGTTTGATCTACTCAGCTCAGTGTGGGTTTGATCTGCTCAACTCAGTGTGGGTTTAATCTACTCAGCTCAGTGTGGGTTTGATCTGCTCAACTCAGTGTGGGTTTAATCTACTCAGCTCAGTGTGGGTTTGATCTGCTCAACTCAGTGTGGGTTTGATCTACTCAGCTCAGTGTGGGTTTGATCTGCTCAACTCAGTGTGGGTTTAATCTACTCAGCTCAGTGTGGGTTTGATCTGCTCAACTCAGTGTGGGTTTAATCTACTCAGCTCAGTGTGGGTTTGATCTGCTCAACTCAGTGTGGGTTTAATCTACTCAGCTCAGTGTGGGTTTGATCTACTCAGCTCAGTGTGGGTTTGATCTACTCAGCTCAGTGTGGGTTTGATCTACTCAGCTCAGTGTGAGTTTGATCTACTCAGCTTTGTGTGGGTTTGATCTACTCAACTCAGTGTGGGTTTGATCTACTCAACTCAGTGTGGGTTTGATTTACTCAACTCAGTGTGGGTTTGATCTACTCAGCTCAGTGTGGGTTTAATCTACTCAGCTCAGTGTGGGTTTGATCTACTCAGCTCAGTGTGGGTTTGATCTACTCAGCTCAATGTGAGTTTGATCTACTCAGCTCAGTGTGGGTTTGATCTACTCAGCTCAGTGTGGGTTTAATCTACTCAGCTCAGTGTGGGTTTGATCTACTCAGCTCAGTGTGGGTTTGATCTACTCAGCTCAGTGTAGGTTTGATCTACTCAGCTCAGTGTGGCTTTGATCTACTCAGCTCAGTGTGGGTTTGATGTACTCAGCTCAGTGTGGGTTTGATCTACTCAGCTCAATGTGAGTTTGATCTACTCAGCTCAGTGTAGGTTTGATCTACTCAGCTCAGTGTGGGTTTGATCTACTCAGCTCAGTGTGGGTTTGATCTACTCAGCTCAGTGTAGGTTTGATCTACTCAGCTCAGTGTGGGTTTGATCTACTCAACTCAGTGTGGGTTTGATGTACTCAGCTCAGTGTGGGTTTGATCTACTCAGCTCAGTGTGGGTTTGATCTACTCAGCTCAATGTGAGTTTGATCTACTCAGCTCAGTGTGGGTTTGATCTACTCAGCTCAGTGTGAGTTTGATCTACTCAGCTCAATGTGAGTTTGATCTACTCAGCTCAGTGTAGGTTTGATCTACTCAGCTCAGTGTGGGTTTGATCTACTCAGCTTTGTGTGGGGTTGATCTACTCAGCTTTGTGTGGGTTTGATCTACTCAGCTTTGTGTGGGTTTGATCTACTCAGCTCAGTGTATGTTTGATCTACTCAACTCAGTGTGGGTGTGATCTATCTCAACTCAGTGTGGGTTTGATCTACTCAGCTCAGTGTGGGTTTGATCTACTCAGCTCAGTGTGGGTTTGATCTACTCAGCTCAGTGTGGGTTTACTCAAAGCCAACTACAGATCAAACCAGGAGGCAGAAAGGGAAACTCGGGAATTACCTCCACTAACGTGTCGTCTTATCTGTGTGAGCTATAAACGACCGACGTCACTCTACCCACAACCGCCCCTGCTCGTAAAGCTGAAAACGTCACGTTGGTCAGGGTTTTTCCGATTTTTACCTTTCCTCCATCCGGCCTAATCTATGGTTGGCTGTGGTTTACTAATCTTCTTTGCCTCCATTTGTAGCATTTTTGTCTGACATAATCTTTTTGATTTCTTCTTTCTGGAGTCTAGCCAACGTTGTAGATTCACACGTATTCATCGAATTATACCTTCGTCATGTCTCTATGAGAACAGTTCATATCTCTGTCATTGCTCGTCCACTCATGCCTCTATGAGAACTGTTCATATGTCTGTCATTGCTCGTCGACCCTCTCATGCCTCTATGAGAACAGTTCATATGTCTGTCATTGCTCGTCCACTCATGCCTCTATGAGAACAGTTCATATGTCTGTCATTGCTCGTCGACCCACTCATTCCTCTATGAGAACAGTTCATATGTCTGTCATTGCTCGTCCATTCATGCTTCTATGAGAACAGTTCACATGTCTGTCATTGCCTGTCCTCTCATGCCTCTATGAGAACAGTTCACATGTCTGTCATTGCTCGTCGACCCACTCATGCCTCAATGAGAACAGTTCATATGCCTGTCATTGCCCGTCCACTCATGCCTCTATGAGAACAGTTCATATGTCTGTCATTGCTCGTCGACCCACTCATGCCTCAATGAGAACAGTTCATATGTCTGTCATTGCTCGTCCACTCATGCCTCTATGAGAACAGTTCATATGTCTGTCATTGCTCGTCCACTCATGCCTCTATGAGAACAGTTCATATGTCTGTCGTTGCTCGTCCACTCATGCGTCTATGAGAACAGTTCATATGTCTGTCGTTGCCCGTCCACTCATGCCTCTATGAAAACAGTTCATATATCTGTCATTGCTCGTCCACTCATGCCTCTATGAGAACAGTTCATATGTCTGTCATTGCTCGTCCACTCATGCCTCTACGAGAACAGTTCACATGTCTGTCATGGCTCGTCCACTCATGCCTCTATGAGAACAGTTCATATGTCTGTCATTGCCCGTCCACTCATGCCTCTATGAGAACAGTTCATATGTCTGTCGTTGCCCGTCCACTCATGCCTCTATGAGAACAGTTCATATGTCTGTCATTGCCCATCCACTCATGCCTCTATGAGAACAGTTCATATGTCTGTCGTTGCCCGTCCACTCATGCCTCTATGAGAACAGTTCATATGTCTGTCGTTGCCCGTCCACTCATGCCTCTATGAGAACAGTTCATAAGTCTGTCATTGCCCATCCACTCATGCCTCTATGAGAACAGTTCATATGTCTGTCATTGCCCATCCACTCATGCCTCTATGAGAACAATTCATATGTCTGTCGTTGCCCGTCCACTCATGCCTCTATGAGAACAGTTCATATGTCTGTCGTTGCCCGTCCACTCATGCCTCTATGAGAACAGTTCATATGTCTGTCATTGCCCATCCACTCATGCCTCTATGAGAACAGTTCATATGTCTGTCATTGCCCATCCACTCATGCCTCTATAAGAACAGTTCATATGTCTGTCGTTGCCCGTCCACTCATGCCTCTATGAGAACAGTTCATATGTCTGTCATTGCCCATCCACTAATGCCTCTATGAGAACAGTTCATATGTCTGTCATTGTCCATCCACTAATGCCTCTATGAGAACAGTTCATATGTCTGTCATTGCTCGTCGACCCACTCATGCCTCAATGAGAACAGTTCATATGTCTGTCATTGCTCGTCCACTCATGCCTCTACGAGAACAGTTCACATGTCTGTCATGGCTCGTCCACTCATGCCTCTATGAGAACAGTTCATATGTCTGTCATTGCCCGTCCACTCATGCCTCTATGAGAACAGTTCATATGTCTGTCGTTGCCCGTCCACTCATGCCTCTATGAGAACAGTTCATATGTCTGTCATTGCCCATCCACTCATGCCTCTATGAGAACAGTTCATATGTCTGTCGTTGCCCGTCCACTCATGCCTCTATGAGAACAGTTCATATGTCTGTCGTTGCCCATCCACTCATGCCTCTATGAGAACAGTTCATAAGTCTGTCATTGCCCATCCACTCATGCCTCTATGAGAACAGTTCATATGTCTGTCATTGCCCATCCACTCATGCCTCTATGAGAACAATTCATATGTCTGTCGTTGCCCGTCCACTCATGCCTCTATGAGAACAGTTCATATGTCTGTCGTTGCCCGTCCACTCATGCCTCTATGAGAACAGTTCATATGTCTGTCATTGCCCATCCACTCATGCCTCTAAGAGAACAGTTCATATGTCTGTCATTGCCCATCCACTCATGCCTCTATAAGAACAGTTCATATGTCTGTCGTTGCCCGTCCACTCATGCCTCTATGAGAACAGTTCATATGTCTGTCATTGCCCATCCACTAATGCCTCTATGAGAACAGTTCATATGTCTGTCATTGCCCGTCCACTCATGCCTCTATGAGAACAGTTCACATGTCTGTCGTTGCCCGTCCACTCATGCCTCTAAGAGAACAGTTCATATGTCTGTCATTGTCCATCCACTAATGCCTCTATGAGAACAGTTCATATGTCTGTCATTGCCCATCCACTCATGCCTCTATGAGAACTGTTCATATGTATGTCGTTGCCCGTCCACTCATGCCTCTATGAGAACAGTTCATATGTCTGTCATTGCCCATCCACTCATGCCTCTATGAGAACAGTTCATATGTCTGTCATTGCCCGTCCACTCATGCCTCTATGAGAACAGTTCACATGTCTGTCGTTGCCCGTCCACTCATGCCTCTATGAGAACAGTTAATATGTCTGTCATTGCCCGTCCACTCATGCCTCTATGAGAACAGTTCACATGTCTGTTATTGCCCGTCCACTCATGCCTCTATGAGAACAGTTCATATGTCTGTCGTTGCCCGTCCACTCATGCCTCTATGAGAACAGTTCATATGTCTGTCATTGCCCATCCACTCATGCCTCTATGAGAACAGTTAATATGTCTGTCGTTGCCCGTCCACTCATGCCTCTATGAGAACAGTTCACATGTCTGTCATTGCCCGTCCACTCATGCCTCTATGAGAACAGTTCACATGTCTGTCATTGCCCGTCCACTCATGCCTCTATGAGAACAGTTCACATGTCTGTCATTGCCCGTCCACTCATGCCTCTATGAGAACAGTTCACATGTCTGTCGTTGCCCGTCCACTCATGCCTCTATGAGAACAGTTCATATGTCTGTCATTGCCCGTCCACTCATGCCTCTATGAGAACAGTTCATATGTCTGTCATTGCCCGTCCACTAATGCCTCTATGAGAACAGTTCACATGTCTGTCGTTGCCCGTCCACTCATGCCTCTATGAGAACAGTTCACATGTCTGTCGTTGCCCGTCCACTCATGCCTCTATGAGAACAGTTCACATGTCTGTCATTGCCCGTCCACTCATGCCTCTATAAGAACAGTTCACATGTCTGTCGTTGCCCGTCCACTCATGCCTCTATGAGAACAGTTCACATGTCTGTCGTTGCCCGTCCACTCATGCCTCTATGAGAACAGTTCACATGTCTGTCGTTGCCCGTCCACTCATGCCTCTATGAGAACAGTTCACATGTCTGTCGTTGCCCGTCCACTCATGCCTCTATAAGAACAGTTCACATGTCTGTCGTTGCCCGTCCACTCATGCCTCTATAAGAACAGTTCACATGTCTGTCATTGCTCGTCGACCCACTCATGCCTCAATGAGAACAGTTCATATGTCTGTCATTGCCCGTCCACTCATGCCTCTATGAGAACAGTTCATATGTCTGTCATTGCCCATCCACTAATGCCTCTATGAGAACAGTTCATATGTCTGTCATTGCCCATCCACTAATGCCTCTATAAGAACAGTTCACATGTCTGTCGTTGCCCGTCCACTCATGCCTCTATAAGAACAGTTCACATGTCTGTCGTTGCCCGTCCACTCATGCCTCTATGAGAACAGTTCACATGTCTGTCGTTGCCCGTCCACTCATGCCTCTATGAGAACAGTTCACATGTCTGTCGTTGCCCGTCCACTAATGTCTCTATGAGAACAGTTCACATGTCTGTCATTGCCCGTCCACTCATGCCTCTATGAGAACAGTTCACATGTCTGTCGTTGCCCGTCCACTCATGCTTCTATGAGAACAGTTCACATGTCTGTCGTTGCCCGTCCACTCATGCCTCTATGAGAACAGTTCACATGTCTGTCATTGCCCGTCCACTCATGCCTCTATGAGAACAGTTCACATGTCTGTCGTTGCCCGTCCACTCATGCCTCTATGAGAACAGTTCACATGTCTGTCGTTGCCCATCCACTCATGCCTCTATGAGAACAGTTCATATGTCTGTCATTGCCCGTCCACTCATGCCTCTATGAGAACAGTTCATATGTCTGTCATTGCCCGTCCACTCATGCCTCTATGAGAACAGTTCACATGTCTGTCATTGCCCATCCACTCATGCCTCTATGAGAACAGTTCACATGTCTGTCATTGCCCATCCACTCATGCCTCTATGAGAACAGTTCATATGTCTGTCATTGCCCATCCACTCTCCATAAACAAACTGTGACAACAAATTGCGTGCTATTTTGTTTCCTTTTACACTCGCAAGCCCTGACTCAAACATGAAGGAGATTGTTGTCGGCCTTGACCTCTTCAGGTTTGAAATTTAAATAATGCCCAGTAACATCAACCTGTAACATTATCTGGTAACATAAATCAGTAACATCACCCAGTAACATCAACCTGTAACATTATCTGGTAACATCACCCAGTAACATCAACCAGTAACATCACCCAGTAACATCAACCTGTAACATTATATGGTAACATCAATCAGTAACATCATCCAATAACATCAACAGTAACTTCAATGAGTAACTTTCAACCAGTAACTTCAACCAGTAACTTCACCCAGTAACATCAACCAGGGAATTCGCCCAGTATCATCAACCAGTAACTTCAAGCAACTTTACACAGTAACATCAACCTGTAACATCATCAAGTAACTTTACACAGTAACATCAACCTGTAACATCATCAAGTAACTTCACACAGTAACATCAACCAGGAAATTCGCCCAGTATCATCAACCAGTAACTTCAAGTAACTTCACACAGTAACATCAACCAGTAACATCATCAAGTAACTTCACACAGTAACATCAACCTGTAACATCATCAAGTAACTTCACACAGTAACATCAACCTGTAACATCATCAAGTAACTTCACACAGTAACATCAACCAGTAACGTCAAGTAACTTCACACAGTAACATCAACCTGTAACATCATCAAGGAACTTCACTCAGTAACATTAACCTGTAACATCATCAAGTAACTTCACACAGTAACATCATCAAGTAACTTCACACAGTAACATCAACCTGTAACATCATCAAGTAACTTCACACAGTAACATCAACCTGTAACATCATCAAGTAACTTCACACAGTAACATCAACCAGTAACGTCAAGTAACTTCACACAGTAACATCAACCTGTAACATCATCAAGTAACTTCACACAGTAACATCAACCAGTAACGTCAAGTAACTTCACACAGTAACATCAACCAGTAACATCATCAAGTAACTTCACTCAGTAACATTAACAATTCCATAGAAGTGAAGAAGTCACTGAACAGAAAACTTATGAATGTAAAGTGGTGAGGCATTTTCTTCATTGTTAATACCTACCACATTTCAATGAGTCAGATACCCATTTTTTGGCGCAATCTATTGAAGAATATTCTGTTATCGAGCTTCGATCTTCAAGCCGGTGCGCTAACGAATGCACTTCTGACACCCCTAATGGGCGTGCGAGAAATATGTGTACACATTTAAATATATTGGTTGATTATTGATCTAGCAACAGACGTGTTCTTGCCGCCCATGGCAGTGTTATTTTAGTAGTATTTGCTCAACTTGTTAGTGTATCATTATCGGACCCAGACTGCGATACAAAGAAACACTGCCACAGTACTCAGATAATGCTCGTTCGTTGTTGCTCAGACCTGCTTCCTGGTTGTACTCGATTTCTAGAATAGATGCAAGTTTGAGCCACTTAAGTTATCTCATTAAGTCAGTCCATGTCAGTTTAATGGTGACAAGAGTTGTAATTCGTGCAGGTGGGTACCATCTACTATTTTAGTTTATCATTTGCCAAGGGTTCTGTACCGCTCACTAGTAGTGCGTGAATCTTTGTTATATGTCTCCAGTAGGGCTAAGTATTTGATGTAATATATCTTGAATGTATGGATCATTGAAGAAACACGATAACTCAACATACATCTATAATCAGGTACCTTTAGCATGAGGCAACCTCTATACCTGATACCAATAGAGTCTTCGGGAAGTCTCTCTCTTTATATAAAAGATGCACCACTCAAATAAAAACCAGAATAGCTCAGGCCAAAATAACAAACGTTTTGTGTAACAAAGCTATGCAATTATGAGAAAAATAGTTAATTTGTGATATATAGAGGCAATTCTGACCTATGGAAGGGAATCATGGGTAGTAGACACACACAAATGAAAAGACGATTAGAGTCCACGATATGGGATTTATCTTAAAAATGTTGAAAGTTCCCTGGACTGCTAAAAAGACCGACGAGGACATTCTCAAAGAGGCCAATACAAAAAGGGGAGCTCCTAAAAAACATAAGAAAGAAACAATCAACATTTTTCGAGCACATCGTGAGAAGAGGAAAGAAGTTGGAATACTTGGTTACAACTGGCAAAAGACAGGGAAAGAGAGATCGCGGACGACAAAAAGAGAATATACTAGGTAACTTGGTGTCATGGCACAGAAATCAGCCAACAACAGAAATGGTAGAATGCACCATGGATAGAAGATTGTGGAAGGACATGATTGTCTACGTCAACATAACGATGATATATACACATATTATATTATTTTATATGTATATATATATAGTCTCATATACACACATTTAAAGTATATCAGTAAATAATGCTGATTTAATTTTGTTTAAAAAGTTGCACAAACCACGAACCGTTCACCCATGGATTTTATATTCACATGGTGGTGTGTATTATACCGGCCTAGATTAACTATAACTAGACTGACACTTTGTCCATGTACTGTGTATTATACCGGCCTAGATTAACTATAACTATACTGACACTTTGTCCATGTACTGTGTATTATACCGGCCTAAATTAACTATAACTAGACTGACACTTTGTCCATGTACTGTGTATTATACCGGCCTAAATTAACTATAACTAGACTGACACTTTGTCCATGTACTGTGTATTATACCGGCCTAGATTAACTATAACTAGACTGACACTTTGTCCATGTACTGTGTATTATACCGGCCTAGATTAACTATAACTAGACTGACACTCTGTCCATGTACTGTGTATTATACCGGCCTAGATTAACTATAACTAGACTGACACTTTGTCCATGTACTGTGTATTATACCGGCCTAGATTAACTATAACTAGACTGACACTCTGTCCATGTACTGTGTATTATACCGGCCTAGATGAACTATAACTATACTGACACTTTGTCCATGTACTGTGTATTATACCGGCCTAGATTAACTATAACTAGACTGACACTCTGTCCATGTACTGTGTATTATACCGGCCTAGATGAACTAGACTGACACTCTGTCCATGTACTGTGTATTATACCGGCCTAGATGAACTAGACTGACACTCTGTCCATGTACTGTCCATGTACTGTGTATTATACCGGCCTAGATGAACTAGACTGACACTCTGTCCATGTACTGTCCATGTACTGTGTATTATACCGGCCTAGATGAACTAGACTGACACTCTGTCCATGTACTGTCCATGTACTGTGTATTATACCGGCCTAGATTAACTATAACTAGACTGACACTTTGTCCATGTACTGTGTATTATACCGGCCTAGATTAACTATAACTAGACTGACACTCTGTCCATGTACTGTGTATTATACCGGCCTAGATGAACTATAACTATACTGACACTCTGTCCATGTACTGTGTATTATACCGGCCTAGATGAACTAGACTGACACTCTGTCCATGTACTGTGTATTATACCGGCCTAGATGAACTAGACTGACACTCTGTCCATGTACTGTGTATTATACCGGCCTAGATGAACTATAACTATACTGACACTCTGTCCATGTACTGTGTATTATACCGGCCTAGATGAACTAGACTGACACTCTGTCCATGTACTGTGTATTATACCGGCCTAGATGAACTAGACTGACACTTTGTTCATGTACTGTGTATTATACCGGCCTAGATGAACTAGACTGACACTCTGTCCATGTACTGTCCATGTACTGTGTATTATACCGGCCTAGATGAACTAGACTGACACTCTGTCCATGTACTGTGTATTATACCGGCCTAGATGAACTAGACTGACACTCTGTCCATGTACTGTGTATTATACCGGCCTAGATTAACTAGACTGACACTTTGTCCATGTACTGTGTATTATACCGGCCTAGATTAACTAGACTGACACTTTGTCCATGTACTGTGTATTATACCGGCCTAGATGAACTAGACTGACACTCTGTCCATGTACTGTGTATTATACCGGCCTAGATGAACTAGACTGACACTCTGTCCATGTACTGTGTATTATACCGGCCTAGATGAACTAGACTGACACTCTGTCCATGTACTGTGTATTATACCGGCCTAGATGAACTAGACTGACACTCTGTCCATGTACTGTGTAATGTAGAAATTCTCTCCGTCAAGTAAGTTAATATGTTCTATTTTTGACTGATGATTACAACCCTCTTACAACCCTCGTACTTTAGAACATTGGCACACTAGTAACCCTTCAGATTTATTTTTAAAACTCGATAAGTTCTAAGATACGCGATTCGACTTGTTTTACTGTTATCACTCGTAGTTTGTACTTTGCTATTTCTTTTTTAAAAGATTTGCTAGATAACAATTAAAACGGTAAATATAGTACAGCGAAAAGACAAGACTAACTTATACTGTCCATAATATCTGTTGGAATGTGATGGGCTGTCATTATGTTAGCCACGCCCATTAGAGATTATATTCCAATGATGTTACAAAACAAGAAAAGTTACTCTGTCCCTTCTCGACGCCGTGTTGTTGATTGTATTCAGGGGCGGATTAACCATGAAGCAAAATAAGCACACGCTTGGGACATCAAGGAAATGGGGCATCACAGGGAGCGCCTCCCTCTTCACATTAAATGAAAAAAATTGCTTACAGATATAGACAATAATAAGAGGAGCTCTGAGTGAGCGCAGACCTCCGCCAAGAGTCATGAAATCGAAGGAAAGAAAAATGCCCCCACATTAAATAAAGCAACACGTCAAGCTGGATGCCTTATCTCTATTAAATTACGAAGCAGATGTGTTACATAAGATTAGTTTTGAAGATCTCGTCAAAGACTTTGCCATTTAACAAAATTAGGAGAAAACTTTTCAAATATAAATAAAGTGGAAATTTTAAAAAAAATAAACCCATCATTTTCCATATTACTGTAAGTTTTGTTTAATTTCGATAAATACAATTTTAAATGTCAGGTTTATGGTTCATATTTTGAATTATTTATATAAATGGGGGAGGGGGCACTAACATTATTTTACTACTTATGGAAAAATAATGGGTCAAAAGAAGCCATATTCAGCATGAGAGCATTAATGGAAAAGTGCCAATATATGCCTGCTTCATAATAAAGTAAAGTACCCCCGTCACGCCAAGTGGCGTATAGGTAATATGGTGTTAGTGACCATAAATTTTACAGACCTTCGGCACATGATTTTTGGGGTAACGAGGTCAGTATTACGCCCGTGCCGCTTTACTTTCCCATAAAAAAATCCGGTACCCATTAAAGGCTGGGTGAACCCGGAAGCCGTCGGTTGGGATCGAACCCTACCTCTTGTCCTTCATAGTCCAGTTCACTAACCACTGAGCTATCGCCTGCTTTATAGACTACACCAAAGCTTTTGATAGAACACACCACAAACAACTTATAGAATGCCTAAAAGAGATACATCTAGATGACATGGATATACGACTAATATGTAATCTATACCGGGAGCAAACAGCAATAATAAAATATAACAAAGAGAACTCTACACCCATTGATATAAAAAGAGGAGTAAGACAAGGATGCATCCTATCACCAAGCTTGTTCAATCTATACATTGAACAAATCTTTGAAAACATCATAGTGATGCCAGGCCTACAAATTAATGGAAAGATAATCAATAACCTAAGATATGCTGATGATACTGTTCTACTAGCAGAAAATCCTAAAGATCTACAATTACTTAATAAAATAAACATGACAAGCAAAAAATATTGACTAGATATGAATATCAAAAATTCTAAAACTATGATCATAAACAAAGAAAATACTCAAAACCCACAAGTAGGTATCAAAATTGAATGAATAGACATGTAGACAGTTCAGAACTACAACTACCTTGGACATACTATAACCAGTGATGGAAAATGTACAACTGAAACAAACAAAAGAATAGGAATGGCAAAAAGTAATTTTAATGCCATGAAGAGCATACTAACATCAAAACAAATAACACGAAGGCTAAAACTAAGAATAGCAAAATGTTACATCTTCTCAATATTCCTATATGGTGCAGAAACATGGACATTAGAAACGAAAACAGAACATAGAATTGAAGCCTTTGAAATGTAGATATATAGAAGAATAGGTAGAATTGGGTGGATGGAAAAGAAAACAAACGATGAAAATTCAAACAAGACACATCCGATTTTTTGGCCATGTTAAAAGACACAACAGCCTACTACAAGTAATCTTGGAGGGGAAAATACAAGGTAAAAGAGGCAGACCAAGACTAACATGGACGAGAAACATCAAAAGATGGACAGATTAGTCTATGACAACCTGCACCATCAAAGCAAGAGACAGAGCGGAATGGCGCTTCATGGTAGCCAACCTTCGTTGCGGAGATGGCACCAGATGATGATGATGATGATAGGGCCTTTATGGATCTTAACCGTTTCTGGTTGCAATGGAGATGGCCTTTTGTTATTGTTGATAAAGTAAAATCCTTGCTTTCATAACAACTTATTAGTAGTACATATACAACAACATAGACTGTTCTCATAACGACATATAGTAATTGCTGGACGTACAAGTGACTTCCCTGTCTCTTTCTTTGTCTTATGTGTAGCTGTCTCCATTATCCTTGGATGAAAATGTCTTATCCACAGTGCAACGGGGTTGGTTTATGTATGTTGGGATGCGCTCAACATGTTGGGATAGGCCCCCATATGTTTGGATGGGCTTCACATGTTAGGATGTGCTTCATATGTTGGGATGCGCTCCACATTTTGGGATGTGCACCCCGTGTTGGGATATACTCTACATTTTGGGATGTGCACCACATGTTGGGGTGTGCTCCACATGTTGGGATGTGCTCCATATGTTTTGATACGCTCCCAGTTTTTCCAAGCACATTGACAAGGCTGTAGGGGTTGGGTCGGAGGGCGTCAGCTCACAGGCCGCTGGGTCCATAACAACAACACAAGGCCGTAGAGCAGCTGCATGAAATGCTGCTTGCTGCAGGTAGTACTGTCTGCTGCAGAATGTACTTACAAGTTGCAGCTAGTGCTGCCTGCTGCAAGAAGTATTGTAAGTTGCAGGTAGTACTGTATGAGCGGGAAGTTGCAGGTAGTACTGTCTGCTACGGGAAGTACTGTAAGTTGCAGGTAGTAGTGTCTGCTACAAAAAGTACTGTAAGCTACAGGTAGTACAGTCTGCTGCTAGAAGTAATGTAGGTCGCAGTTAGCACTGTCTACTGCAATTATTACTGTAAGTTGCAGGTAATACTATCAACTGCAGGTATTACTGCTAATTGCAGGCAGTACTGTCTGCTGCAGGTAGTACTGTCTGCAACATACCGCGCAGGCAAATTACATGACATGATATCAAGGCCAGACATACAAAAGTAAGTTCCCGAACAATCAAGTTATCGCAGTAATAACCTGTGATGGTCTACATCTATAATGTGTCAGGTGTATCCAAAGCCAGTATCAAATGAAGATATCAAAACTATATCATAATATCTTTTTATGTAAATAGGTAGTCTTTATTGCCCAAATACACCGTGAACATACTAACTAACCAACACAGCAGCTAGTAAATAAATTAAACAGCCAGTTGGAGAACTTGGTGGTCTGGAAGTAAGACGTCAACCTCTTAACAAAAAGGTCCCATGTTCGAATCCCATCACAGGCGGTGGGAATTTTTTTCAAAAAACGAATCCGTGGTTTCTTCATAGCTTTACTTACCCTCTCCTGATCTGTGGGAAGCGAGATCTGATGCCTAGCCCTACCGGGAAACGGAGAAAAGCAGGAGGTCCCGTGTGCACTCACGCGCGTTAAAATATCCACGTAGTTTAAATTAATATAAATTAGTTAAAGTCGAAATGAGTACACCAAAATGGCCGCTGCCCAGAAAAAAATGTTACGCAAATCTACTTACCCATGCCGTAGACGGATGTGTCGGGCCGAAAGGCGCAGATATCGTGGCTATGGCGTAAAATAAGCGATAGAGCGCACTCACGCCGGGCCTCGGTAGCCTAGTTGGGAAAACCACTCGACTGGACTACCGACGTTCGGACAACCCGTGTTCGATTCCCGCTGGGAGCAGTGTGAGTTGTACTCGTGGTTGGAAAAAAATACCCTCACGGTCGACCCAGCCGTTGGCAGAAATGGGTACCAGGGTATTACCCTGGGAAGGTGAGGAATGTCGCCTCGCATCTGAGTTTCGATGCTTGATGCGACACTATCCAGAAATATCCGAACATTTCTGGGTAGGCGGCCGAGCACATATGGGTGGAAACTCGCGTGCTAAGACGCCGGTTCAAGTCTCGTACTTTACATTTACCTTTACGCTCAGTTAATGGATGGATGCTAAGAAGAAGAAGAGGAAAGAGCAAATTAACCAGTTAACAAATAAAAGATGAAGTTAAACAGTGTAAACGTGAAAGATGCAATTAGCCAGTTGACAAGTGAAAGACGCAATTAACCAGTGTACAAATGTAAGCTGCAATTAACTAAATCAGTGTACAAGTAAAAGATGCAATTAACCAGTGTACAAATAAAAGATGCAAATTACTAAAGCAGTGTACAAATGTAAGATGCAATTAACCAGTGTACAAATAAAAGATGCACTTAACCAGTGTACAAATAAAAGATGCAATTAACCAGTGTACAAATAAAAGATGCAATTAACCAGTGTACAAATAAAAGATGCAATTAACCAGTGTACAGATAAAAGATGCAATTAACCAGTGTACAAATAAAAGATGCAATTAACCAGTGTACAAATAAAAGATGCAATTAACCAGTGTACAAATTAAAGATGCAATTAACCAGTGTACAAATAAAAGATGCAATTAACCAGTGTACAAGTAAAAGATGCAATTAACCAGTGTACAAATAAAAGATGCAATTAACCAGTGTACAAATAAAAGATGCAATTAACCAGTGTACAAATAAAAGATGCAATTAACCAGTGTACAAATAAAAGATGCAATTAACCAGTGTACAAATAAAAGATGCAATTAACCAGTGTACAAATTAAACACCAATAAATGAATATATATCTTTTTCCTTTCAGGATCTGAGTGCATTTGCCATGCCTTTGATCGATTCTGACGTCACAGAGAATATGACAGACTCCGGGGAATATGGCCGACCACGATCTTCGTCTGGCGCGTCTACTCTAAAAAATCTTCTAGGCAGTAAATCTAAGGGTAGAAACAAGTCCATAGAGCGGGACGAGAAGAAAGAGAAAGATAAGGACAAGAAGAAAGGATTTTTGAACAGTTTAGACCTCGGTCAAAATCGGATGTTTCCGGTCTGAAGCGGCCAATAAAGAAACCAGCGATTCCGACTGATCACTCGCTTGACGAGTCTGTTCTTTCAGGCCAGGGGAACCACAAGCCCTTCACGGGCTCTCAGGAAGTAGTGACGCCCATGAGCCAAATCTTAGAGGGACAGCTGTTGTTTGTGTCTGATGATGACCGCACTCGTCACAAATCTGGGCCCTCGTGTAACAGGGATGGTGGGTTCATGAGCAAGTTCAGAGCTCGTTCTAACTCAGACTCCAAGCAGAAACCTCAGAGAAGACCTCTGCATACGCAGGTGAGTTGTACAACAGGTGTGTTGGGATTTAGGAAGGGAGGGAACACATGCATGGTTATGTTTTGACACCAATAAGACACAACGAGAACAGATGAAAAAAGCGTATGTTAAATAATTTACAACCAATAAAACAGTACAAGAATAGAATGGGGAAACAGGCATTGTAACATATTTACATCAATGACACACGACGAGAATAGAAGGGGGAAACAGGCATAGTAACATATTTACATGAATAATACACGACGAGAATAGAATGTGGAAAACATAATTTTGGTCTTATCTCTATTTATTTTTAGTCCATCTGTTGTGATCTCTCATCAAGTATGCTCATTTTATCTTGCATCTGTTGATGGTTGTGTGATAGGAGAGCTATATCATCAGCAAAGTCTAAATCGTAAAGTTGCTTGGTCAGTGACCACTGGATCCCATTTCTGTTGTTTTGAGTTATTTTCATAATCCAATCTATGGCCAGTAGAAAGAGAAATGGGGACAGAAGGCATCCCTGTCTTACTCCTGTTCTTATTTCAAATGCTTCTGTAAGCTGTCCTTCATGCACCGCACTACATTTCGTTCCTTCATACATAGTTTTTATCAGGTTAATAAACATTATGGGGATTCCGTAATGACTCAGCAACTTCCAAAGCGTTCTTCTGTCTAAACTATCAAATGCCTTTTCGTAATCTATGAACCCAATATAAAGTTGGGACTGTAGTTCTAAACTTTGTTCAACTATTATACGTAGAATAGTTATTTGATCAGCACATGATCTGTTCTTCCTAAAACCTGCTTCTTCATCTCTCAAATGTTTCTCTATGGCATCTTTTAGTCTCTCCAGAATGATTCTGCTTAATATTTTTCCTGGCACTGATAGTAGCATAATTCCCCTATAATTTGTGCACTCCTGTAAATTTCCTTTCTTTGGTAGTTTGATCATATAACCTTCTTTCCAGTCTTTATGTATTTCTTCCCTCTCCCAAATTTTATCTAATAGATTATGTAAAATCTTGGTAGAGGTGTTAATATCTGGTTTGATGGCTTCCGAAGGAATTTCATCTGGCCCTGTGGCTTTACCCTTTTTTAATAGCTTGATGGCTTTCATTATTTCTTTGCTTGGTTTTCCACAGTTAACGTGTAACTCTCCTTCTGCTGGTAGTACAGCTGGAGGGTTATTTGAGGCGGGTCTATTCGAAAGTTCTCCAAAGTGCTCTTTCCATCTCTCCATTTGTTCCCTTATATTACTAAGCAGATTTCCTTTCTTATCTTTAATAAAGGCATTGATCTGTTTGTATTTTCCACTTAATTAATTACTTTGTGCTGTGAAACAGTTCTTTCGTATTCCCATTATTTGCTGCTTACTCTGCCTCTTTAGTTAGTTCTTCTATATATTTCCTCTTATCACTTTTAATGCATCTTCTTACTCCTTGGTTCACCTCTGTGTAACCTTCCTGTGTCTTGGCTTTATTACTTCTCATTTTGCTTTTATTTATGTCAGCTTTTTTATTATTTAATTTTATCCAAGGTCTTTTCTGTCACCCATGCCTTATTCTGGCGTTCTCTTTTCCCCACCGTTTCTTCTCATGTCTCTTTCCATATATCCTTTACCTGTTTCCAATGATCTTCTATATTTATTGTATTTTCTAGTTGTTGCAACACTTGGGATTTGTTTGATATTGTGACTGCGAATTTATCTTTAATTCTTTGTTCTTTAAGAAACCATACATTGAAATACCTTCTACCCTTATTCGTTGTAGTATATCTTTTTAGTTTCAGTTTAAGTTTGGTTAGCAGAAGATGATGATCTGAAGCCACATCTGCTCCTCTATATACTACACAAGGGGATAGAACATAATAGTAACCTATACTAGACTGTGAGCCTGCATCGTTCGACTCACTACAGGGCATTGCTCTAAACAATTAATTCACAAATGCAATCGACGCTGAAAGGCAACATAGACAAAGTCAAGTACATAAGTAAAGCTAATTAATACAATGTGCTACCGTAAAAACGTTAACATTGCTGGCAGGAAGTTGATGCACGCGTTACTCCAGGGACTGGAGAATCGACCGAGACATAAATTTATGGAAACTATTATTGTTCTGACGTTCCATTGAACATGTTCTAGACTGCGATGGCGGTTCCCAGAACATGACAGCCACGGCTTCAACAGTAATTTCCAAGAAACGGTTGAAGCTGAAAATAAGAAGAAATGAGAAACATTTGTTGTGAGAGGTCTTCAATACTACACAATCACGAAAACTTCACTCCTACACCGGCTCGATAATTATTATGTACTTCTATCGGTCCAATATCTCCATAATTAATATGTACAATGTACTTCTAGTTAACCTGCGGTCCAATATCTGCATAATTAATGTGTATTTTTTTATTAACTATAGGTCCAATATCTCCATAATTAATGTGTACTATTAACTATTGGTCTGATATCTCCATTTTGTACTTCTATTAACTATTGGTCTGATATCTCCATTTTGTACTTCTATTAACTATTGGTCTGATATCTCCATTTTGTACTTCTATTAACTATTGGTCTGATATCTCCATTTTGTACTTCTATTAACTATTGGTCTGATATCTCCATTTTGTACTTCTATTAACTATTGGTCTGATATCTCCATTTTGTACTTCTATTAACTATTGGTCTGATATCTCCATTTTGTACTTCTATTAACTATTGGTCTGATATCTCCATTTTGTACTTCTATTAACTATTGGTCTGATATCTCCATTTTGTACTTCTATTAACTATTGGTCTGATATCTCCATTTTGTACTTCTATTAACTATTTGTCCAATATCCCCATAATTAATGTGTACTTCTAGTTAACCTGCGGTCCAATATCCCCATAATTAATGTGTACTTCTAGTTAACCTGCGGTCCAATATCCCCATAATTAATGTGTACTTCTAGTTAACCTGCGGTCCAATATCTCCATAATGAATGTGTACTTCTGTTTAACCTTCAGTCCAGTATCTCCATACTCAGTTCTGTTGTTGACTGTTTTTCGTGCCAAGACACCAAGCTATCTAGTATTTTCTCTCTTTGTCGTCCGCGATCTCTTTCTCTGTATATTGCCAGTTGTAACTAAGTATTCCAACTTTCCTATCCCATGATGTGCCCGAAAAATGGCGATTGTTTCTTTTTGATGTTTCTTAGGAGCTCCCTTTTGTTTTGGCTTCTTTGAGAATTTCCTTGCTGGTCCTTTTAGCTGTCCAGATAACTCAATGTTCTTATGAGAAAGCCCATCTCTGTGGCCTCTAATCTTTTCATTTGCTTGTCAACTATCCATGATTCACTTTCATAGGTCAGAATTGGGAGAAAAGAATAATGACGTAATAAACATCTTTGTTTCGAAATGATCTCCTAAGGTCACAGTTTGAGATTTGATTTTTGAAGAAAAATATTGTTTAAGTAATTTTAAATAACGCTCGTATGAGTCTTTTTTCCCCTTCATTGCGACCATTATGCATATGTATTTAGTGTTGCTTTTAAGGTAGGGTGACCATTCGTCCCCGATTTTCGGGGACAGTCCCCGCAGTGTAGAAGTTGTCCCCGGAAGAAATTTGTCCCCGATTTTGTTCCCGATTTCAGTGAATAAATAAATGTTCATATACGGAATCGGTCCTCTTTTAAAATAATCACTAGGACTCAGGACGTTACTGAGTTGTGTTTCTTTATCCCAGACTGAGCGGCATTAGCAAGAAGATACAAGAGAAGACTTGGACGCGTTGTGTCGGAGATAGCTCTTTGAACTCTTGAAGCGCGGTGCTACGTCACTTCTATTCCAGTCACTGACTTCTATTGGGATGGGTTTAATTTATAAAAAAGGAGACACTCCCCCCCCCCCCCCCAGCCCCAGCCTTTCCGGACTTCTCCCGCCAAAGTATCTTTCCCGGCCAATTTTCAAATCAGTCCGAGTGTAATGACAGTACAGTGCAGTCGTGTTTTATATTTGTGATCAGTGGACGTCTGTTGCATAAAAACAATGCTTTCCAAAAAGGTAAGTGTCATTTTAGTGATTCGCTGAAAGCTGAATTTCCATTTATTATACAAGCAATTTTAGAGGATGGAATGCTAGTGAAATGTAATATATGTAGTTCAAATTTTTCTGTAGCAAGTTTTGGAAGGACATCAATAACTGATCATCTACAGGCAAAAAAGCAGAAGGATGCGCTGCTTTGTAAGTCTCAGTCTGGGTGTATGACAAATTATTTTTGTAAAACAGAACCCTCAAAAGATGAATACACTCTAGCTGTTCATGAAGGAACCTTCGCATATCATACTGTACTTCATAATCATAGTTTGCGCAGTATGGATTGTACAACAATTCTACAAAAGAAATTTTCAATGAAACAATTTTCCTGTGCAAGAACAAAGTGTGAATCCATAATTACCAATGTTTTTGCTCCTTGGGCTATTGATGAACTAAAAAATGACCTCAAATATGTCAGCTTCGTAACATTGTCTTGCGATACATCTAATCATAAACATGTTAAGCTACTTCCTATTTTAGTTCGTTATTTTCAGGCTTATGAGCTGGAAACTCCAGTAAAGACCAAACTGATTGCTTTCATAGATATCCCAGGAGAAACGTCCGACATAATATCTGAACAATTGTTGAAAGCAATTGATAATTTTGACTTAAACAAAAAGATTGTTGGACTCTCAGCAGACAATACAAATACAAACTTTGAAGGCTTGTTGAGGAAAGAAAGAGATACTGTCATAACTAAAATAAAGTCCAAGTTAAACAGACACATAATGGGTCTTGTTTGCAACGCACACATAATTCACAATTGTGCAAAAACAGCGCTTGATTCCATGCCTATGGATATGGAAGTGATTGTAACAAAAATATTTGGATACTCTCACATTTACACGGTTTGTGTAGAACGCCTAAAAGGCTTCTGTGAATTTGCTGGACAGGAGTTTAAGCAATTATTAAGTTATTGGAATATAAGGTGGTTGTCATTACTTCCAGCCTTGGAAAGAATGTTGAAACTGTATCAATCACTGAGATCTTTCTTCTTGTCAGAAACACACTGTCCTACAATATTGAAACACTTCTTTGAAAACAGTGAATCAGAGCTTTGGCTCAGCTTTGCTCATTCTCACGCATCACTCTTCCATGAAACAATGAAGGCGATTGAAGGCGACGACAAGAGTGCAACAGAATCAGCACTAGCTGTGAACAATCTCATTATAAAATTAGAAACTCGACGCGATGAAAATTTCATCCCACACATGGTAAAGAGTTTGCTAACTGATTTAGTAGAAAGTGGTGACATCCAAATGGAAAGGTATTTCCAAATAAGTAAAGAATTCTATAATACTGCTGTACATTACTTGCAGTCTTGGAACAAGCACAATGAGGACTTGTCACAACTAAGCTGCCTTCTCTTGGATAATGTGCCTGAAAGGAAACATTTTGATAATGCAGTAGAACAGATATCTTCAAAGTGTCATGAAGTTGTAAACGTCAATCGTGATGAGCTCTTTAATGAATTTACTTATTTGCGAGGCCATCTGTTGCAAAAAGAATGTGAGTGGTTCAGTAACAAGCCCCCATGTAGAAAATGGAATGAAGTACTCAGGTACCTGAAAGAAAATAATGTACCACGTGCTAATGTGAAGAGAATTCTTGAACTTTTTATGTGCTTACTTGGCAGCAATGCATCCGTAGAAAGACTATTTTCTCAAATGAACTACGTCTGGTCCGAAGAGAAATCACGGATTAATGTGAGCACGGTGCAAGCCATGTTAACAGTAAAAACTAACATTAATTTATCGTGTGAAAGCTTCAGTGAAAAACTTGCTTCAAATCATGAGATCTTGAGAAAGATACACTCAACAAACAAGTACCACGCCGAGGCAACAACCTCTTCAGTAGAAATAAGATACTGTAAACATTACTTTAATATTGCAATTGATATCTATATGTTGTTTACATTTTTTTTATTTTAAACTTTTTTTTGTTATTGATAGACAAAACTAGCTATTGTAATTTCATGAAGTGCGTGTATCGCATAAGTACCGTGAAAATTAACAAAAATCAAATCAAACAGCAAATAAACACAGTTGTTACGAAATGTAAAGTTATATTTTTTTTTTGCATCTACAAAATTTCTTGTGCACACACAGTCACACACCCACCCACACATATTATAAATATATAAAAATAAATTTATATATGTATACACACACACACACACACACACACACACACACACACACACACACACATATATATATAATATATATATATTATCGTTCGTCCCCGATTTTGTGGGACAGTTTCAGAAATAACCAAAAAATCCCCTGAAATGTAAAAAATATGACAAATGTCCCCGAAAACAATGGGAAACAAATGGTAACCCTATTTTAAGGCTTTTGTCTTTATTTTTGCATTTGATCAATATAATTTATACTGAATAAGTGAACATACTGTCTTTGTTTTCTTCCAAATTTGCTTTGTGCACTATGTCTCTAGTTTCACATATGCCAGGTTGACTGTGTCTCTAGTTTCACATATGCCAGGTTGAATGTGTCTCCAGCTTCACATATGCCAGGTTGAATGTGTCTCTAGTTTCACATATGCCAGGTTGAATGTGTCTCTAGCTTCACATATGCCAGGTTGAATGTGTCTCTAGTTTCACATATACCAGGCTGGCTGTGTTTCTAGTTTCACATTTGTCAGGTTGGCTGTGTCTCTAGTTTCACATATGTCAGGTTGGCTGTGTCTCTAGCTTCACATATGCCAGGTTGGCTGTGTCTCTAGTTTCACATATACCAGGTTGGCTGTGTCTCTAGCCTCATATATGCCAGGTTGGCTGTGTCTCTAGTTTCACATATGCCAGGTTGGCTGTTTCTCTAGCCTCATATATATCAGGTTGGCTGTGTCTCTAGCTTCACATATGCCAGGTTGGCTGTTTCTCTAGTTTCACATATACCAGGTTGGCTACTCTGATGTGTGATTTGGGAGAATCAGAGGCCAAGACAAAAAAAGAAAACTCATAAAAAAAAACATTTAAAAAAACAATCGACATTTTTCGGGCACATCATGAGAATAGGAAAACTGGAATGATTTGTTACAACTTGAGACACAGAGGGAAAGAGAGATCACGGATGACAAAGAGAAAAAAATACTACTTCGTTCAGAAATTCGTGCCCACAGAGTTTATCAATTATCTCGGAATCTGTTTGATGAATTTCTGTAATTCATTTTCATGAAATCTTATTTTTTCACCGACCTTAAGTCTGATTTTTTTCCCTCTACTGTCGTGCATTTTGGAAAGATTTTTGCTTCTTTGAGGTATATACAAATATGATTTTCCTGGCTGTCCTAATTTTTAGGATTTTACAATACCCATAGATAGTTTGGGAGCCGCGATAGCTCAATGGTTAGTGAACTGGACTACAAATGGACAAGAGGTAGGGTTCTATTCAAACCGACGGCTTTCTGTTCACCCAGCATTTATTGGGTACCGGGTTTTTTTCTGGGAAAATAAAGCGGCACGGGCGTAATACCGACCACATTACCCCAAAAATCATGGCTGAAGGTCTGTAAAATTTATGGTCACTAACACCATGTTCCCTATACGCCGCTTGGCGCGTGACGAGTGAACTTTACTTCTTTTTTATAGTTTGGTGTCATTGCATTGAAAACAATCAGTAACAGAATTGATACGATGCACTGTGAATAGAAAATTGTGGAATGACATGATCGCCTACGCGAACTGGTATGACACATGATAATGATAGCGTGTGATTAAAATTTTTATTTTGGAATCGTCTTGCCATGGAGTTTGGTTTGTATTACGTAACGTGAGCAGTATTTATCTCTCACCCTCCCCCCCCCTCTTTTTTTCACATGACAGGCACGTTTAAATCTCCTCCCGCGCATGCGCAGGGTAATAGATCATATGACCATCAGCTCACACGCCTTTGGCATAACTAACACTGCCACGCGTGCCTATCTTTAGCACGTCACGGCAATGAATCGATAAGAACACTCGCCAGTTCGTTCGTTCTTTCTCTTTACCTGCGGGAGATTATCTCGTGATGCACGAGCACAAGAGAGCCACATAGTCGCAGTCACCGAGCACTAATCGAGCAGAAAAAAAACTGAGATAGATGATATCAAGGTTGTTGCTTGCCATTGCTTGTTTTCTTATATTTCGTTTCTTTTAAGTTATCATTAATTTGTGACTTTAAGCCTCTGTAAGTAACCCAGTTGGGAAAACCACCCTACCGACGTTCGAACAACCCGTGTTCGTATCTCGCTGGAATCAGTGTCAATTTTACTCGTGGTTTAAAAAAAATACCCCAATGTTGACCTAGCCGCTGGCAGAAATAGGTAACAGGGTAGTACTCTGGGAAGGTGAGGAATGCCGCCTCGCATCGTGAATTTCGATGCTTCAAGTGACCCTATCCAGAAGTCTCCGAACACTTCTGAATAGGCGACCGAGCACATATGGCTTAAAACTCGTGTGCTAAGACGTCGGTTCAAGTCTCGTTTTTTAAATTACTTTTGTGATGTATGGTGTTGAAGGAAGTATACATCTTAACAGGATTCTGGAGTGTTGCTTCTCTCTCCCTCTCTGTCTCTGTCTCACGTCTACTTACATACTAAAAATGTCTCGTGTTAATATTTAGCAAAATTGTCAGGAGGGACACGGCTTCCTCTACCTCTTTTATTGTTGTACTTATTTGTTGTTTCTAGTACCAGATTTTATTTTTCTGGTAGCAGCGCTACGTGTTTAGATCATTCAGTTTGTTGTTTCTTATTGAAGTATCTTTGTTAGCGCTATTGTCTCTTGTTACATCCCATAGTATTCTAAACTTTATTGTAATTGTTCGGAGTTTGTGGCATATGTGTTTGTATATTCATTATATTTCTTTATTATAAATAATTTGCGATATGCGGATAACACAGTTTTAATAGCAGAGACAGAGAATGAACTACAAGAAATGATAGACATAATAGTAGAAGAAAGCAACAAGAAAGGTCTCAGTCTGAATAATAAGAAAACAGAAGTAATGGCCATATCGAAGAAACAATCATCACCATCTTGCAGCATACAAATAAACAGGACAAATCTGAAACTAGTGCAACGCGTCAAATACTTGGGAACAATAATAACATCAGATGGGAGATGCACCACAGAAATAAAAAGCAAAATCGCTCAGGTCAAAATAGCATTTCAGAAAATGAAAAATATCTTATGCAACAAATCTATGTCAATAGAAGTGAGACAGAGAGTTCATCGGGGCTATGTAGAACCAATTCTGTTCTATGGAAGCGAATCATGGACAGTAGACAAACAAATGAAAAAACGATTAGAGGCCACTCCACTGAGATGGCATTTCTCAGAAGTATGTTGAAAGTTCCTTGGACAGCTAAAAAGACCAAGGAGGAAATTCTCAAAGAGGCCAATACAAAAAGGGAGCTCCTAAAAAACATCAGAAAGAAGCAATCAACATTTTTCGGGCACATCACGAGAAGAGGAAAGGTTAAATACTTGGTTACAACTGGCAAAATAAAAGATAAGAGAGATTGCGGACGACAAAGAGAGAAAATACTGGATAGTTTGGTGTCATGGCATGGAAAACGGTCAACAGAACTGATACTACACTACGATGCACAGTAGATAGAAGATCGTGGGAGGATATAATCGTCTACGCCAATCGGTATGGCGCATGATGATGATGATGATGTTATTAAGTTGTGGTATTTTGAAGAGAAGGATGTGAGTTTTTGAACCGACTAGCTGATGTTCACGTGGTATGCCCTGACAAAAAGCGATCAAATGAAGCCACGTTCGGATGCGGTGAGGACAAACGACTGTATCTCACGAGAACAGAAAGATGGGAACATCGCGTGGCAGCTCGTTGATGGAAAAGTGACAGACCGCGCTTAGATTAATGGCACCAGAGAACGTCAACAACAGAACTGACAGACATCACAAGTGGCAGAAAGATGGGGAACATGAAGCAATGTTATCACACGTTATATGACCTTCTCTGCTCTCGCATGCCCCTCGGGAACGGTTTAGGTCGCTGTGAACGCAAAAACGTGTCACACGAAACAAAAACTCAGGTCTTCGGAAAATCTCAATTATGTGAACCCAGTGGCCTACATTAGAAAGTAAATGAGCTTCATTGTTTCCACTTATTGCATCATCATCATCATCATTATCATCATCATCATCATCATCTTCTTCTTCTTCTTCTACATAATTCGACATGAATAGCATGATTTTGTGTTGAATGGCAGGTCGCATCCGAATTCAATATTTGTGGGAAAATAACCATAAAATAGTGTTAGGCAGCTAAAGCTGTAAAGAAACCAGAAAACTACGACGTCTGGACAAAAAAACCTTCATTAAATGCAAGACAGCAAAATAGAAACACAAACACAAAATATTAGTACTAATCTCAGCAGCATAGCGACTTGAGGCGAATGAGTAGTGGGGTCCACGCGAGCGTGAAAGGGAAAGTGACTAGGACACATGTTTTTGTTCGTTATATGATAACAGTCAATGCGGCAGGTAGGATCTCGATAGCTATACAACGAAAAAGGAGAAAGGGTTACACCGAAGATGGATGAAAGTCAGGGTCCCATAAGTTAGGAGGAAAGAAGAGAAAACATGGGTGTTCTGGGAGCGAGGGGGGGGGGGGTAGAGCATGAGAAACGATAAAGTTAACGCGGCTAGGAATAAAGATAGGACACATGAGAGAGTTTGTAGCTTACGGGACGCAACGTCTAAACATCCATACAGTAATGCTTTAGGACAGGGTTTGGATCCCTTTATTACTGGAAGGGGTGTGGGAGGGGGTGGGGGTGCCAAAACCATTGTTGGTGAGCTTGTTTCCAGGACCAACGTGGAGATTAGGTGGTCAACTTAGCCACTTCTGTTTATCTAAACATATATAATGTGTAATATGTAAACAAATACAATATAATATATAAACAAATATAATGTAATATGTGAGCAAATGTACTGTAACATATGGACAAATGTACTGTAACATATAAACAAATAGACTGTAATATATAAACAAATATAATGTAATATATGGACAAATATAATGTAACATATAAACAAATAAACTGTAATATATAAACAAATATAATGTAATATATGGACAAATATAATGTAACATATAAACAAATAAACTGTAATATATAAACAAATATAATGTAATATATGGACAAATATAATGTAATATATGGACAAATATAATGTAACATATCAACAAATAAACTGTAATATATAAACAAATATAATGTAATATATAAACAAGTATAACGTAATATTTGAACAAATATAATATAATAAATAAACAAATCATCATCATTATCATGTGCCATACCGGTTGGCGTAGGCGATCATGTCCTTCCACAACCTTCTATCTACAATGCATCGTATCAGTTCTGTTGTTGACTGTTTTAAATGTCATGACACCAAGCTATCCAGTATTTTCTCCCTTTGTCGTCAGAGATCTCATTTGAGAGTAGTATCGTATGTATTTGTTTGTATATGCCGCAAATACGAGAAAATTAAAACCAAACGGTAATTAAGCTATAACATTATGAAGAGGGGCATGAGTTTTGGAACAAACTAACAGCCCATATTTAATTTTTTTTATAAAATAAAACCAACAACGTAAAATGTATGGACCTATCAGGTAACAATGACTGGGTTTGTCAGATGTAAATAAATGTACAACCCACGTCTTGCTAGACATGAAAAGTATGGCCTTATTGACTATATTTGTTCATGACCAACCGGACAGTTGTCAGTGTATAAAATAAACATTAAAATGGTATTGAGCAGCTAGATTAAGAGAAGGAAAAGATAAGCTACGGCGTTTCGGCGAAAGCTTTCCTCAGGTATAGCAAACAAACTATTAAAAACAAAAATCCAAGTCAGAAAACAGGACACAGCTTTAAAAAATGGAGGAAAGAATGGTGGGTAAGACGGTGGCCATGAGCTACGTAGAGTCTGGTTAAAAGATTAATAGTCAATAGGTAAGATTTTGTTGTCTTAAGCTATAGGACAGGTAAGATTTTGTTGTCTTAAGCTATAGGACAGGTAAGATTTTGTTGTCTTAAGCTATAGGACAGGTAAGATTTTGTTGTCTTAAGCTATAGGACAGGTAAGATTTTGTTGTCTTAAGCTATAGGACAGGTAAGATTTTGTTGTCTTAAGCTATAGGACAGGTAAGATTTTGTTGTCTTAAGCTATAGGACAGGTAAGATTTTGTTGTCTTAAGCTATAGGACAGGTAAGATTGTGTTGTCTTAAGCTATACACTCTAGGACAGGTAAGATTTTGTTGTCTTAAGCTATACACTCTAGGACAGGTAAGATTTTGTTGTCTTAAGCTATACACTCTAGGACAGGTAAGATTTTGTTGTCTTAAGCTATACACTTTAGGACAAGTCAGATTTTGTTGTCTTAAGCTATACACTTTAGGACAAGTCAAATTTTGTTGTCTTAAGCTATACACTTTAGGACAAGTCAAATTTTGTTGTCTTAAGCTATACACTTTAGGACAAGTCAAATTTTGTTGTCTTAAGCTATACACTTTAGGACAAGTCAGATTTTGTTGTCTTAAGCTATACACTTTAGGACAAGTCAGATTTTGTTGTCTTAAGCTATACACTTTAGGACAAGTCAAATTTTGTTGTCTTAAGCTATACACTTTAGGACAAGTCAAATTTTGTTGTCTTAAGCTATACACTTTAGGACAAGTCAAATTTTGTTGTCTTAAGCTATACACTTTAGGACAAGTCAAATTTTGTTGTCTTAAGCTATACACTTTAGGACAAGTCAAATTTTGTTGTTTAAAGCTATACACTTTAGGACAAGTCAAATTTTGTTGTCTTAAGCTATACTCTCGGTCCAGCATAAAAAAAAAGTAAAGAGCCCCCGTCACGCCAAGTGGCGTATAGGGAATATGGTGTTAGTGACCATAAATTTTACAGACCTTCGGCACATGATTTTTGGGGTAATGTGGTCGGTATTACGCCCGTGCCGCTTTACTTTCCCTGAAAAAAATCCGTCCCGCTTAGTATTTAATATTAAAAAAAAAATATATATATATATACTTCATATCTGTGCTGATCATATTTTTAGGCGATGTGGTCGGTATAACGACAGGCCGTCTTTACTTTCCACAGAAACTTTTTGGACCCGTTTTTATTGGATTTGGGTGAACAGATGGAGCCTTGTCGGTCCGAAAAAAAGTCCGCCAATTTTGAGAATTGAACTGTGACCCTTCTGGTAATGAAATGAAGAAGAAGGGGGAGGAGGAGAAGGAAAAGAAGAAGGAGGTGGAGGAGGAGAAGGAGGAGGTGGAGGAGGAGAAGGAGGAGGTGGAGGAGGAGAAGGAGGAGGTGGAGGAGGAGAAGGAGAAGGTGGAGGAGGAGAAGAAGGAGGAGGTGGAGGAGGAGAAGGAGAAGGTGGAGGAGGAGAAGGAGAAGGTGGAGGAGGAGAAGGAGGAGGAGGAGAAGGAGGAGGTGGAGGAGGAGAAGGAGGAGGTGGAGGAGGAGAAGGAGGAGGTGGAGGAGGAGAAGGAGGAGGTGGAGGAGGAGAAGGAGAAGGTGGAGGAGGAGAAGGAGGAGGTGGAGGAGGAGAATGAGAAGGTGGAGGAGGAGAAGAAGGAGGAGGTGGAGGAGGAGAAGGAGAAGGTGGAGGAGGAGAAGGAGAAGGTGGAGGAGGAGAAGGAGGAGGTGGAGGAGGAGAAGGAGAAGGTGGAGGAGGAGAAGAAGGAGGAGGTGGAGGAGGAGAAGGAGAAGGTGGAGGAGGAGAAGGAGAAGGTGGAGAAGGAGAAGGTGGAGGAGGAGAAGGAGAAGGTGGAGGAGGAGAAGGAGAAGGTGGAGGAGGAGAAGGAGAAGGTGGAGGAGGAGAAGGAGGAGGTGGAGGAGGAGAAGGAGGAGGTGGAGGAGGAGAAGGAGAAGGTGGAGGAGGAGAAGAAGGAGGAGGTGGAGGAGGAGAAGGAGAAGGTGGAGGAGGAGAAGGAGAAGGTGGAGGAGGAGAAGGAGGAGGTGGAGGAGGAGAAGGAGAAGGTGGAGGAGGAGAAGAAGGAGGAGGTGGAGGAGGAGAAGAAGGAGGAGGTGGAGGAGGAGAAGGAGAAGGTGGAGGAGGAGAAGGAGAAGGTGGAGGAGGAGAAGGTGGAGGAGGAGAAGGAGAAGGTGGAGGAGGAGAAGGAGAAGGTGGAGGAGGAGAAGGAGGAGGAGGAGAAGGTGGAGGAGGAGAAGGAGGAGGTGGAGAAGGAGAAGGTGGAGGAGGAGAAGAAGGAGGAGGTGGAGGAGGAGAAGAAGGAGGAGGTGGAGGAGGAGAAGGAGAAGGTGGAGGAGGAGAAGGAGAAGGTGGAGGAGGAGAAGGAGGAGGTGGAGGAGGAGAAGGAGGAGGAGGTGGAGGAGGAGAAGGAGGAGGTGGAGGAGGAGAAGGAGGAGGTGGAGGAGGAGAAGGAGAAGGTGGAGGAGGAGAAGAAGGAGGAGGTGGAGGAGGAGGAGGTGGAGGAGGAGAAGGAGAAGGTGGAGGAGGAGAAGGAGAAGGTGGAGGAGGAGAAGGAGAAGGTGGAGGAGGAGAAGAAGGAGGAGGTGGAGGAGGAGAAGGAGAAGGTGGAGGAGGAGAGAGAAGGAGGAGGTGGAGGAGGAGAAGAAGGAGGAGGTGGAGGAGGAGAAGAAGGAGGAGGTGGAGGAGGAGAAGGAGAAGGTGGAGGAGGAGAAGGAGAAGGTGGAGGAGGAGAAGGAGAAGGTGGAGGAGGAGAAGGAGAAGGTGGAGGAGGAGAAGAAGGAGGAGGTGGAGGAGGAGAAGGAGGAGGTGGAGGAGGAGAAGGAGAAGGTGGAGGAGGAGAAGGAGAAGGTGGAGGAGGAGAAGGAGAAGGTGGAGGAGGAGAAGGAGAAGGTGGAGGAGGAGAAGAAGGAGGAGGTGGAGGAGGAGAAGGAGAAGGTGGAGGAGGAGAAGAAGGAGGAGGTGGAGGAGGAGAAGGAGAAGGTGGAGGAGGAGAAGAAGGAGGAGGTGGAGGAGGAGAAGGTGGAGGAGGAGAAGGAGAAGGTGGAGGAGGAGAAGGAGAAGGTGGAGGAGGAGAAGGAGAAGGTGGAGGAGGAGAAGGAGAAGGTGGAGGAGGAGAAGGAGAAGGTGGAGGAGGAGAAGGAGAAGGTGGAGGAGGAGAAGGAGAAGGTGGAGGAGGAGGAGGAGGAGAAGGAGGAGGTGGAGGAGGAGAAGGAGGAGGTGGAGGAGGAGAAGGAGGAGGTGGAGGAGGAGAAGGAGAAGGTGGAGGAGGAGAAGGAGAAGGTGGAGGAGGAGAAGGAGAAGGTGGAGGAGGAGAAGGAGAAGGTGGAGGAGGAGAAGGAGAAGGTGGAGGAGGAGAAGGAGAAGGTGGAGGAGGAGAAGGAGAAGGTGGAGGAGGAGAAGGAGAAGGTGGAGGAGGAGAAGGAGAAGGTGGAGGAGGAGAAGAAGGAGGAGAAGAAGGAGGAGGAGAAGGAGAAGGTGGAGGAGGAGAAGGAGAAGGAGAAGGTGGAGGAGGAGAAGGAGAAGGTGGAGGAGGAGAAGAAGAAGAAGAATGAAGGAAATTTAATTTTTTTTTCATTATGAAAAATTAACATGTCAATGTTTGTGAAAAAGAGAAGGTCATATACAACACAACAGCTCTGCCAAAGCTGTGTCACCAATAATTATCCTGAAACATAGTAGCACGAGATAAGAGAATCGAAAATCAATAACAAATGAGGTGTAAAAGGGGGAAAAAAACTGAAGGACAAGAAGTTTAAAGGTTATAAGTTTTTACATTTTTAAGTTGTAAGTTTTAAAAACCTTTTGTACTTAACTTCATCGACTTCAAGAAAGCACTAGATAGTATTCATAGAGATTCTGTGTGGACAATTCTAAAGCAATATGGCTTACCATCAAAAAATCATAAAAATTATCAAAGACATGTATAAGGGTTACACATGTGCAGTTCGAACAGTGGAAGGACTGAGGGAATGTTTCCCAATAGAAACTGGCGTTAAGCAAGGATGTATTTTATCGCCCTTGTTATTTGGAATTGTTATGGACTTCATAATGACGAAATGCTGCACTGGTAACAAAGGCATCGAATGGATACAAGGAGACCATTTGGAGAACCTCGACTTTGCTGATGACATAGTTCTCATCAGCAGTCAGATAAAAACGATGCAGGAAAACACAAATGGACTATCATCAATAGCCAGCAAAACTGGGCTTGAGATCAATCATGAAAATACTAAAGTCATGAAGAGCTTAATTCCAACAGACGACAAAATATACACGGAAAACAAACCAGTGGAAGAGATCAATCACTTTATCTGTCTTGGAAGTCACATTGATTGAGAAGGGCATACAAGTAAAGAAATTAGAATCAGAATAGTTAAAGCAGTAATGTCTTTCAGAAGCCTTGAAAAGTTGTGGAAATCAAAACTCATCAGCACAAACACAAAACATAGACTATTAAAATCAAATGTACTATCAACTCTTATGTATGCGCGTGAAAGCTGGAAAACAACAAAAGATATAGAAACAAAGTTGAACGCATTCGAAAATAAATGTCAAAGGAAAATACTTGGTATAGAATGGAACGAATTCAAAACAAACGAGGAAATTAGAGAAATCGCCAATCAACCACTAATATTTCAGTAATAAAGAAAAGACGATGGTCATACGTTGGACATGTGATGAGAAGAGATAATAACAGAATAGCAAAGCAAGCTCTCATGTGGGAAACAACAGGTAAGAGGAAGACCCAGAGAGAGACACTAAGAAGAACATTGATGAGAGAGGCAAGAGCAGCAGGAACCGGCTCCCTCAATGAGATAGAGCTGCTTGCACAGAACAGAGACAAATGGCGAAATTTGATAAAATATCTTTAAAAGAATTGAAAACTGCTAGAACAGAAATTCAGATAAGAGAAGGAGTATCTTGGTCCCTATGGGTCGGCTACGGCTCGAAAGGTAAATAGATAGATACAAGTTTTAAAGTTGTAAGTTTTAAAGTTTTTAAGTTTTTGAGTCAAGTCGAGTCCATCAGTTCAGTTCATCTCGGGCCAACGATGGCTCCATGACAGAAACTTGTATTTGTTATGTCATCTGTCTGTGAAGTTGTTTATTTGTCACGTCATCGTCAGTGAAGTAGTTTATTTGTCACGTCATCGTCAGTGAAGTAGTTTATTTGTCACGTCATCGTCTGTGAAGTAGCTTATTTGTCACGTCATCGTCAGTGAAGTAGTTTATTTGTCACGTCATCGTCAGTGAATTAGTTTATTTGTTACACCATCTGTCGCCCGAGTTGTTTATCTGTTACACCATCTGTCGCCTGACTTGTTTATCTGTTACACCATCTGTCGCCCGAGTTGTTTATCTGTTACACCATCTGTCGCCTGACTTGTTTATCTGTTACACCATCTGTCGCCCGAGTTGTTTATCTGTTACACCATCTGTCGCCCGAGTTGTTTATCTGTTACACCATCTGTCGCCCGAGTTGTTTATCTGTTACACCATCTGTCGCCTGACTTGTTTATTTGTTACACCATCTGTCGCCCGAGTTGTTTATCTGTTACACCATCTGTCGCCTGACTTGTTAATCTGTTACACCATCTGTCGCCTGAGTTGTTTATCTGTTACACCATCTGTCGCCTGACTTGTTTATCTGTTACACCATCTGTCGCCCGAATTGTTTATCTGTTACACCATCTGTCGCCCGAGTTGTTTATCTGTTACACCATCTGTCGCCCGAGTTGTTTATCTGTTACACCATCTGTCGCCCGAGTTGTTTATCTGTTACACCATCTGTCGCCTGACTTGTTTATTTGTTACACCATCTGTCGCCCGAGTTGTTTATCTGTTACACCATCTGTCGCCTGACTTGTTTATCTGTTACACCATCTGTCGCCCGAATTGTTTATCTGTTACACCATCTGTCGCCCGAGTTGTTTATCTGTTACACCATCTGTCGCCCGAGTTGTTTATCTGTTACACCATCTGTCGCCCGAGTTGTTTATTTGTTACACCATCTGTCGCCTGACTTGTTTATTTGTTACACCATCTGTCGCCCGAGTTGTTTATCTGTTACACCATCTGTCGCCTGACTTGTTTATCTGTTACACCATCTGTCGCCCGAGTTGTTTATCTGTTACACCATCTGTCGGGACGTCGTGGTGCGAACACTTTTCTTGAAATGGGGAAGGGAGGGGGGGGGTATTTTCTTCCCACTTAGCGGGGCAGCGACTGCTCTTAGCGAGTTCAGCCTCTTCGGCTACGAGAGTTTTATTAACTGAGCCTCAAGCGAGTAATAAAACAAAATCTGGAGGGCTTCAATCAAGTGTACTTCAGGATGACAAGAGAGTCCACAGAATGCTAACGCTTCTTTGTCGATTAACGGTGATTGAGTACTTATTGCTTTTGTCTGTTTATCGATATCGATCTGTCAAACAATCAATTGTATATGCAAGTCTTAAATACGCACTCACGGTGTTTTTATAATCTCCTGATTAAATGCCAGTCCACTGGTTACTGTATCTATAGCCCATCAATTATTCGATAGTTTCACCTGCTGATTTATGTTTGTACTCAGATGTTAGAGGGGTGGGGTCGAAATTGCAGCTGATCAGGATGTCCGCTTGACCCAGTTGGTGAACTAATAGAATAACATCACCATCATCATCAGGTCACATGTCCTTTGCAGAATGTTGCATTCACCACAGCCCGTCTGAAAGAATCTCTGTCTCTTGCCAGATCTCCCACAGAACTTGTCATTGACCGCAGCCCGTCAGAAGGAATCTCTATCTCTAGCCAGATCTCCCACAGAACTTGTCATTGACCACATCCCGTCTGAAAGAATCTCTGATCCTAGCCAGACTGCCACTTCTATTGTCATGTTCAAGGACTTCTTAATGCCCACCTTATCTTGGTCTGCCCCTGATGCATCTCCGAGGAACCATGCCTTCCACTCTTGTTCTTTCCAATTTCCAATCCGCTGTGTCTTTTGACGTGGCTATAATATTTTAGTTTCCTCCGTAGAATGGTGTGTATAAGTCATTTGCTTCTAATTTTTAAATCGTTTAATGTTTCGTTGCTATTTGTTCATTATTCAAAGGATGTTAAGAATTAATTTTTCTGTAGAATTGTGTTTCGAATGAAGCGATTTTCTTCATTGCTGTTTGCGAGATTGTTCATGATTCACAACCGTATGTTGCTATCGAGAAGATACAGGCTCTTAGTAATTTTAATCTAATTGGATTGCTGTTATTAAAAAACGTCAACGCTTATATAACGGGGAAGCCACGAATTTATACATATCTCATTTCAAGTAACACATACTGAGGGAGTGCCATTTGGGTGATTCCGCAATTTATGAAGTAAAAATAGCTCTACTCCATCTACAACCAGCCAATCATACTGGAGTTTCCCTAAGCTGTCATTGACCCTCAACGGAAATTACCGCAGTGTGCTGATGTAATTGATGACTTCTATTTAAAGAATGGGAATTCCATCAAAGTAAACAAAACGCGTCATAACTATGATTCATGCATTTTTCGAAAAAAAAAAAAATTCTAATGGGCTTACAGGAAATGGAATTATGCCATTTCTTTTTCATAAGGAAATAAATATTTGAAAACATATAGTGTTAATTTAAATAATTTGTTTCACTGCGATTTATAACGATACCTGATATCAGTCAGAGCATGGACATGTTGCAGTTACGAGTTACCTTAACAGCGTATGTCCAAAACTTTGTTATTATATTCTGACACACCAATATTAGTCCATCTTTTGATTGGATTCGTTTATCTACAGCGCTATCTCATCATCGCTACCTATCGTGCCCTGCGGTGACCTTCAGTATGATATCATTGTTTCTTGATTATACAAAAATATTACACGCCCTTCACCTGTTCATTGTCACCTCTCTCTGCCGTCGACACTCAAAATAAAATAAAATTATTATTATTCTTTTCTTATTTTCTCTTTTCATTATACCTAAAAAGGTGTCGTGGTTATATCATTTGTCGTTCTTGAGCTGCTCGAACTGTCTGAATTAGTGATTTTCCTTTGTTGTTACATGTCTCTATCACTGCATCTATCCTATCACTGCATCTATCCATCTTCTTCTGGTCTTCCTCTTGGTCTTTTTCCATCCTTGATGGTGATTGGTAAGGATTCATTCTGACCAGGCGGCCAAACCATTTAAGTTGTTGTTGCTCTATATATTCTTGGCAGGGTTTAATTCCTACCATTTTTCTTTTGGTTTCATTTGGTATTATCTCTTCTTGTGTTTGTTACTTTTCCTAAGCATCACATCTCACACGTATTGATCTTTCTTAATTGTAATTTAGAAAGGGTCCATGTTTGACTTTCATAGCACAAAGTTGGTATGAAGATGCTATTTATCATTTGTTGTTTAGCTGACATAGAAATGTTTGGATGTCTTAGCAATGGTGAAAGCTGGTATGTGACAGCATTTGCTTTTTGTATTCTCATGTCAATTTCTTTGTCTAGTTTTCCATCTTCTGTGAACATTGTGCCCAAATACTTGAATTCTTCTACTTGTTTTATTTCTTTATCTTTGATATTAATGCTTAATGGGTGTCTTAATTTGCTTATTCTCATAGCCTCTGTTTTTGCTGTGTTAAATTATTATTAAACATAAAATATAGTTATTATATTAAACATACCAAATAGTTATATTAAACATACCAAATAGTTATATTAAACATACCAAATAGTTATATTAAACATACCAAATAGTTATATTAAACATACCAAATAGTTATATTAAACATACCAAATAGTTATATTAAACATACCAAATAGTTATATTAAACATACCAAATAGTTATATTAAACATACCAAATAGTTATATTAAACATACCAAATAGTTATATTAAACATACCAAATAGTTATATTAAACATACCAAATAGTTATATTAAACATAAACATAGTTTGTTAGTGGTTCACGCAATTTCATGTTGGTCAGGAGGGATGTTGTCTAGATTCAAGACTGTGAGATCAATGGTAGACTTGTCGACTGGTTTATCATTTCACAGATTCACATTACAGGGGAGATCTCAGCGCTTACGGACTGTTGTTCGATGTCTGATGTGGATAATCCGACGAATAGCTGTGTTTCATATGTTCGGATTTGGAGACAAAAACGATGTCCTAACATCATCAAGCGCTGTACATAAAAAAAAAAAAATGGACGATCAACATTTTCGTGAGGACGTGAACTTTCCGGTCAATATGGCGGATAGGCGGCAGGAACCTTTATAGGCTGTGCCTGAAAAGTGTTCCTTGTTGCAGTTTCCTCATATTCCAAGTTCGGCTTGTTGCAGGAGCAACTGAGTTAAGTGTTCTGTGCACACCGTGAGCTGTGTGTTTCATCCGTTTTGATCGTGTTTCGATATTCCAATTGCTTGCGATGAATAATGATATAGTATGACAGGGAAGAGATGGTTGTGTTCACTTTCTGTGCGGTTTCGCCTTATGTCTTTTGACGTGTGCTGCAACTGCAGCTACCTTTCTTTGTTAGGAAGATGAAATAATAATTCGGATGATTCCACTGGCACGGGCGGTTGAGCAATTATGGATTTTAATTTGTGTGCGATGATACCGAGGCCTACCATAAACATAGTTATTATATTAAACATAAAAACAAAAACGAAAGAAATTGAAACGAAAGTTTGAGTTTCTCAAATGAACTGTTCTCAACTCCATATCGCGTCCGTTCACTCTACTTTTACAGAGGACATCACCTGTGTTTTTTAATGAGACGGTGGGTGAACTCTGCATATCCTTGTAGGGTCACAGCTTGGTAGAGAACCGAGACTGCCCTAATCAGCAGACTAGTGCGCTAACAAGCAGCCACCGCGGCTCCGTTGTGACAAATTATGATGGGAATCCTTAAAGACGATTTTGCACAATATCCCACATTTGGAGGGAAAAAAATTGCGTCATCGGTTTGTACTGTTATGGTGGTTACGCAGACATATACATACATTCTCAGTTTCTATGGTGGTGACGCAGACATATACATACATTCTCAGTTTCTATGGTGGTGACGCAGACATATACATACATTCTCAGTTTCTATGGTGGTGACGCAGACATATACATACATTCTCAGTTTCTATGGTGACGCACTCATATGTATACATTCTCACTTTCCGTGGTCGTGACGCATACATACATTCTCAATTTTCGTGGTCGTGACGCATACATACATTCTCAATTTCCGTGGTCGTGACGCATACATACATTCTCACTTTCCGTGGTCGTGACGCATACATACATTCTCAATTTCCGTGGTCGTGACGCATACATACATTCTCAATTTCCGTGGTCGTGACGCATACATACATTCTCGGTTTACGGTTCTCTGCCAATGATCGGCCTTTTTTCTCTATAAATTGAACAAGTACGTATGGCTATTATGTGTCTGTACTGCGTTATCCATTTATTACTGGACGTTCTTGCGACGTATCCATTTATTACTACAAATATATGTTATGTATCCATTTATTACTGGACGTTTTTGCGACGTATCCATTTATTACTACAAATATATGTTATGTATCCATTTATTACTGGACGTTCTTGCGACGTATCCATTTATTACTTTAAATATATGTGATGTATCCATTTACTACTATAAATATATGTGATGTATCCATTTATTACTATAAATATATGTGATGTATCCATTTATTACTATAAATATATGTGATGTATCCATTTATTACTATAAATATATGTGATGTATCCATTTATTACTACAAATATATGTGATGTATCCATTTATTACTATAAATATATGTATCCATTTATTCCTACAAATATATGTGATGTATCCATTTATTACTATAAATATATGTGATGTATCCATTTATTACTACAAATATATGTGATGTATCCATTTATTACTACAAATATATGTGATGCATCCATTTATTACTACAAATATATGTTGTGTATCCATTTATTACTACAAATATATGTTGTGTATCCATTTATTACTACAAATATATGTTGTGTATCCATTTATTGCTACAAATATATGCGATGTATCCATTTATTACTACAAATATATGTTGTTTATCCATTTATTACTACAAATATATGTGATGTATCCATTTAGTTAAGTGTATGGAGCCTACCGTTTTTTTATTGGCAAATTTGCTTATTATGTTAATTTTACTCTGATCACAAAATTTCAAATCACAAAATATACTACTCACATTGTATAGTGATTACAAAGTATACTCATCACCAAATATACTGCTCACATTGTATAGTGATTACAAAGTATACTCATCACCAAATATACTGATCACAAATTATTTTCATTTTCAGCTGAGCTTAAGTCCTCCCATCAGCCCCCGCGCAGATCGGTCCTTACGTAAGTATCACTGATTGTTCCGTGGACGTGTTTGCTCCATGCTTTTATGACTCACATTTTGTATTACAGGAAGACTAAGTTTGTCCTCTTTCATTTTTGTGATGGAATGTTCTTTCAACACCATCAGGTGCCATGCCGGTTGGCGTAGGCGATCACCTCTCTCGACATCACTCGGCCCCTCATTCATGTCATAGTTTCAGTTGGTGATCTTTTATAAGGAACTACTTTTTGCTGACGATCAGAACCTAACAGCTTTCGTAGAAACAGAACTTCAACATCTACTTAATGTCCTTGAGTAAAGAATGCAAAATAAATAACATGAAAATAAGCACTGAAAAAAAACAGAAGTTATATCTATAGGAAGACAAAAGTAGTCACTAAAGATAGCATCACAGTTTAATTGTGAAGAATTCCTTTGCTAAACATTGAAGACATCCAAAACAATATGTTTTCAGCTGTGCTTCTCACCTTACTGTCCTTATGAGACACAATACATACACTCACCTTGTTTTCCTTGGCTACTGTTAATGTGACCCCCTACAGGTGGTCGTGCTATTCCCACTCACACCCATATCACTTGTCATTGGTTTATAAGTTTCACAACTACATCTGTTGCGTCGACACTGATAATACCAATCTACTGAACATTAATTACGCTAGAACTGTCTCGCTCATTATTTGTCCTTTACTTATCAGATCACAACTACAACTGTCTCGCTCATTATTTGTCCTTTACTTATCAGATCACAACTACAACTGTTTCTCTCTATAATGTTAACGCAAGAGTACTTAACATTGAATCCATCTGCAATGAAGGCCAGTGCTGGGCAATGCTGTTGCTTAGGTAAACCATCAGGATCAGAGGCAGTCAGAGCCCTCCATGTTGGACTTCAATCAATGGACATCAGGCTATCAGGCCTCAGTGCACCCATCTTGGCTGCATCCCCGAGTACCGCCTCCCTTCAACTGCCCAACTCCACATCTCACTGTCTTCTCACTCTGGCTCTCTCTTGACAAACCGTCACTCACTAACTGACCAAAAACTACGTCATCCTACTGTTTACGTCACTCCCCTCTCACTTCGCACCACACTGCACCAATTCCGTCTCTACCTATTTTGGCGTGCCAATCCACGTTTACACACTTGCGTCTATCCCAAAAGAAAGCTTGGTACCACAGAGATGCGATGTCTTAGAAAAGCGCTTGGTGTGACCAGAAAAGACAGAATAGGAAATGATATTATAAGAGGAAAAGTAGGTATTGTAGCAAACCTAAGCTGTATACAGAAACAACAAATAAACTGGTTTGCCCATCTAGAAAGAAGGCCATGTGATTCATTAACATACATGGCAAACACTAAAAGAGGAAAAGGGCGAAGAGCAAGAAGCAGATTCAGAGGAAGATGGATAGAACATCAAAGAAGCGCTACAACAACATCAGATGACAATGAGTGAAGCCGCCAAAAGGACGAGACTCCGAACTTTGTATCGTCCTCGACACCCGAACAGGTACAATATGAAGTGAAGAAAAAGAAAAAAGAAATATATTTTATTATGCCATTTCAGAAAGCTGTCCATTCATTCTGCCTGTTATTATATTGAAGTGTTGTTTGCCATTCCACACGAGCTTCCGTTTGTTCTTCTCAAGTTGTTTCTGTGGCCGCAGTTTTTACTGCGGATACACACAAAGTTTCAGGTCATGGATACCAATCTCAGTTCATCTTAGACTCGACGGAAATAATATTTGTTTTGGTAACATCAGCACGCTCCGTCAGTAACAGAAAACGTTCAAGCAGGTTACATACCTGGTGCTTATAAAGTCGCTGTGATTGGACAAAAATATCTGTGAAACACGTCACCAATTGATGAAATATACGTCATGATATTCTATATCCACAATCCTGTCTGCAGCAAAACACAAGAAGCCGTGGTTATATTCACGGTTTCATTGCTGAAAGTAAATGGAGTTAAACATTGAAAGCAGGATATTTTTGGGTGAACATATCATCCGCAGTGGTGACAAATATACTGAAGAAGTAATTCAACAATTTGTGCTGACTTTTCCAGGCTCATTCGTAACTCCTTCTGACGTACCTGTGGGGTGCGATGAAAGGAAAAGTTGATCTAAATAATCCGCAAACAGTTAATGACCTGAAGACAGAAATCGTCACCCAGATCCAACAAATATCACTGGTCATTATCCAGAAGGTTTTCGAAAATATGGTGTCAACAAATGTCTTGAGACCCGTGATGGACATTTTGAACACATGAACACAACTTCATCGTGTGAACAGCCACTTTACCCAATACAAGCCAGCCAAGAGCAGTAGTGTCTAGATGAATAATACAAATTTACATTACGATTTCCCGTAATTTAAAAAACAAATATTTTCACTGCACGGCGACTTTATAAACATTTCTTAGCTTGTGCTTTGTTTGGCTGTAACTGCGAGAATCGTTCAAGCGTGTTACCTCCCTTGTAGCCAACTAGCCGTCTTACCCATTGACTGCTTGTCCGTATTCAAAGTCAATTATATGTAAACAAGAAAATCACCGGAGTCTGTAGAAATGTGGTTTTACAAAATAAAGTTGAGAATACCATAGACAGTTAAGAAGAGTAATGAAAACGTTCTGAAAGAGGCTAAAGCAAAAAAGAGAGCTAATTTCCAATATTAGGAAGAAACAATCATCATTTTTTGGCCATGTAGTGAGAAGAGAATAACTGGAATATATTGTAACAACTGGAAAAATTGTGGGACGAAGAGATAGAGGGAAACAAAGAGAAAAGATACCAGACAGCTTAAAATAATGGCTTGGCAGAAGGTCAACAACAGAAATGATAAATAACTGTCGAGATCGAAAGTTGTGGAGAGACATAATTACCTACGCCAGCAGGCCCGGTACTTGATGATGATGATATGTAAGCGGGTGGGGGGAGCTAGTAGGTCTCGAGACAGAGAGGCTGGAGTTCAAATCTCGACTGCACCCGTTAGGATTTTTATTTGTGATTTCTCTCGGCGGCAACCACACCTGGTCTCAGCACCGAATTCCGGCTTGAAACGTCAATTTATCATCGACGGGAAAAATACCTCCGAAGTCAGAGTTATCTGCCTGTGCGGCGAGGGCACCACTGTGCACACGGCTGCCAGGGAAAAACGGATTAACACGCAACATTCAGTTCCTGGTCTCTAGGGACTTCGCCAGAGGAGAAAGTTGGCGAAAGGGAAAAAAAAGAAAACTATGTAAACAAACATGTTGTAATATTTGTGTGTGTGGTGTGGATATTTGCCACTTCTCCCACCCACGTGATGTTTGTTCAATTATTGATTGTACATAGGACATTTGAAACTATCCGTTTTTTCTTTCGGTGGTGAAACAGATTGAGACGAGAACAACTCATGCTGACTGCTCAGGACAAGCGGCCTTTATTCTCGAGTCATATATGTCTTCTTCCCCCCCCCCGCCCCTGCATGCTCTAGTAATGGGATAATTATGCAAAATATATATATTGTTTAAAACAAGAAAACATTAGTGATGCCCACAGTAACTATGTATTGTAAATAACTAAACTAACTAAAAATGAACAGAGAGCTACTAAATACAATTCAAACAAGACAAATGAGATTTTTAGGCCATGTTAAAAGACACAACAGCCTACTAAAAGTAATCCTGGAGGGGAAAATACAAGGTAAAAGAGGCAGACCAAGACTAACATGGACGAGTAACATCAAAAGATGGATAAGTTAACCTATGGCAACTTGCACCATCAAAGCAAGAGACATAGCAGAATGGCGCTCCATGGTAGCCAACCTTTGATGCGGAGATGGCACTCAATGATGGTGATGAAACTAAGTTAAGCATATCAAGAACATAACTGATATTGACCACTTCGATAAATGTAAGTACATCACCTAATATTTCCGATTGTATCATGTTTTTGGAAATGATAATGAGTTCCCCTGAAAATTAAAGGGGGAAAAAACACTGCTTGTACACATCAATATATATATATATATATATATATATATATATATATATATATATATATATATATATATATATATATATATATATATATATAGTAAAGTCCCCCCCCCCCGTCGCGCCAAGTGGCGTATAGGGAAATATGGTGTTAGTGACCCTATATTTTACAGACCTTCAGCACATGATTTTTGGGTAATGTGGTCAGTATTACGCCCGTGCTGCTTTACTTTCCCATAAAAAATCCGGTACCCATTTAAGGCTGGGTGAACCCGGAAGTCGTCGGTTGGAATCGAACCCTACCCCTTGTCCGTGGTAGTCCAGTTCACTAACCACTGAGCTATCGTGGCTCCCCTACATCAATATATATGGAGAAGAAAAATTAAAAAAAAAAACAGAAAAAAATGGTATGTAAGAAGCTTTACGTGATATGTGGACGACACAGACTAAACGACGTTTCGGCCCTATAGGCCTTCACCAGGAACATAAAAAAAAAAACACACACACAAAACTAATAACGAAACAACCAAAACAAAACAATTGAAATGTGTTAAAGAAAACAAATGAGAAGGTTTTGGAAAGAGTTCAAACCTAGTTTGACGCTGCTCGGTCGACACTGGTGATTAAGGAATGGGTGAAGCCTAGTGACTACTATATCTTTTTGTTGTTGTTCTAGACACTATAACCAGATGTTTTTATTTGTCATTCAAGTTATATAACAAAACAGGTGCATGGGCACTGCGGTAAATTGACGATAGGATGAACAAATGTAAGAAGAAGAAAGTAAAGAAATATTTTATTCTGTTTTTATTATTTTGTATATTCTTTGATGGCATAAAGTTTGTAGTAATAAATAGCCTTCGTATTATTTGAGAAACTTTCAATCCACATAGACAATCTGCTTGTGTGCTTTGAATCATCATCATCAAGTACCGGGCCTGCTGGAGTAGGTGATCATGTCTCTCCACAACTTTCCGATCACGACAGTTATTGATCATTTCCGTTGTTGACTTTCTGCCAAGCCATTCTCTTAAGCTGTCTGGCATCTTTTCTCTTTGCTTCCCTCTATCTCTTCGTCCCTCAATTTTCCCAGTTGTTACAATATATCCCAGCTGTTCCCTCTCATTACTGGCCAAAAAGTGATGATTGTTTAATCCTAATGTTGGAAATTAGCTCTCTTTTTGCTATGGCCTCTTTCAGAACGTTTTCATTACTCTTCATTACTTTCCACGGTATTCTCAACATTCTTCTGTAAAATCACAATTCTACAGACTCCAGTGATTTTCTTGTCTGTTGTCCTATTGTGCTTTGAATACAAATTTTTTTTCAAAAAAAAAAAAAAAAGGTTTCTTAGACAAGTATATGCTAGTCTGCATCATAATATACAATAGAAGTGGAGTCGTCAGTCGCTGGACACTGAGGGAATTGCTGAGGAGGGGATCTGAGCACCTATGGACATTTTCGGAGTGCAATGATGATGACCCGCAAATAACTCAGTGCTAGTCTGCATTGCGTTGGCTGTCGAAGGGGGATCGTGTGTTGAAAGTTGGTTAAACGCTGAGTGTGAGATCAATGAGAAACGTTTAACCGCCCGTCCCACCACTGATCGATATCGCGCCTCCGTCCTCAACGTTCATAAAGGTCATAGGATGACCTTAGCCGGAAATAAACATTGAAGGATTGTGGGAGATGGTGTGTTTTGTGGTTTCCTCAGTTGGAGAGAGGCATGCTGAGGGTAGATTGTCGACAGTTGTAGGCTTGTGGCTAATCCCTTGATAAATACGATAAGACCGCTCGAGGAATGGCCAAGCAGAGACTTTCCATTCAAAGATTATACGACCAAGGTAATATATGTTTTTACTTTTTTTGTCGTTTGACCACATCTCTAGACTAGAAGAAAATGAAACTCCGTATCGTTTGTTTGTGGCAAGATTAGATCTGCATGACTAACTCACTCACTATCAGTACTATCACTATTATTACTCGACAAACTATATTTTGATATGTGCAACACACTACACATGACTACGCTGCTAGCCCCTCCCGGATTTCAGGATTGTTTTATTGTAAATATGGTGGGATCTGTTCTGCGCTGAGTGATTCTCGGGCGGGCGAAGTAATTAAAATGCGCGATATCGGGCCTAGAATGGAAAGTCTACTCTCTGTAAAACTGTGACTATACACAACTGATACTATATACACTTACACACTGGTGCACAGTAACACACTCCACAGAAAAATGAGAACCAGAGCAGGCCACTGATTAAGATATTTTGATTCAACAAATGGGCGCCCTCTATCATCAATTGTATACGTAATGACGTAATGTAAGTAATTATTAGAAGCAGATTATTTCCCACTATCACCCATCATCATAAGACATTCCTGTAAACGGCTGCTGTAGCTGTAATTGCAAATTGCAAAATTAGGGTACAGCTTTATTATCCTCAAATCACAAAAATAGATTATAATTTTATAAAATATAAAACAACACATTTTTATCAAAATGTGTAGTATATAACGTTATACCCAACTACCCATCTTCTAGGTTCACTCAACCTCTAAATGGGAAAACAAAGACAGCCCAGTGATAGTCTAGTGCTGACAACATTACCAAAATAACATGCAACTGGTAAAATCAAATGGGCACTAATACCATATTCCCTTTATGCCAAACTAGAAATGTGCCATACTTATTGTCTCTTCATGTAAACATGACTCAAATACAAATTTTCAACACCAATGTTAAGTCAGTCCTATTATATGGCTGTGAAACATGGAGAACAACAAAATTGACAATCGTGAAGATACAGACTTTCATTAATGGATGCTTACGCAGAATAAAAGGATGGAAAGGCAGGACAAATTCACTAACATAGAATTATGGAGATGTACCAGTCAAATACCAGTGGATAAAGAGATACAGTGAAGACTATGCCGCCGGATAGGGTACACACTGTGGAAGCCAACTGAGAATATTACACTGACAACATGCCCTTTTTTTTGGAATCCCCAGGGGGAAAAGACAAAGAGGAAGACCAAGGAATTCTTGGAGAAGACAGATAGAAGCAGAGGTGAAGATGATGTGGAAGACATGGGATGATCTTAAAAGAATGGCAATAAACAGAACGACGTAGAAAGTGTTTGTTGAAGACCTATGCTCCACAGGGAGCTGAAAGGTAGAAGAAGAAGAAGAAACATGACTGTGTGATTTAACTAGTTGATAGAACAAAAGATTGTGTTTGTAACCAATTCTTCAAGCTCTCCATATAGTCTCATGACAAACTTGTCATTATCTTGCTTTACAAATACAATAAAATGTTTACCTGTGCTATAAAGTCTGTTTATTTAGTATAGTTTTATTTTAACAGAACATAGTACAGAATTTTAAATAATACAGGACAAAAATAACAGCAGAAATCAATGTATGAAAACTAATTACAATTGTTATGACCAATTTAATATAGGTAATCGAAGGTATGCTGATGATACAGTCTTCGCTAAGAGTTAAAATGTATTGCAAGAAATGTTAGACATTATAGTGAAGGAAAGCAAAAATAAAGGAATCTAGCAAAAAGACAAAGGTAATGGTAGCAACAAATAAAAAGACATCACCGCAATGCACAATAAACGACAAGTTGAACGATATTAAAACAGGTAAAAGAATTTAAATATCTGGGAACAATGTTAATCTCAGGTGGTAGATGCAGAATGGCTCAGGCAAAAGCAGCTTTCCAAAAAATAAGGAAGATACTGTGCAATCCATTTTTGACAATAGAAACTAGAAAAAGAGTTCTTAAATGTTATGTAGAGCCAATCTTAACAAGTGGATGTGAATCATATACAATAGGACAACAGACAAGAAACTCACAGGAAGCTGCAGAAATGTGGTTTTACAGAAGAATGTTGAGAATACCATGGACAGTTAAGAAGAGTAATGAAAACGTCTTGCAGAGGCCAAAGCAAAAAGAGAGCTAATTTCCAATATTAGGGATAAACAGTGAGCAATTTTTTTTTTGGGGCCATGTAATGGGAAAGGAATAGCTTTAATATATTGTGACAACTGGATCAATTGAGGGATGAAGAGATAGAGGGAAACAAAGAGAAAAATTACCAGACAGCATAAGAGAATGGCTTAACAGAAGGTCAACAACAGGAATGATAAATAACTGTTGAGGTAAAAAGATGTGGAGAAAGATGATCACCTACACCTGCAGGAATGGTACTTGATGATGATGATGATGACTGCTAAATCTACTAAAAGTTAAATCTTTTAGTAACAAAATATTTCTTGTTTTGATGAAAATCTATAAAATAGGAAGATTTAATAAATGGGAAATAATGAAGATTATTTTTCATCCAAGCCATTTATGTGAAGAAATATGTACAATTATTATATATCTTGTTACTTTTTACATCAGTCAGATGGGCAAATTACCAATATTTAAATTTCACAATATGTGAAATATTTTGTGATTATATGTATCCCTCTACACGTGCACAAGAGGAAGTGAAGGCAAAAAAGATAGATTCTAACGAAGGGGAATACCAAGATATACTTGGGGATTTTAAGAGAATGGCAAGAAACAACATGTCTTGGAAAGTATTTAATGTAGTCCTACGCTTTTTAGGGAGTTGAAAGGAAGAAGAAGAATAACTAATGAATTTGTACACATGTATTTATATAATACTCCCTCATAACCAACAATTTGACAAAGAAAACAGTGTGAAGTAGACCAGTTTCAAATAATCATTCAGTGTTAAAGTAAAAGTAAATTCTTCTTCTTCTACCTTTTTTAGCTCCCTGTGGAGCATAGGTCTTCAACAAACACTTTCCAAGTCGTTCTGTTTTTTGCCATTCTTTTAAGATCATTCCTTGTCTTCCTCATCATCTTCATCTCTGCTTCTATCTGTCTTCTCCAAGAATTCCTTGGTCTTCCTCTTTGTCTTTTCCCCTGGGGATTCCAAAAAAGGGCCTGTTGCGTAATACTCTCAGTTGGCTTCCTTAGTGTGTGTCCTACCCAGCGCCATAGTCTTTGCTGTATCTCTTTATCCACTGGTGTTTGACTGGTACATTTCCATAATTCTATGTTAGTTATTTTGTCTTGCCATTTCCATCCTTTTATTCTGCGTAAGCATCCATTAATGAAAGTCTGTATCTTCACAATTGTCAATTTTGTTGTTCTCCATGTTTCACAGCCATATAATAGCCTTAACATTTGAGTTGAAAATTTTTATTTTGTTAAAATAAATTACAAACACTAAAATGTCTTAATTGATCAAATTGGATTTTTTTATGTAATGTGTGCTTAAGAATGAATTGGTCCCTGTATAGCTATGGCTAGTGAATTGTGTCAATGTTAAACAAAATTATGAACATCAACACCATAGTCTCTATTTGTCATTGGACAGCAGCTCTTTCTAGGCAGTTCAAAAAGTTGTGAAGGTGCTGGTGTTCTCATGTAAAGCAAAATCATTGCAAATTGTGAAAACCAGGAGCATTATCCTGACTATGTTATCAGTCATGTTATGATAAGGGGCAAACATACAAATAGGATCTTGTGAAAGCTAGAAGGTGTGCTGTGTTATCAGTCAAGTTATGATAAGGAGCATGCATGCATACTGACAGTTAAAGGACAGATGGTGTACTGTGTTTTAGATATGTTGTGAAAAAGGTGCACACATAAAAATTGCCTTTAAAAGAGTAATTTGCAAAGGGAGATAATAAAAATTGACTTTTCTTTAGGATTATCTGTTTATGTTCACATTTTTCTTTGGCTTGTTGTTTTTCCATGAATAGATAAGAGAAATATTTTTTTAATACTAGACTTTTATTTTAAGTAGATTTTATTATCTATTACTAGCAAATGCACTGCCTCCTAACCCCATAGCATACATATGAGCAAATCTTATGTTTATTTGTGTGCTTGTTATTATTATTTTGATAATTGCTGAATTTGTGAAAGGTTAATAAGATAATTTATAACTGTTCTATAATTTTCTAATAATTCATGTGAGTTTTATGCTACTACATGAACTGTTAAAATATGATTCTGTATAATTAATAGTTAGTCAAATAAATATATAGCAGCAAGGCTGCTTACAGCAACAAAGCCGGAAGCTGCCAGCATCTCATTGCTAATGGCTTGTGCAAGGATTAGTGAACCAGACCCTACTTTACCTCTTTGTGGTGCCTCTAGCAACAGAGAGGGCAACATGACCCTCAAAAATGCTGTCCTGAAGTCTGATATGTTGGGTTGAGAGGCTTAAATAAACTACAACCCAACGCACCTATGCTCACTGAACATACTTATATGGACAGATGAGGTAGAAGACTATTCGTTCTTTTGGTAGTCATTGTGTAAACGCCAGAAAGAAGGAGAAATATAGTGACGTTAAGTGGTGTATTGGGAATATAGTGTTAGTAACTTAATATTTATGCACCTTCGGCACATGATTTTTGGGGTAATGTGGTCAGTATTGCGCCCGTGCCGCTTTACTTTCTCAGAGAAAAAAAATCTGGTGCCCATTTAAGGCTGGGTGTACCCGGAAGCCGTTGATCAGGATAGAATCTGACCTATTGTCCCTTGTAGTCCAGTTCACTGAAAACTGAGAAAATTATCGCAGTATAATAGTACAGTATAAAAATACAGTAATTTTCTAGATAAATTGTCACAAACACTGATTTAATTTTAAAAGAATAAAATTGTATTGGTTTTATGTTCTACGTTGTTTCTTGCATAATGTATGTGAAATATGAGTATTATATACAGAAATCTTTGGCATTGGAGAAAAATGAGTTGTTTATGTTATGTAGAGCTAATCTGGACATATGGAAGTGAATCTAGAACAACTGGACAACAGGCATGATGGAAGTGAATCTAGAACAACTGGACAACAGGCATGATGGAAGTGAATCTAGAACAACTGGACAACAGGCATGATGGAAGTGAATCTAGAACAACTGGACAACAGGCATGAAAATCAGAGAGATTTATTCAGAGATCATAGATTTGTTATTTTAAAGAAGAATGTTGGGATTCCATGAGCAGCTCTAGACAGTAATGAGGGCATGTAAAAAGAGGTAAAAGAATGGGAGAAACTTACTGCCAATATCATGGTTATGTAACGTTCATTGTTTGGCCATGTAATGAGAAGGGAACAGCTGGAATACATTCTGACAGCCGGAGAAATTGAGCGATGTTGAGATTGAGAGAAACAGAGAGGAAAAGGACCAGAGAGTTTAAGAGAGTGGTTTGATAGGAATTTATCCACAGAACTGACAAAGTTGTGGAGAGACATGATAACCTATGTATGGTGTAGGGTACTTTATTATGATGAATCTACAGATTGCCAATCAACATTAACGCACTATATTCCCACATAGTTACTATGATCCAATTTGGAAAGTCACAGTCTATTTGTGATTTGTTTAACTATTCTTGTCTTCCACATAAAACATAAAGTAATTTATGAAATAATAAATGTGCATTGTGCCATAGGAAAATATGTAAAGATATCAGTAAAGATATCAGTTGCATGAAATGGGAGATAGTATTTACCTAAGGTAGTATGCCTTATTTTTTAGCTAAAATTTGAAATGTCACAACTTGCCATCCAGTAATGTTGGATTTATATTTCTTTCTTTGTTGTTGCTGGAGTTTAATCACTGAAATCTGAACAACAACTTGGTAGATTATTATTGATATATTATGTCCCCAAAACCTTTTTCATTTCCTATTTGATGTTTTCCAGTTTTCCCTTTTGCATGAGTGTTCTTACATTCCAAGTTCCTATTTTCAGTGTCTGTTTTACTTTTATCTTGCTTACAGTAGCTCTTGATGACGATCAGGTATAACCTGTAGCACATGATGTCCCCTACTGATCGAGGGTATTCCATTGGAATATATATATATATATATACACACACAATAACAGGCAAGAAAATCCCTGGAGTCTAGAAATGTGGTTTTACAGAAGAATGTTGAGAATACCATAGACAGCTCAGAAGAATAATGAAAACATTCTAAAGAGGTCAAAGCAAAAAGAGAGCTAATTTCCAATATTAGGAAGAAACAATCATCATTTTTTGGCCATGCAATTAGAAGGGAACAGCTGGAATATATTGTGACAACTAGAAAAATTAAGGGACGAAGATATAGAGGGAAGCAAAGAAAAAGATACCAGACAGCTTATGAGGAGGGTCTGGCAGAAGGTCAACAACATAAATTTCCCCCCCCCCCCCCCCAAAAAAAAAAACAACAGAAATGATAAATAACTGTCGAGATCGAAAGTTGTGGATAAACATGGTCACCTACGCCAGCACACATAGCACTTGATGATGATGATGATGTCCCAAAATAGTGGGGGAAAAGAGAGACTAAATATTGTTGTTAGCCCATTATTATCTGGTAGTGTTTACTTGTGAATGAAATACACCATGCAATAACAATGTGTGGTGATATTGATTTTTATTGCTGACAAGGTGATATTCTAGAGCAAATGTTACATGTTGTTTTTGATATTATAATATGATTCCATATTCATCAATTTGTTCAATGTTTGATGTGGCATCTAAAGTCAGCACTCTTTCTGTTGAGGGTAACATTAACCCTTATTTATGTAAGTTTCTTTCACAGTCTGTGAATTGAGGTAATTGGCTGCATGAAGTTGTCCGATACACCCAGTGGTAGCTTGTCCGATACACCTAGTGGTAGCTTGTCTGATACACCTAGTGGTAGCTTGTCTGATACACCTAGTGGTACCTTGTCTGATACACCTAGTGGTAGCTTGTCTGATACACCTAGTGGTAGCTTGTCTGATACACCTAGTGGTAGCTTGTCTGATACACCTAGTGGTAGCTTGTCCGATACACCTAGTGGTAGCTTGTCCGATACACCTAGTGGTAGCTTGTCCGATACACCTAGTGGTAGCTTGTCCGATACACCTAGTGGTAGCTTGTCCGATACACCTAGTGGTAGCTTGTCCGACACACCTAGTGGTAGCTTGTCCGATACACCTAGTGGTAGCTTGTCTGATACACCTAGTGGTAGCTTGTCCGATACACCTAGTGGTAGCTTGTCCGATACACCTAGTGGTAGCTTGTCCGATACACCTAGTGGTAGCTTGTCCGATACACCTAGTGGTACCTTGTCTGATACACCTAGTGGTAGCTTGTCCGATACACCTAGTGGTAGCTTGTCTGATACACCTAGTGGTAGCTTGTCCGATACACCTAGTGGTAGCTTGTCTGATACACCTAGTGGTAGCTTGTCCTGGTTGTTCCTCAACAGTTAATATTTCCAGAAAGTCAGTCCATAAAGACAGTGCCAATGTTTGTGTTTCTGTGGACACCTATGTCAATGTTTGTGTTTCTGTGGACACCTATGTCAATGTTTGTGTTGACAGATCTGTCATTTGTTTCTTTTAACAAGTCTGTTGTTTGTTCCTTATTTCTGTTGACTTGATACATTTTTGGACTGTGTGCTCAGTTATGTTTGTTAAAATAATCACTTATATTTTGTGAAAGGAAGCGTGCCCATTACAAATCTTTGGCATTTCCCTCTGTATCCACATTGTTCCTGCTCTTATAATTTTGTTGAATCCATCCATTCTCTGTGTTAAGTTTTCCCCAATATTTTGTGGTTAATCTTGTGCTCTTGAACCTATCAGTTTGATAACTACGGTTCAGTTGTTCACTATGACCAGACACAGCAGTCAACGGAAGCAGTGCTGTCGTGTGTTATCTTGTAGAGCAATAACGGTCCGATCCCTGCACATTTCACCTTTTCTACCCATATTTCGCACAGTACCTCATACCTGCATAACATAGTTTTTCTATGTTTTAAATGTTCGTCAGAGTGCCCTTAGTCTGCCTGCTCGTCGTGTTTTCTCAGAAAATATCGTCTCTACATACTTTGCATTGTCAATTGAGAAGGGTCTGAGGCCCGCTTTAAGTACAGAAAGGTTAATACATTCAGTCATTAATAAGTCCTCAGCAATTTATGCTTGGCCATTACTTTGATACTTCACGTTGAGAATTGCTGACCAAGTTATATTCATATCTTGTCGTGGTACTGCTTTGTGTATGAAATTCTAACTATCAACAACTAAGTAATTACTTGCCGTGGCGCTGCTCTTTGGGGGTTGTTTACGTCAGTTTAACTAGGTCATGAAGATGTGGGGCATAGTTTTTATTAACCCAACCTTTCTTCACTTCGGTATCCCTAACTTGCATTGAGCGGCTCGTTTCGCGTACAACACTCGTTTTTCTCTCGGTGTGGGATATGTTCTCAGCCCGCGAGTTTCGGTTGAGAATGTGGCACATTGAACGCCTTGTTCTTGCGGGCGAACTAGCATCTGCCTATTTATTTCACACATGAAACCTTTTAATGAAGCTCGATTGATAGGTTTCGATCTGAACAATTGCATTCATTACTAAGAAGGAATGTGTTAGCTTTTTAGTCACATATAGTCATGTTGAATAAACGTGAATCAGTGTTATCATGTTGGATAATACAAATTATGTCTCTCCCATGGCGAGTTATTGTTGTTTCTGTGAAGTTCTCGACGGTACGATCTAGAGTAGCAAGAACTAGCGTAACTTTACCTTTAGGTATTTGATTGTATTTGTTTTGTCGCCTTGACATTTGTGCCTTGAAATATTCTAGAGTAGTGGTAATCACCCGAGGCTCCAGCCTCATCTCATTCTCGCGAGTGGCGTCATTTCCGGCATTCCGTTTAACGAAAGATTGAGAGGGAAAAAAATGAAATGATGAAAACAAAACAGATTTAGCAGTTGAAATTAGCCTTGATATGGTATCTTAAAAGGCTTGAGTAGGGGTGATCGCGAAATGACACAAATAAGCGGCGGCATAGACTCAGTGTTTCAGCTGTGTTATAGATATGGGTGGCCGCTGTTAACAATCAATTTGGATGCTGGCGTTCTTTGGAAAATTTCCAGTGCGTGGACACAAAAAAAAGGTTGAGAATCTGTGTTCTAGAGTCTCGGTTGGCCATTCGCAAGTTGGTAATGGGCACATCGTGAACTGTACATGTATCATTGGTTGATTGAGATCAGTTTGTAATGCATATATCATTAGCAGACGCATCAGTTTTGTTAACAATATTTACATATATCATTAGTAGACTGATACAATTTTTGTTCATGCAATGTACATATATCATTAGTTCACTGATACAATTTTTGTACATGCAATGTACATATATCATTAGTTGACTGATATCAGTGTTTGTTTACCTACCATGCACATACTGATAGTTGATAAATGGGTCTACGTTATATACTGACATCAGTGCATGTTGTTTACCTATCTTACACATATTCAAAGCTGATACATTTGTTCAATCGTCGTTGTTGACTATTTATCAATGTTTAGTCGCATCCAGACCGACCTTGGCACTAAACCTTCACAAAGAAGAACCTTGTCCACCATCGCGTGGTGTTTGTCAGATAGTTCTCAAAGCAGCCCGATATTTTTGTGTGTGTGAGACTGCACTTTAGTTGTTTGTTTACAGCAGGTTCTGTGCCAGTGATTTGGTACCAATGTCATGAAAAGAGACCAGTAATGTATCCCCACTGCTGAGCTTTTCTTTTATCAATAGGGAAGCTATTAATATTCTAGGGAGGTGTATGTTGCGATATCAGTGATAACACCGAATTGTTGTCACAGTTAATCAGCCTAGACGAGGTGAAAACTGTCACAGGTAGGCGGGTTGTTGGTGAAACGTGACCCAGTTTCGGAATCGTTGTTGATTACCCGCGCATACTTTCATGAAAGTCGTTCAGGTCAGACTTGTGTTGTTACCCGCACGTCAGTTGGTGCATCTTTAAGTAGACTAGTTTTGGTGGGACGCGACATTTTCATCAAACCGGTGGTGTTGTGGTTGAGCGGGCCTCTCATGTTGAATTGTTCGGAGCTATCGATGTTAGGAAACGGTCAATGCTGACTCCACATTCCTGAACTCATCCAGGTCTAGTCTCCCACGTGTTGGAGCTACTCTATAAACTCTCGGTAGCTGAGCTGCTCCACACACGCTCTATAGCTGAGCTGCTCCACACACGCTCTATAGCTGAGCTGCTCCACACACGCTCTATAGCTGAGCTGCTCCACACACTCTCTATAGCTGAGCTGCTCTGGCTCTAATAGCTGAGCTGCTCCACACACGCTCTAATATGGCTGCTCCACACACTCTCTATAGCTGAGCTGTTCTGGAATTGTCGTGCATCAATGATGGGCAAAAAGCGTAAACTGAGTCTTCGTTTGAGGATACCCACGTGAGTAGATATACGCATGATATCATTAAATAGTAGCCACGTTAGAATAGCTGCATCAAATAAGTAGACACGTTAGAATAGCTGCATCAAATAAGTAGACACGTTAGAATAGCTGCATCAAATAAGTAGACACGTTAGAATAGCTGCATCAAATAAGTAGACACGTTAAAATAATTGCACCCAATAAGTAGACACGTTAGAATAGCTGCATCCAATAAGTAGACACGTTAGAATAATTGCATTCAATAAGTAGACACGTAGAACAGCTGCATCAAATAAGTAGACACGTTAGAACAGCTGCATCCAATAAGTAGACACGTTAGAATAGCTGCATCAAATAAGTAGACACGTTAGAACAGCTGCATCCAATAAGTAGACACGTTAGAACAGCTGCATCAAATAAGTAGACACTTTAGAATAGCTGCATCAAATAAGTAGACACGTTAGAATAGCTGCAACAAATAAGTAGACACTTTAGAATAATTGCATCCAATAAGTAGACACATTAGAATAATTGCATCTAATAAGTAGACACGTTAGAATAGCTGCATCCAATAAGTAGACACGTTAGAATAGCTGCATCCAATAAGTAGACACGTTAGAATAGCTGCATCCAATAAGTAACGTTAGAATAATTGCATCCAATAAGTAGACAAGTTAGAATAGCTGCATCTAATAAGTAGACACGTTAGAATAGCTGCATCCAATAAGTAGACACGTTAGAATAGCTGCATCCAATAAGTAGACACGTTAGAATAGCTGCATCCAATAAGTAACGTTAGAATAATTGCATCCAATAAGTAGATACGTTAGAACAGCTGCATCAAATAAGTAGACACGTTAGAACAGCTGCATCAAATAAGTAGACACGTTAGAACAGCTGCATCAAATAAGTAGACATGTTAGAATAGCTGCATCATATAAGTAGACACGTTAGAATAGCTGCATCAAATAAGTAGGCATGTTAGAATAGCTGCATCAAATAAGTAGACACGTTAGAACAGCTGCATCAAAAAAGTAGACACGTTAGAATAGCTGCATCAAATAAGTAGACACGTTAGAATAGCTGCATCATATAAGTAGACACGTTAGAATAGCTGCATCAAATAAGTAGACACGTTAGAATAGCTGCATCAAATAAGTAGACACGTTAGAACAGCTGCATCAAAAAAGTAGACACGTTAGAATAGCTGCATCCAATAAGTAGACACATTAGAATAGCTGCATCAAATAAGTAGACATGTTAGAACAGCTGCATCCAATAAGTAGACACGTTAGAACAGCTGCATCAAATAAGTAGACACGTTAGAATAATTGCATCCAATAAGTAGACACGTTAGAATATCTGCATCCAATAAGTAGACACGTTAGAATAGCTGCATCAAATAAGTAGACACGTTAGAATAGCTGCATCCAATAAGTAGACACGTTAGAATAATTGCATCAAATAAGTAGACACGTTAGAATAGCTGCATCAATAAGTAGACACGTTAGAATAGCTGCATCCAATAAGTAGACATGTTAGAATAGCTGCATCAATAAGTAGACACGTTAGAACAGCTGCATCAAATAAGTAGACACGTTAGAACAGCTGCATCAAATAAGTAGACACGTTAGAATAATTGCATCAATAAGTAGACATGCTAGAATAGCTGCATCCAATAAGTAGACATGTTAGAATAGCTGCATCCAATAAGTAGACATGTTAGAATAGCTGCATCCAATAAGTAGACACGTTAGAATAGCTGCATCAAATAAGTAGACACGTTAGAACAGCTGCATCAAATAAGTAGACACGTTAGAACAGCTGCATCCAATAAGTAGACATGCTAGAACAGCTGCATCCAATAAGTAGACATGTTAGAATAGCTGCATCAAATAAGTAGACATGTTAGAATAGCTGCATCAAATAAGTAGACATGTTAGAATAGCTGCATCAAATAAGTAGACACGTTAGAATAGCTGCATCAAATAAGTAGACACGTTAGAACAGCTGCATCAAATAAGTAGACACGTTAGAACAGCTGCATCCAATAAGTAGACATGTTAGAACAGCTGCATCAAATAAGTAGACATGTTAGAATAGCTGCATCAAATAAGTAGACACGTTAGAATAGCTGCATCAAATAAGTAGACACGTTAGAATAGCTGCATCAAATAAGTAGACATGTTAGAATAGCTGCATCAAATAAGTAGACACGTTAGAATAGCTGCATCAAATAAGTAGACACGTTAGAATAGCTGCATCAAATAAGTAGACACGTTAGAACAGCTGCATCAAATAAGTAGACACGTTAGAACAGCTGCATCAAATAAGTAGACACGTTAGAATAGCTGCATCAAATAAGTAGACACATTAGAACAGCTGCATCAAATAAGTAGACACGTTAGAATAGCTGCATCAAATAAGTAGACACGTTAGAATAGCTGCATCAAATAAGTAGACACGTTAGAACAGCTGCATCAAATAAGTAGACACGTTAGAATAGCTGCATCAAATAAGTAGACACGTTAGAATAGCTGCATCAAATAAGTAGACACGTTAGAACAGCTGCATCAAATAAGTAGACATGTTAGAACAGCTGCATCAAATAAGTAGACATGTTAGAATAGCTGCATCAAATAAGTAGACACGTTAGAACAGCTGCATCAAATAAGTAGACATGTTAGAATAGCTGCATCAAATAAGTAGACACGTTAGAATAGCTGCATCAAATAAGTAGACATGTTAGAACAGCTGCATCAAATAAGTAGACATGTTAGAACAGCTGCATCAAATAAGTAGACACGTTAGAACAGCTGCATCATATAAGTAGACATGTTAGAACAGCTGCATCAAATAAGTAGACATGTTAGAACAGCTGCATCAAATAAGTAGACATGTTAGAATAGCTGCATCAAATAAGTAGACATGTTAGAATAGCTGCATCAAATAAGTAGACATGTTAGAACAGCTGCATCAAATAAGTAGACACGTTAGAATAGCTGCATCAAATAAGTAGACATGTTAGAACAGCTGCATCAAATAAGTAGACATGTTAGAATAGCTGCATCAAATAAGTAGACACGTTAGAATAGCTGCATCAAATAAGTAGACATGTTAGAACAGCTGCATCAAATAAGTAGACACGTTAGAACAGCTGCATCAAATAAGTAGACATGTTAGAACAGCTGCATCAAATAAGTAGACACGTTAGAACAGCTGCATCAAATAAGTAGACATGTTAGAATAGCTGCATCAAATAAGTAGACATGTTAGAACAGCTGCATCAAATAAGTAGACATGTTAGAACAGCTGCATCAAATAAGTAGACATGTTAGAATAGCTGCATCAAATAAGTAGACATGTTAGAACAGCTGCATCAAATAAGTAGACATGTTAGAACAGCTGCATCAAATAAGTAGACATGTTAGAACAGCTGCATCAAATAAGTAGACATGTTAGAATAGCTGCATCAAATAAGTAGACATGTTAGAACAGCTGCATCAAATAAGTAGACATGTTAGAACAGCTGCATCAAATAAGTAGACATGTTAGAACAGCTGCATCAAATAAGTAGACATGTTAGAACAGCTGCATCAAATAAGTAGACATGTTAGAACAGCTGCATCAAATAAGTAGACACGTTAGAATAGCTGCATCAAATAAGTAGACACGTTAGAACAGCTGCATCAAATAAGTAGACATGTTAGAACAGCTGCATCAAATAAGTAGACATGTTAGAACAGCTGCATCCAATAAGTAGACATGTTAGAACAGCTGCATCAAATAAGTAGACATGTTAGAACAGCTGCATCAAATAAGTAGACATGTTAGAACAGCTGCATCAAATAATAAGTAGACATGTTAGAACAGCTGCATCAAATAAGTAGACATGTTAGAACAGCTGCATCAAATAAGTAGACATGTTAGAACAGCTGCATCAAATAAGTAGACATGTTAGAACAGCTGCATCAAATAAGTAGACATGTTAGAACAGCTGCATCAAATAAGTAGACATGTTAGAACAGCTGCATCCAATAAGTAGACACGTTTGAACAGCTGCATCAAATAAGTAGACACGTTAGAACAGCTGCATCAAATAAGTAGACACGTTAGAACAGCTGCATCAAATAAGTAGACACGTTAGAACAGCTGCATCATATAAGTAGACATGTTAGAACAGCTGCATCAAATAAGTAGACATGTTAGAACAGCTGCATCAAATAAGTAGACATGTTAGAACAGCTGCATCCAATAAGTAGACATGTTAGAACAGCTGCATCAAATAAGTAGACACGTTAGAACAGCTGCATCCAATAAGTAGGTTCTTGTTGTTAGAATCATCATCACTGCACACAGAACGAACCCGTCCTTCTCTAGAAAATCCATGGAGAACCCTGACCCAGGTTCACGAACTCCGTAGCACGTCCAGGAATCCACTGTTTGCGCGACCAGGGATCCACTGTTTGCTCGACCAGGAATCCACTGTTTGCTCGACCAGGAATCCACTGTTTGCTCGACCAGGAATCCACTGTTTGCGCGACCAGGAATCCACTGTTTGCTCGACCAGGAATCCACTGTTTGCGCGACCAGGGATCCACTGTTTGCTCGACCAGGAATCCACTGTTTGCGCGACCAGGAATCCACTGTTTGCGCGACCAGGGATCCACTGTTTGCTCGACCAGCGGCCAGGGATCCACTGTTTGCGCGACCAGGAATCCACTGTTTGCTCGACCAGCGACCAGGGATCCACTGTTTGCTCGACCAGCGGCCAGGGATCCACTGTTTGCGCGACCAGGGATCCACTGTTTGCTCGACCAGCGACCAGGGATCCACTGTTTGCGCGACCAGGGATCCACTGTTTGCTCGACCAGCGACCAGGGATCCACTGTTTGCGCTACCAGGAATCCACTGTTTGCTCGACCAGCGACCAGGGATCCACTGTTTGCTCGACCAGCGACCAGGGATTCACTGTTTGCTCGACCAGCGACCAGGGATCCACTGTTTGCTCGACGCGACCAGGGATCCACTGTTTGCGCGACCAGGGATCCACTGTTTGCTCGACAGCGGCCAGGGATCCACTGTTTGCGCGACCAGGATCCACTGTTTGCTCGACAGCGGCCAGGGATCCACTGTTTGCGCGACCAGGGATCCACTGTTTGCTCGACCAGCGACCAGGGATCCACTGTTTGCTCGACCAGCGACCAGGAATCCACTGTTTGCTCGACCAGCGACCAGGATCCACTGTTTGCTCGACCAGCGACCAGGGATTCACTGTTTGCTCGATCAGCGACCAGGGATCCACTGTTTGCTCGACCAGCGACCAGGGATCCACTGTTTGCGCGACCAGGGATCCACTGTTTGCTCGACCAGCGACCAGGGATCCACTGTTTGCTCGACCAGCGGCCAGGGATCCACTGTTTGCGCGACCAGGGATCCACTGTTTGCTCGACCAGCGACCAGGGATCCACTGTTTGCGCGACCAGGGATCCACTGTTTGCTCGGACAGCGGCCAGGGATCCACTGTTTGCGCGACCAGGAATCCACTGTTTGCTCGGACAGCGGCCAGGGATCCACTGTTTGCGCGACCAGGGATCCACTGTTTGCTCGACCAGCGGCCAGGGATCCACTGTTTGCTCGGACAGCGGCCAGGGATCCACTGTTTGCTCGGACAGCGGCCAAATGAATGGCCTACTCTTGTCGATTGTCACGGGTGTCCACGAGAACAGACGGGACCTCTTGTTAATTGCCGTTATCCGTGAGGGCTAGACATTGGATCTCGCTACCAAAGAGGTGTAGGGAGGGTTAAATCCCGAGAAAAACACGGATCAAATGATCTTAATTAAAAACAAAAATATAAACAATAGTGAATTTGGAACCAGCGTCCTTCCTGTCCGGAGTCGACGTCGCTCCTCTTGACTACTCAGCGACTCTAAGAACCCCCCACTCGTTAGTAGATAGATCTTTGTGATAATTAACCATTTTCTACACATCGCTGCAATAAAAGCATTTACTGACATTAGTTATTTTTTCTCTCTGTTGTGTTTATCATAATTTGTTTGTGTGTGTTTAACATAATGTGTTTGTCTGGAGACAAATAATAATAAATGAATAATATTATAGAGGGACATTTCCGAGGCGATAGATCAGCGAATAACAGGAACAGGAGGTATGTTTACAGCACTCGGAAAAAAATGACAAATAATCAACAGAAAAAAAAGCAAAGAACAATATATGGTCCGAAGCAGGATCGAACTCGTACTTCTTGTGTTTGTCTCTCTGTTCCCGACTTTGTAACCAGATATCTAACAGGAGTGTAGCATCAAGTGCCTTCTGGGGAAACAAAGAATATTATCAATGACTTTACTGTCGTCAATGGAAACACTTTGTCCTGAACGGGGATGCTATCTACATCATTGAGTGCCATCTCCGCATCGAAGGTTGGCTACCATGGGACGCCATTCCACTCTGTCTCTTGATTTGGTGGTGCAGGTTGTCATAGGCTGAATTGTCCATCTTTACATGTTACTCGTCGATGTTAGTCTTGGTCTTCCTCTTTTACCTTGTATTTTCCTATCTAAGATTACATTTAGTAGGCTACTGTGTCTTTTAACATGTTCCAAAAATCTTATATATATTGTTTGAATTGTGTTTAGTAGTTCTCTTTTCATTTTTAGTTGTTTTAAGACTTCATCATTTGTTTTCTTTTCTTTCCTTTCCATCCAATTCTACCTATTCTTCTATAAATTCACATTTCAAAGGCTTCAGATTTCTTGTCTAATGTCCATGTTTCTGTACCATACAGGAAAGTTGAGATGATATAACAATTTGCTATTCTTGGTTTTTAGCTCTGATGTTATTTGTTTTGATGTTAGTATATTTTTCATGGCATTAAAATTACTTTTTGCCATTCCAAATCTTTATTTATTTCAGTTGTACATTTTCCACCACTGGTTGTAGTATTTGCAAGGTAGTTGTAGCTCTGAACTGTCTCCAGTTCTGTTCCTTCAAATTTGATATCATCTACATCTACTCCAGCTTATTGAATGCATGAATTCATGGACTTTGTTATATGGCCTGGGCTGATAAACCTCGGCCAATAGTATCGTTCATTAGTCACGTTCTGCGGGCATTAGAAACATGTTGCGAGTAATGGTTATATGGAACTAATAGAAGCCAAGTAAGACAGCAAGAAACATGTCTTGGAGTGGACGATAACAGTGGAGAACGAATGTGTGAAGCATAATTTCATGGTAGCTTCTAAGAGAATAACTTAAAACTGATAGACTTGACATATGGTAGCTTCTAAGAGAATAACTTAAAACTGCTAGACTTGACATATGGTGGCTTGTAAGAGAATAACTTAAAACTGATAGACTTGACATATGGTGGCTTATAAGAGAATAACTTAAAACTGATAGACTTGACATATGGTGGCTTATAAGAGAATAACTTAAACTGATAGACTTGACATATGGTAGCTTCTAAGAGAATAACTTAAAACTGATAGACTTGACATATGGTAGCTTCTAAGAGAATAACTTAAAACTGTTAGACTTGACATATGGTAGCTTCTAAGAGAATAACTTAAAACTGATAGACTTGACATATGGTAGCTTCTAAGAGAATAACTTAAAACTGATAGACTTGACATATGGTGGCTTCTAAGAGAATAACTTAAAACTGATAGACTTGACATATGGTAGCTTCTAAGAGAATAACTTAAAACTGATAGACTTGACATATGGTAGCTTCTAAGAGAATAACTTAAAACTGATAGACTTGACATATGGTGGCTTCTAAGAGAATAACTTAAAACTGCTAGACTTGACATATGGTGGCTTGTAAGAGAATAACTTAAAACCGCTAGACTTGACATATGGTGGCTTATAAGAGAATAACTTAAAACTGTTAGACTTGACATATGGTAGCTTCTAAGAGAATAACTTAAAACTGATAGACTTGACATATGGTAGCTTCTAAGAGAATAACTTAAAACTGATAGACTTGACATATGGTAGCTTCTAAGAGAATAACTTAAAACTGATAGACTTGACATATGGTAGCTTCTAAGAGAATAACTTAAAACTGATAGACTTGACATATGGTAGCTTCTAAGAGAATAACTTAAAACTGATAGACTTGACATATGGTAGCTTCTAAGAGAATAACTTAAAACTGCTAGACTTGACATATGATGGCTTCTAAGAGAATAACTTAAAACTGCTAGACTTGACATATGATGGCTTCTAAGAGAATAACTTAAAACTGATAGACTTGACATATGGTAGCTTCTAAGAGAATAACTTAAAAACTGCTAGACTTGACATATGGTGGCTTGTAAGAGAATAACTTAAAACCGCTAGACTTGACATATGGTGGCTTATAAGAGAATAACTTAAAACTGATAGACTTGACATATGGTGGCTGCTTCTAAGAGAATAACTTAAAACTGCTAGACTTGACATATGATGGCTTCTAAGAGAATAACTTAAAACTGCTAGACTTGACATATGATGGCTTCTAAGAGAATAACTTAAAACTGCTAGACTTGACATATGGTAGCTTCTAAGAGAATAACTTAAAACTGTTAGACTTGACATATGGTGGCTTGTAAGAGAATAACTTAAAACTGCTAGACTTGACATATGACGCTAATCACCGGTAATGTGAACAGACTTCTTGTTTCATTCAATCAAATACCAAACTTTTACATTAACTTATCTTCCCCCCCACCCCAACCTTACCTTTGTTTGTTCTACCCCGAACACGCTCGTATTTCATTTCCAATTGTCCATTGCCGCTATATGTCAGCACTGACCTTTACGGACAGACATCACGTATCCACTATGACGTGGCTGGCATTAAACTATATATGTTGATATCGATCATTTTATCCAAAGTTTAAACTAACGCTCAGAACAAAGATTCTAATGTTACCAAAGTTGTGTACTTTGTTAGTTCTATACGGATCAGAAACTTGGACTACCTATGAAGGTAGGAGAGAAGGTTAAACAGCTTTCATGTGCGCTGCCTTCACAATATAATGAACTTCCAATGCTAGGACAAAGTAACCAACTCTACCATCTTGCAACTAGTCAAACTCCATCCATCGTTTCAACATTTAGGAGTTGGAGATCAGGTCAACAATCTTATTTCCAAACAACTTTTGTATGGAGAACTTAGGAACGGAAAGAAGTCAAAGGTCAGGCCAGTACTGAGATATAAAGATGTTTACGGTGCTTGCTTGGGAGAAATTCTTTATCAGAGAAATAGTTTGGGGAAATCTGGCATCAGATCGTATCACATTGTGAGTAAATATATGCTCAACATTCGAAGATGTGATGGTGTTAAAATGACAAGTGGGAAGGTGCAGGCGAAAGGAGATGAGACCAGGCACCACAATCGTGTTCATTCTGTGGTCAGATCTGTCTGTCCAATAATGGCAGATTGAATCATAGAGAAGTTACCCAGTAAAACAGCATCCTGCATTAGTTGATAATAAATGACATAACACATTTTGATTGTTTGCTACCAATCGTCTGTTAGGAATTGACCAAGGAAGGTCATATCCAATTAGTAGTAGTATTTCATGAACTCACTGCTTCAAAATCAACTGGTGGATCGGGTGAAAGTCGGTAGCCTAGTTGGGAAAAGCACTCCACCAGCTACCAACGTTCGGACATCCCGGGTTCGCTTCCCACTGGATAGAGTTTGTGAGTTGTGCTTGTGGTTGGGGGAAAAAAATACCCCGGTGGCCGACCCAGCCGCTGACAGAAATGGGTACTACGGTAGCACTTTGGGTGGGTGAGGTATAGCGCCTCGCTCGTGAGTTACGATGCTTGAGGTGACACCAGACAGGAGCTAAACACTTCTGAATAGGCAACCGACCACATATGGGTCAAAACCCGTGTGTTAAGACGCCGAATCAAGTCTCGCACCTTTACCTGTATTTTCCTCATTGTATGTTGATATAGAAGGCCTAGTATTGCATCACCTCTAGGGTGGGCAGCTGCTCCACCAGAAGCCCAGAGAGATGTAGAGAGCAATTGCAGGCCGGCACGTCACTAGCCTGAGTTTAGGGACTCGTGGCATGATATAAACAGACCCTCAACCACGCCTCGCTGTTTACACCAGATTCCCACTTATCCGCACACCACAAAACAAATCTCTTGTCAACAACCATGTTACAGCACGAGATTTCCACGTGATCTGGCCATGTTCATGCCACATCTAACCTTGACCTCACATATTATTGAATCTTTACGGCTCTGTACACAACTCCAGTAAAGCCACTGTTAAGTCCCATCAGATTCCTTAAATTACACAATTGCTCATCATTACCGGCCTTGTTTCGAGGCCAGGAGAGTATCCTTGACATCTGGTCAGCTCACACAAATGGTTCTGTTGTAGCCGACCGTTCGCAGATTTGACACTCTAATACGGTTACTTTTGTCTGCTTTTTGTGTTGTTGAATTCATAATAATAATTGCCTGTTCTGTGATTATTTATGTATTCATGCACAATAGAAACAAGAAAAGAGTTCTTAAATGTCTTTAACATATGGATGTGAATCATGGACAATAAGTCAACAGGCAATAAAATCACTGGAGTCTGTAGAAATGTGGTTGTACAGAAGAACAACTGAAATATATTGTAACAACTGGAAAAATGGAGTGACGAAGAGATAGAGGGAAGCAAAGAGAAAAAAAATACCAGACAGCTTAAGAGAATGACTTGGCAGAAGGTCAACAACAGAAATGATAAATAACTGTCGAGATCGAAAGTTGTGGAGAGACAGGATCACCTACGCCAGCAGACCCGGTACTTGATGATGATCATGTTTATTTATTTTATGAGTGATGCAGAACGCATCTCACAGTTTAACTGCACTATCATATGTTCTCTCATTTTCATCATCATCAAGTACCGAGCCTGCTGGCGTAGGTGATCATGTCTCTCCACAACTTTCGATCTCGGCAGCTATTTATCATTTCTGTTGTTGACTTTCTGCCAAGCCATTCTCTTAAGCTGTCTGTTATTTTTTTCTCTTTGCTACCCTCTATCTCTTCGTCACTCAATTTTTCCAGTTGTTACAATATATTTCAGTTGTTCTCTTCTCATTACATGGCCAAAAAATGATGATTGTTTCTTCCTAATATTGGAAATTAGCTCTCTTTTTGCTTTGACCTCTCTCAGAACATCTTCATTACTCTTCTTAGCTGTCCATGGTACTCTCAACATTCTTCTGTAAAACCACATTTCTACAGACTCCAGTGATTTTCTTGTCTGTTGTCCTATTGTCCACGATTCACATCCATATGTCAAGACTGGCTCTACATATCATTTAAGAACTCTTTTTTTTGTTTCTATTGTCAAAAATGGATTGCATAGTATCTTCCTCATTTTCTGGAAAGCTGCTTTTGCCTGAGACATTCTACATCTCCCCTCTTTTGTACATCTTCCGTCTGAGGTTAACAAAGTTCCCAAATATTTAAATTCATTTACCTGTTTTAATACTGTTCCACTTGTCTTTATTTTGCACTGAGGTGATGTCCTTTTCTTTGTTGTTACCATTACCTCTGTCTTTTTGTTATTATGGCTCAGTCCTTTATTTTTGCTTTCCTTCACTATAATGTCCAATATTTCTTGTAACTCATTTTCACTCTTAGCGATTAAGACTGTATCATCAGCACACCTTAGATTATTTATTTTTTGACCTTCAATTGTTATTCTAGGCATGTCCCTTATGGATCTTAAAATAATCTCACTATAAAAATTAAACAAATCTGGTGACAGCACACAACCTTGTCTAACACCCTGTTTTATTTGTTGAAACATTCCCATTTGGTTTCCAGTTCTTATGGCCGCTGTTTGTTGCCAGTACATGTTCTTTATTATTCTTAGATCTTTGCTGTCTACGTTTATGCTTTCTAAAATTTGGATTATTTTTTGGTGCTTTACTTTGTCAAATGCCTTGGTGTAATCTATGAAACATAGGTATAGATCTGTTTTCACCTCTATGGCTCTTTCTACTAAAGATCTTATGATATAAATGGCATTGCTTGTTCCTTTATCTCTAACAAAACCTCATTTTACTCATCGTTAAAAGTTCTTTCATTTTCAAGCTTTTTTTTGGGCCACCATTGTTTCTACGTGTCTACTTCTTTCCTTTCTCTGCGCCTTTCAGTGTCAATGGGAGATACAATTTGCTGTTTCGCACTTCTGGTAGCGTCTGGTGTTATGTTTACTATCTATCTATTGACCTTTCGAGACGTGGCCTGCTCAAAGGGCATGGACTCAAATACTCTTTTCTTTTTTTTCTAAATTGTCTTTCTAGCAGTTTCAATCCTTGCAAAGATCTTTTATCAAAACTCGCCATTTGTCTCTGTTCTGTGCAAGCATTTCAATCTCATTGAGGGAGCCGATTCCTTCTGCCTTCGCTTTTTGATCAATGTTCTTCTCAGCGTTTCTCTGGGTCTGCCTCTTTTCCTCCTGCCTGTTGTTTCCCCACATGAGGGCTTGCTTTGCTATTCGGTTATTATCTCTCCTCATCACATGTCCATCGTCTTTTCTTGATTACTGAAAATATTAGTGATTGATTGGCGATTTCTCCAATGTTTAATTACTAGTGTTTCTAATATTCCATCAATCCATCTTTTTTTGTGGTCGGCCCTTGTTTCTGGTGTTCTCACTATGTGTATTAAAGACCCCTTATGTTATATTTTGATGTTTATGGCTTATCAAGAGACCAAACCATTTTACCATGTATGATACCATGTATTTGGTTTCACACTTAATGAAATAAACATGACAAGCAAATAATATGGACTATATATGAATATCAAGAAGACTAAAACTATGATCATAAACAAAGAAAATTATCAAGACCTACACATAAATATCAAAGTTGAATGAATACATCTGGAGACAGTTCAGAGCTACAACTACCTGGGACATACTTGGTTCTTGGTTATGGAAGGCCCGGTATCACTGCAAAGGAATTAAAATCCATAATTGCTCAACCGCCCGTGCCAGTGGAATCATCCGAATTACTATCTCATCTCCCAAACAAAGAAAGGTAGCTGTAGTCCCCATCATAGCAGTCTCAGCACAGCAACCTAATAAAAGTAATATTGGAAGGGAAAATACAAGGTAAAAAAGGCAAAGGCAGACCAAGACTAACATGGACGAGTAACATCAAAAGATGGACAAGTCAATCTATGACATTCTGCACCATCAAAGCAAGAGACAGAGTGGAATGGCGCTCCATGGTAGCCAACCTTCGCCGCGGAGACGGCGCTCGATGATGATGATGGTTGGAGCTGTCCGGTATGGCGCTACAGTGGTTGTTTAAGTTAGGACTGGACTGGTTGAAATGGTTACCAAGGCGCAATTTCTGTTTTGGCTCTTAGGAGCGATGATAGGGCGTCGCTTTAAGCTGTTGCTGGTTACGGTGGAGCGTGTTTGTAGAAGCGTTAGGTAAACACCTTTCATTGTTTTCTATGTCAAGGTCTGTTATGATTCACTGTCGGTGGCTTTCCTCCGTTTCCACCTGTTTGTTATGTTTGGGCCGGATGGACAGAAAGTCAGGGCAGCAGAAGCCGTTCTAACAATTTGAATGTTGTTTTTCTTCTCTTATCATCGATAATATCACAGTGTTAACATTTTCTCGATAATATCACAGTGTTAACATTTTCTCGATAATATCACAGTGTTAACATTTTCTCGATAATATCACAGTGTTAACATTTTCTCGATAAGATCACAGTGTAATAGTTGTTGGAGCAGTAGCAGCGGAGATGATTCTTGAAATTGAGTCATGTCTGCTGGTAGGGGGTGGTGGAAAAGGAGAGGGGGCAGCAGAAGCCGTCCTTACAATTTGAATGTTGTTTTTCTTCTCTTATCATCGATAATATCACACTGTTAACATTTTCTCGACAAGATCACAGTGTTAACATTTTCTCGATAAGATCACAGTGTTAACATTTTCTCGATAAGATCACAGTGTTAACATTTTCTCGATAATATCACACTGATAACATTTTTCTCGATAAGATCACAGTGTAATAGTTGTTGGAGCAGTAGCAGCGGAGATGATTCTTGAAATTGAGTCATGTCTGCTGGTAGGGGGTGGTGGAAAAGGGGAGGGGTGGTGGTGTTAGTTCAGTTCTTCCTTATGCCCAACACGGTCCTCAAACATTGCCCATTACCAAGTTCCCTCTTGCCTCGCTGGGTGATGTCGTTATACATGAGCTTGACTTGTGGTGGAACATGGATGACATAAGTACGTGATTTCTGTTACTCAGGCTTTATAGAGGGGTTGTTTAACTGGCGGTGCTACTGCAGGATTACGTTGACGTCTACTTCACCTCATTTCTGTTCATCATGACACGCATCTCTGTCTGGGTGGCTTGTGGTGACGACATAATTCATCTTTACCATCAACCAATGAAAAACTAGGTGGCTTGTGGTGACGACACAATTCATCTTTACCATCAACCAATGAAAAACTAGGTGGCTTGTGGTGACGACACAATTCATCTTTACCATCAACCAATGAAAAACTAGGTGGCTTGTGGTGACGACACAATTCATCTTTACCATCAACCAATGAAAAACTAGGTGGCCTGTGGTGACGACATAATTCATCTTTACCATCAACCAATGAAAAACTAGGTGGCTTGTGGTAACGACACAATTCATCTTTACCATCAACCAATGAAAATCCAGGTGGCCTGTGACGACACAATTCATCTTTACCATCAACCAATGAAAATCCAGGTGGCTTGTGACGACACAATTCATCTTTACCATCAACCAATGAATATCCAGGTGGCTTGTGACGACACAATTCATCTTTACCGTCAACCAATGAAAATCAATGCGATTACTAACAAGCAGCGTCACACAACAAACATTGTCAGTCAGATGTGACAACATAAATACCTCACAATAGATAGGTAGGGAAACAGTATAACACCACACAAATTACCAGGTGTGGGGAGGCACAAGGGGCGTTTTTAAGAACATACCATTCATCTTCGACGCTGCAAGGCATAAGAGAATGGAAAGACCATCAAGAGTAACACGAAACGTTACCGTTTATTAGATGATCCATAGAACGCAGTAAAATAGTGAAGGTTTCCTCCTCTAATATGACGTTGGTGATCATACTTTTTCATGACCTCGGCACATTTCTGAGTGATGTGGTCAGTATCACGCAAGACCGCCTTTACTTTTTTCGAGTGTCGATTTTTCGAAGTTGGGTGAACCCCTTGTCTGTATGAAAAAAAGTCCATCACTTCTGGGGACCGAACCCATCCCCTTCGGATCAGGAAGCGAGCACTCTAACCACACAGCCACCGTGGCTTTATAATATAGAATTACGAGATGGAATCTCTCCTGGAGGTGTCGCAATGTTTTTTTTTCTTTCTAAACAGAAGAGTTCCGGTCAGGGAGATCAATGCGGGCGTGTGATAGCTATGTTCTTAAATTAGAAAAGGACTGTCTATAAGTACGCCGAGTTGGGAAAACCACCCGACTGGACTACCGACGTTCGGACAACCCGTGTTCGATTCCCGCTGGGAGCAGTGTGGAAGAAAAAAAATACCCCCACGGTCAACCCAGCCGTTGGCAGAAATGGGTACCAGGGTATTACCATGGGAAGGTGAGGAATGTTGCCTCGCATCTGAGTTTCGATGCTTGAGGCGACACTATCCAGAAATTTCCGAATATTTCTGGATAGGCGGCCGAGCACATATGGGTGTAAACTCGCGTGCTAAGACGCCGGTTCAAGTCTTGTACTTTACCTTTTAAAAAAGGACACTTTCATGTTTCATATTTAGTTGTTGTTAGGATGATGTCGTACTTGAACATGCACGTTTATTTTGTTTCCCCTTGTTCCTGATCTATTCACCAATAATTTCCTGTTTCTTTCAGTGTAAATTGTGTGATGTAGCGCCTGTTTTGTTTTTCCAAGTGACATAAGCTTATGTTGCATCTACTGGTTCGGCTTTGTGTTTGCCATTGGGAAGATGTTTTTTTTTTTTTTGGGGGGGGGGGGGGGGGGGAGGATATGCAGGTTTGGCTGGCGAGGTCGATGATCCCATGTTACTAACACCGTTTCAGTGTGTGTATGCTGGCGGAATGTCCTCAGTTTGTAGCTAAGTTTCCATGGACTAGTTTGTTCCAGGCCACTCCCTATGCGCGTGACCTCTCAGCTGTTTCTTGTTTCCCTTCTTGCCTGAATTTTTTTTTATCTTGAGTATCACAAAGAAGAGTAAGTGCACTACGTTTTATTTATTTGTCGCTAGTTTTATCTTTCTGATATTCTAGTTTTATATACAAAATTAAAAACATAAAGAAAAAAACTTCACAAACACAAGTCTAAGGAAGACGATAGTGCTGGATACAACACATACTGCGGAAGCCAACTAAGAGTATTACACAACAGGCCCTTTTCTGGAACCCCCAAGGAAAAAGACAAAAAGGAAGACCAAGATATTCTTAGAGAAGACATATGGAAGCAGAGATGAAGATGATGGGGAAGACATGGAATGATCTTAAAAGGATGGCAAGAAACAGAACGGCTTGGAAATTGTTTGTTGAAGGCCTATACTCCACAGGGAGCTGAAAAGGTAGAAGAATATACATTGTATTGTTTCCTCTCTACAGGTTTAACACTGTTTAGGCAGTACGTACATGTTTGTGGGATAGTTAGATGCTTACCTTTTTGTGTGCATTTTTTGTATTTATATATGTTGTGTTGTACCTGATGAAAGCTTTTGTCGAAACGTCGTAGTTTGTCTCGTCTCTCCTTAGACTCAGCTGTTTAATACCATTTTATGTTTGTTTTATCTATGTTGTACAGCTCTAATTGCGGTCTCACATGATATGTTGTATGCAATATCAATATCATATATTTTTATGCTTATCTACAACACGTAAATGACCTTTATGGTGGCGATCTCCTTTAAAAAAAAAATATGTTAAAATGTTATCAAATGTACATCTTACTAGTGATTTCAATTAAAGGCAGCTTAAGTGCATCCATTAGATTTTGGTTTCAGAGTTATCTCCTGGTATCACCTCCCCACCCACTTCCACACATATTAACTCATTAAGTACAGTGTCGTCTCTATTCAATCTATCAATCAATTATCCCGTAGCCTCGTCGATCGTTGGAACACATTAGATGACAATTCAACAATTTGCTTTCAGTCATCGTGATTTAGAGTAGCTCTCTGTGATACAACGGAGGGCATTCCTGTCTATTCTCTGATGTTATCTACCCATCTTTTCTTATGTCCTCTCTGTCTTCTTTTGCCTGGTTCAGTGCCTTGCAGAATGGTTTTGGCAAGGTCTGTGGAATGTGTGACGTTAACAGGTCAGTGGGGGTCTGCATTAATAAACATCAAACACTACAACTCTATGGTGCTGTCTCCATTAATAAACATCAAACACTACAACTCTATAGTGCTGTCTCCATTAATAAACATCAAACACTACAACTCTATAGTGCTGTCTCCATTAATAAACATCAAACACTACAACTCTATAGTGCTGTCTCCATTAATAAACATCAAACACTACAACTCTATGGTGCTGTCTCCATTAATAAACATCAAACACAACAACTCTATGGTGCTGTCTCCATTAATAAACATCAAACACAACAACTCTATAGTGCTGTCTCCATCAAACACTACAACTCTATAGTGCTGTCTCCATTAATAAACATCAAACACTACAACTCTATGGTGCTGTCTCCATTAATAAACATCAAACACAACAACTCTATGGTGCTGTCTCCATTAATAAACATCAAACACAACAACTCTATAGTGCTGTCTCCATTAATAAACATCAAACACAACAACTCTATAGTGCTGTCTCCATTAATAAACATCAAACACAACAACTCTATGGTGCTGTCTCCATTAATAAACATCAAACACAACAACTCTATGGTGCTGTCTCCATTAATAAACATCAAACACTACAACTCTATAGTGCTGTCTCCATTAATAAACATCAAACACTACAACTCTATGGTGCTGTCTCCATTAATAAACATCAAACACAACAACTCTATGGTGCTGTCTCCATTAATAAACATCAAACACAACAACTCTATAGTGCTGTCTCCATTAATAAACATCAAACACAACAACTCTATAGTGCTGTCTCCATTAATAAACATCAAACACAACAACTCTACAGTGTTAATTCCCAGCTTTCCCCCCTTCCGATGAACTCTCCCAAAGTTTTTTTTCTTTCATTCCTTCTCTACTCTTTGGACTCCACACATTCCCCCGCACTTCCACACGCATCCCCACCCCCTCGCCCTTCCACACTCATACCCACCCACATCTCCCCCTCTTCTCGCAATGTTTCCTACATTTCAAGCTGCACCTTTTCTGACAGATGACGATACCTGATTGGTTGTTTGTGGGTCAAGGTTGCTTGTATTTTGTTGTTCACTATGAGCTGTTGTTGACCATTACTGCACAGCCCGCAAGGTGTCGCGTTTTGTTCACGAAATGTCAGACGAGGCCTCCCCTCAATTTTGTCCTTGCACTGGACATTGACCTCATGGTGGAGGTCATAACTTAAAGAGGTTAAACATCTTACCTGCATTACACTTTCTACGCAGTGCACTTGTTTAACACAATGTCCATCACACAGAGCCCCTATTTAACACAATGTCCATCACACAGAGCCCCTATTTAACACAATGTCCATCACACAGAGCCCCTATTTAACACAATGTCCATCACACAGAGCCCCTATTTAACACAATGTCCATCACACAGAGCCCCTATTTAACACAATGTCCATCACACAGAGCCCCTATTTAACACAATGTCCATCACACAGAGCCCCTGTTTAACACAATGTCAATCACACAGAGCCCCTATTTAACACAATGTCCATCACACAGAGCCCCTATTTAACACAATGTCCATCACACAGAGCCCCTATTTAACACAATGTCCATCACACAGAGCCCCTGTTTAACACAATGTCCATCACACAGAGCCCTATTTAACACAATGTCCATCACACAGAGCCCCTGTTTAACACAATGTCCATCACACAGAGCCCCTGTTTAACACAATGTCCATCACACAGAGCCCCTATTTAACACTGATCCCCGGTTTAACACATTGCCCAGTACACAGAGCCTCTGTTTAAGACATTGCCTAGTACACAGAACCCATGTTTAACACATTGCTCAATACACAGGGCCACTGTTTAACATATTGCTCAATACACAGGACCACTGTTTAACATATTGCTCATTACACAGGGCCACTGTTTAACATATTGCTCAATACACAGCGCCACTGTTTAACATATTGCTCAATATACAGTACCATGTTTAACACATTGCTCAATACACAGGGCCACTGTTTAACATATTGCTCAATACACAGCGCCACTGTTTAACATATTGCTCAATATACAGTACCATGTTTAACGCATTGCTCAATACACAGTACCATGTTTAACGCATTGCTCAATACACAGTACCATGTTTAACACATTTCCCAATACACAGATCCCTTGTTCACGTGGCCTTTGTTTAACACATTACGCGAACTAGACATTTCAACGCAGTGCCCAGTTATAGCACATCTTTCACCATTTTCACTCGTAGGACATTTCTGTTTTAGCAGCTTGGTAAAATATATTTGAGAACAGCATTATATTCAGGACTTAACCTGTCCACTCCCTGATATGCCATCCATACAATGATTAACGAGAGCAACATACCACTTTACCTTTGACCGTCGAGCACATACCGAAATGTCTGTTTTAATCTCTTAACTTAATCCTGACCTAGTTCGCCCTCTTCATCAAGTGCCCTCCAAAGTTTACACTGACCTGTACATACATCAGCCCTTTTCCTGTTACTCATAACAAGGCGGGCAGTTAAAGCGTTTGTATCCGGGTAACTTGTGACGACAGCCAATCCATCTCCGGCACCTAGCTGCTCCTGTGGTGTACATTGTTGTGACTGTAACGGCTAGACTGTTGTTGTTTTGGCGGTTTTGAGAAACTAGCACATCCTAGGGATTTCCTTTTCGGTAGCGCTGAGGATAAAAACGCAGACAGATTTGTTACTCTCGTGCAACCTTTTAGATAATGCAGAAGATACGAAACTTTCAAATTATATTCTTGATCGATTTTACAGTCGCATTAAAGGAAAAACAAATCACTTGACTGCTGTTCTTGAAAATGTTCATAGCGTAACCATGGGGGAAATTAGAAGAAAGAAGAAGACGAAAAAAAGGGAAGGGAGAGAGAGAGAGAGAGAGAGAGAGAAAGAGAGAGATAGGTAGACAACTAAAGAAGTAATACCAGAGTCATTAACAGCGAAGCCAGTGGCGTAGCAATGAATGTCATCTCCCTGGCTACATCAAGTGTTGCGTGTCATACATAACTTGCTCTTTCAGTACGGAAGCTTTTTATCGGCTCAACGGAAGAGATTTCAGAGACAAAATTGTTCATGGTTTTAAGAATAAATCTACATATTTACCTGACATATAACATATTATATATGAATGTTTAGATAATTGAACAAGGTATTAGATTTCACCAATATCCAGATGATACAAGACATGTAAAATGAATGTGGTTTGATGACGTTCACACTAATCAAATTGAGCATGGCGCACCATGCGGCGAAACGTACGGAAAGAGTTAAAATACGTGCTACACCCATACTGTATGGATGGTTAAGAGAGGTCAAAGCAAAAAGAGAGCTAATTTCCAATATTAGGAAGAAACAATTATCATTTTTTTGGCCATGTAAGGAGAAGAGAACAACTGGAATATATTGTAACAGCTGGAAAAATTGAGGGACGAAGATATAGAGGGAAGCAAAGAGAAAAAAAATAACAGACAGCTTAAGAGAATGGCTTGGCAGAAAAGGTCAACAACAGAAATGATAAATAGCTGCAGAGATCGAAAGTTGTGGAGAGACATGATCACCTACGCCACTAGGCCCGGTACTTGAGAATGATGGTGATGATGATATGGATGGTTGGATATTTACATGGAACGTTTTTTTTTTCGATTGTTCGGTTTTGCAATAAAAGCACACAAACTACAGTCAACATTACAATACAAGAAAAATGTAAGCAAAACAAAAAACACCATAACGAAATATGTGCCCGCAAAAAAAAAACTTTGCGCCCGGAACAGTCACCCTTCAGCACACGGCGGGTAAGCAGAACAGAATGAACCTCTGTAGCAGGAATTTATAGAGGGACTTGAACGTCTAAGCTCACGGTTGCGGCTCTTGATGATAGTGCAGGGCCCTCCCTTTATTGTTGCACGTCTATACCACTGAAGGCTGGATGATCGAGGGCCAGGGTATAGCCAGGACCAGAAGGCTACACAGCATCAACAACAATTTAACTATGTAATATTGTAGTATATCAATAATGCCTGCACTTATACAATATATGTGATCATTTGTAACCAGAAATTAATTATTTATTTTAAAATTACCATTGTGCCTGTGTTATGTTTTTTTTTTACCGACTGGAACTTTGGTTGTTATTTAAAGATATTTAATATAGTAATTACTGTGGACGCTTCCAGCGCCGAGAAAAGTAGGCTGGCGGGCTAATTGGCTGTCACTGGACTACGCCGTTCTACTAGCGCACGAATCTTTGTTAGCCAAGCGCACTATATTGTCATTAGTATATCGTCACACATTAGATGGATTAGAGATCACAGAGATGGGATTTCTCAAAAGAATGTTGGAAGTTCCCGGGACAACTAAAAAGACCAATGAGGAAATTCTCAGAGGCCAACACAAAAAGGGAACTCATAAAAACATCAGAAAGAAACAATCAATATTTTCGGGCACATCAAGAGAAGAGGAAAGTTGGAATACTTGGTTACAACTGGCAAAATAAAAGAAAAGAGAGATCGCGGACGACAAAAAGATAAAGTACTGCATAGCTTGGTGTCATGGCATGGGAAACAGTCAACAACAGAACTGATACAATGTACTTTGGATAAGAGATTGTGGAGGGACATGATCGCCGACGCCAACCGGTATGGCACGGGATGATGATGAGTAAATCTTCGTTTTGTTTTCTATTCTCACTGGTTTCATCGTGTCTTTAGATTCACCGTCATTCGAACGTGTTGATTGTGCCTATATTTATTTGTCTCTAGTTCCGCTAGGTGGTTATGTGACGTTATTTGTGCCCTGCAGGCCTTGAAGTAACGAGAACCATGCTACGCTGTGTGGGCTCATCCATTCTTCTTGAACAACGGTTCTTGACATTTCTGCAGACATTAATAACATATGATCGAAGATACACATGGTTGTCCTGTTTGGACTCCCTTTTATTTTCTGTTTTCCGAACAAAGTTTCTTTAAGGTTTTTTTTTGTGGGGGGGGAGTGTGCCATGTAATTTATAAAATCACCCCACCCCGACAGAAAATGATAAACATCTAATAATTACATTTGTATAGCTCGTAAAACAATAACATCTGTGGTTGTAGGGTAATGAGAATGATAGCAATAATGAACACAAATTAATATTGTAGAAAGTTTTTAGTCACAAAAATACAGAAGTGAGATTTTCCAATCAGGGCTGTATTGTTGAAGATTTGAAATTGTCTTTCATTTAAATCTTCTCCCCCCCCCCCCCCCATTTTTTTCCTTCTGAAACACAGAGTTTCTGAATGCCATAACAGTAGCGGTGTCACTGTGTAATATAAACAAATATGTCTTTCTTTCTTTGTTGGTCTTTAATCATCTTTCACATTTTATATCAAGCATATTACAAATACTCTCAACTGTGCTAGAAACACTGATCGACTGTGCTAGAAACACTGATCGACTGTGTTAGAAACACTGATCAACTGTGCTAGAAACACTGATCAACTGTGCTAGAAACACTGATCAACTGTGCTAGAACCACTGATCATCTGTGCTAGAAACACTGATCAACTATGCTAGAAACACTGATCATCTGTGCTAGAAACACTGATCAACTATGCTAGAAACACTGATCATCTGTGCTAGAAACACTGATCAACTATGCTAGAAACACTCTGCTTAGCTATATTTTAAAACATCCTAATCAAACGTATTTGTAGTAATATTTTGATCAACATTATTTCATGACAAGTCATATAAATCTGTTGTTTGATTATCCTGCTTAATTGATCACAAGTAGCCAAGGTATCTTGTCATCACACTCTAAGACCTTTTCTTATCCCAGTGGCTGAATGCTTTGTCCATATCTAGTAGGCACACACTAGACTGTTCACGTAGGTGTCTATGTTCATTGTATTTATTCTAAATTGGTTGTACCTGAAGAAGTTCTAGATTGATCTTCTGTGGTGCCGTATTACTCCCTCAAGCGAAAATGATTCCTCGACCTATTATTCACATATTCCTACCACCCCCCTCTCGTTATATTCTTATTTCCAGTTTCGGGAGATGTGGCTATTGCGTCCATGTGTGGGGATTCTGGCCCGTGTTCTTTGAATTATCCGTCTGTTTATATTCAATACCTTCTTTGTACTGAATGGAAGAATAAATCGATGAGGAATGGACAGAAGCGGACAATATCGATATGAATCTCATTCAGGGGCGACAACACATAGTTATTCTCGGAGCTTGTGGCAGGGCAAACTTGAATATTGATTAATGATGCCCATTAGTGTGAGATTGTGAAACAATGAAAGACCCATGTCTAGATCGTGTATCGTGTTAGTGCCCATGTGCCTTTTTCACCATGCCAGCACATTTGTGGTTACCATGGGCAGTACTACACATAGCCGTGATGCAGGCATTACTTATCAAGGGTGGATGTATCTGACAGCTGGTCGATGTACTTGACTTCTTGTCCAACAGTGGACCAGTTCAAAACCATAAAGTAGAATATTCAGAGTACTTTAACTTGAGAAATTTCTTAAATCTGTAACTTATGGTATCATCATCATCAGGTACCATGCCTACTGGTGTAGGTGATCATGTCTCTCTACAACTTTCAATCTTGACAGTTATTTATCATTTCTGTTGTTGACCTTCTGACAAGCAATTCTTTTAAGCTGTCTGGTATCTTTGCTTCCCTCTATATCTTCATCCCAGTATTTTCCCAGTGGTTACAATATATTCAAGCTGCTCCCTTCTCATTACATGGTCATAAAAATGATGATTTTATCTTCCTAATATTGGAAATTAGCCCTCTTTTTACTTTGGCCTCTTTCAGAACGTTTTCATTACTCTTCGTAGCTGTCCATGGTATTAATTTTTGGTATACAAGTTACAAACCCTGAATTGTATTGTTGAGTACATAGATGTTGCTGATTCCTTATTCTATTTGATTGAGTGTGATGTATCTGATAAGTGCTGTGTTGAATCTCATGTATGATGAAGCCTACTATCAGCTCATCATGAGAAGAGGAAAGTTAGAATAATTGGTTACAACAGGCAAAATACTAGCAAAGAGAGATCGCGGACGACACAGAGAAAAAATACTGGATAGCTTGGTGGCATGAAAAACTGTCAACAACAGAATTGATATGATGCACTGTAGATAGAAGATTGTGGAAGGACATGATCGCCTATGCCAACCAGTATGGCACATGATGATGATGACTACCAGCCCAACAGAAAAAAAAAATATAACAATTTGTAGACTCCAAACAGGCTACAGCAGGTTGAAGTACCACCTCTTCAACACCCAAGGGAGAGGAACCTCAAATGAATGTGACTGTGGCACAAGCAAAATGACATCTACAACAATTATGCCCAACATATGATGAACAGAGAAGACTTGTGGCCATCATCAATACCATACAGAGACGTATGGAGATGTCACCAGTCTTGAGCTGACGAATGCTTTCTTCGAACTTTTCACGTCTGGATGTATCTGCAGCAGCAGCAGAATAATCATGTGTGGTGCTCATTGAGACATGAGCATATAGCCTCATTGGAGGGTATTCATTTCTGCAAATATGGAAGCTTCATGTTGCTGATATGGTGACCTTCTGTTTTACCCCAGAGGGCCAGACATTTGATCTCGCGACCCAATTACCAAAGGGGAGGTAAATCTGTGAAGAAAACATTGATTCAAAGAAAGAAATGCCCATTGTCTGTGAGCTAACTTAAACCCATCTTCTCTCCTCTCCTCTCCTCTTCTCTCACTCTCTCTCTCTCTTCATCTCCCCCCCCTTCCCCGTCTCTTCTGTAAAAGACCTTACGTATATCATAAAAATAACATTCAACAGAACATCCTCACTGTTATTCAAGTAACAACAAGCACTCACTATAGGGACTTGGCTTTTAGTCTTCACGTCTTAACAGAGCACTTCCAAACAGAGCACTTCCATCTGTGCCTAATTAAAGAATGCTTTTGTTTTTTATTTCTCTCATGTCCAGTTATAACTATACCATATTCTTCTGTGAACTTCTTTATATGAAAACATTGTGCATCGCCATGTCCATTTATGCCACAGTGGTTGAACAAAATAGCCCCATTCTTAAATGTTTACCCTGCCCAGCTCATGTGTGCTGAGTTTTGTTGTTGAAGACCCTCATTTTCTGTTGGATTTGCTGATTGGTCCATGGCCAAATGTCATGTTTTCTCAATAACTCCACTGATTGATAGAAAGTTCTTTCTAGTACTGACATCAATAATATTTCTTAAAGAGTCTCTCTCACTCCCCCCCCCCCCCCTCTCTCTCTCTCCCCTTCTCTCTCCTATATATATATATATATATATATATATATATATAATTTTCACTTTTGTGCACACGCACATACCTCATGTGCACTAAGATTCTTACACATAGGATTATACAGGAAAGTCTTTATATATATATATATATATATGTGCGTGTGTGTGTGCACACACACACTCACACAGAGAGAGAGAGAGCTGTGGTCAGAGATAACACACAGAAGAAACTGAAAATAAGTAAATATTTTCAAAGTTAATGGAAGGAGATAGGAAGGTTTGGACTTAGTGTAAGAAAAGTGAAAATCAAGTTGAGAGAAAAGAACACATTGCATCTTGACTGAAAATGTTTTACTGCTTCGTTTCTGATATTTGATAAGTTACAATTTATTGATGAATTCCATTTGGGATGGACATCAAATGTTGGACATCTTTTTGAGGAACACGAAATTGTGAAACAGAAATGAGTTTTATGTTGGAGATAAATCTAGTGGCACGTGAAGTAAATGCATTTACTGGCCATAATTTCCCCCAAAATTCGCACATTAATGGGTGCTATGTTTGTTATCGTACAAGGTTGTCCTACTCTCAAGAGAAAATCACTGGTACCCCTTTTCAGGCACAGGTGAACCTCTATTCTATGCCAAGAAACTGTTGACAAGGTCCTTGTTAAACCAAAAATATATCATGTAACTTGGTCATCAGTATTTCAGATTTCCAGGCTTTTGATAGCGATAGAGACCACTGTCTCTTTGTGTATATGCCAAACCTGGTTAATGACATTCAGTGTTGCCAGACTCTGATCGATATTCGCACTTGACGAGTGTACTCTTGTGTTTTGTTCAGATCTGCCCTGTGCTATCTCCCTCCACGATCAGTGTATGATAATGCACGTATTATTTTTACATATGAACAGTATAGCGTCATGTCAGATTATAATCTTATTTATTAATGAGCATTAAACTTTGCTGCAGGAACTGTTAATCCTGAGTAAACCAGAACAATTACTGTCAAGGCATAATTGATCAGCAACATTTTTTGACATCATCAACTCTTGTCAATAATTAGTGCTTCCCCTTGTGTTCATGCCTTCATGCAGCACACCCTGGCCTAAAATGATCTTTTTGGAATAATCAAAAGTGACTTTCAAAGAGAATATTACAAATTACATGATCATTTAGCCCCAACAGGAGAGTGGTTGGCTAAATGATCAGAGCTTGTCATGCTCTGAAGTGTTGCTTCCAACCAAGGTTGAGTTAAACAAATTGTTCTTCTTTGGTATTGAAATAAAATCTTTGACCTCAACGCCTCATGGCAACCATACTTTTGATGCAGTCTTTAATATCTAACTACAAAGGACAAAGGGGTAGGGTTCGATCCCAACCGACGGCTTTCGGGTTCATCCAGCCTTAAAATGGGTACCGGATTTTTTTCTGGGAAAGTAAAGCAGCACGGGCGTAATACCGACCACATTACCCCAAAAATCATGTGCTGAAGGTCTATAAAATATAGGGTCACTAACCACCATATTTCCCTATACACCACTTGGCATGACGGGGTACTTTACTTTACTTTTACTTTAATATCTAAGGAGAAATGAAAAATAGATATAGAACAAAATTAGATATTTAAAAAAAAAGAAATAGAAAAAAAGATATGGTTAAAACTTTACGTAACAAATAGTTTCCTAGTGGCTGTCCCTTCCCTAATGCATATTCTCTCTTTCTCATGTTTGAGCACATTATTATATACACATGCTATGCTATTCACAACTCTCCTCTACTAATCAACACTGTATCCCTTTGTTTGTCCCCTCTATCTCTTACCCTACTCTACAACACTTCTATCTACTCTCAGGCACCGTATATTCTTCTAGTCAGTTCTTTGCACTTTGTGTATGCACACTGACCTGTATTTGGAAACTTCTGTTACTGCGCGCATTTTCACTTTTGTGCACACAGACACATACTCCATACATACTAAGATTCTTACACATACTCCATACATACTAAGATTCGTACACATAAGATTATACTGGGAACTCTTTATTTTAAATTTTCCTTTTATTTCTTCTTTTAGTTTGAAATTATTATATATATTTTTAAATTATGTTTAAATTTTAAATACATATTTGTGTGTGTTGTATGTTTGTTCCTGCTGAAGGCCTTTTTGAGTCGAAACGTCATACTGGTTTGTGTTGTACTCTTGTTACATGAAGCTTTAACCATACCGTTTTTTTTTTCTGTTTTTTTTTCTATATCTATTTTTTAAGGTCTCAGTCTGAATAGTAAGAAAACAGAAGTAATGGTTATATCGAAGAAACAATCATCACCATCATGCAGCATAAAATAAACAGGACAAATCTGAAACAAGTGCAACGTTTTAAATACCTAGGCACAATAATTACTTCAGATGGGAGATGCACCACAGAAATAAAAAGCAGAATAGCTCAGGCCAAAATAGCATTTCAGAAAATGAAAAATATCTTATGCAACAAATCTATGTCAATAAAAATGAGAAAGAGAGTTCATCGGTGCTATATAGAACCAATTCTGACCTATGGAAGCGAATCATGGACAGTAGACAAACAAATGAAAAGACGATTAGAGGCCACAGAGATGGGATTTCTCAGAAGAATGTTGAAAGTTCCCTGGACAGTTAAAAAGACCAATGAGGAAGTTCTCAAAGAGGCCAACACAAAAAGGGAGCTCTTAAAAATCATCAGAAAGAAGCAATCAACATTTTTCGGGCACATCATGAGATGAGGAAAGTTAGAATACTTGGTTACAACTGGCAAAATAAAAGGAAAGAGAGATCACGGACAACAAAGAGAAAAAATACTGGATAGCTTGGTGTCATGGCATGGAAAACAGTCAAAAACAGAACTGATACAATGCACTGTAGATAGAAGATTGTGGAGGGACATGATCTCCTACGCCAACCGGCAGGGTACATGATGATGATGATGATGATTTTTTTCATTTCTCCTCACAATTAGTTTCACTGCAGCTTCACAATTTTATTCATTTATGTGCAATTCTTTGCCTTGACCTCTTTAATACCCAACCCCCATAAGAAGACCCCTTAACATTAAAATAATAAAAAAAAAAAATAAATATTAACATTAATACATGAACTGAATTAAATGCTTCTTTATGCCAATGGATCTTTTGTGTGTTGATGTTTTGTTTTATGTCATGTCTTCATTTTTACCTGTATTCTTATTCTCACTTACATCATAGTACTCATCTTGATTCATGTACTCATTTCCAGTCTACTCTACAAGAGTCCCTACTCTACAAGAGTCCCTACTCTACCTCAGTTCTAGTCTTGGCTTATGTCCCCACTTTTATCTCTTTCCTCATTTTGTTTCCTGTGTTGTTATATTCACAGTGTCACCTTTGAGGTTACAGACAGGAGAGCCTCGAACAGCACCCGCAGGGACCCACCGACCTGCTCTGTCCAATGATCACAACCACACACATGCTATCATTTACAAGACTGATGTTCAACACAGGGTATGTCTTAGCTGTCCTAGATAACAGGCTAGGTTTTAGTCCTATATAACAGGCTTCCCGTGTGCTACCGTGGCCTCATTACGAAGGAGATAAAGAATAGTGACACTGTGACCTTCCAGGCATGTCGTAAGAGGTGACTAAGGAGATTGATCGATGGCTTGACAAGCTGTCATTGTAAAAAGTATTGTTATGGAAACAGCGCCATAGATTTTAGAGCAGTGATCTCTGCAATATGTGCCACTTTGGCACGCAAGGTTTTGGTTTTTGAGATTGTGGTTCTGCCCTATGTGCCGTCTTCGGCTCGAAAGGACGATAGATAGGTAGATAGATATAACAGGCTAGGTCTTAGCTATGTCCACCAAAATAGGCTAGTCTTAACATGTCTCATAACAATCTTGGTCTTATCTATGTTCCATAACAGGCTTGGTCTTATCTGTGTCCCATAACAGGCTTGGTCTTATCTGTGTCCCATAACAATCTTGGTCTTATCTGTGTCCCATAACAGGCTTGGTCTTATCTGTGTCCCATAACAATCTTGGTCTTATCTGTATCCCATAACAGGCTAGTAACATGGACAAGATAAGATAAGAAAAAGAAAAAATCTGCCATCCAGGAAAGATAAGGGCTCTCTTTGTAAGAGATGTATGATCCAATTCGGAGAAAGCCACAAGGATTCCGGATCGCTGACTCATCTTTTGTCTACCAGAAATACCAGACAAAGAGATACAATGATAGCACTCGATAGGATACACTGTGGAAGCCAACTGAGAGTTATACATGACAGGTCCCCTTTTGGAATCCCCAAGGAAAAAGAAAAAGAGGAAAACCAAAATATTCTTGGAGAAGACAGATAGAAGCAGAGGTGAAGATGATGGAGAAGACATGGAATGATCTTAAACTGACAAGAAACAGAACGGCTTGGAAAGTGTTTTTTGACTACCTATGCTCCACAGGAAGTTGAAAGGTAGCAGAAAAAGAAGATAACAGGCCTAGTCATACTAAAAAAAAAGTAGGTTTAAACCAGCACGACAGATCTCAGTCATGAACTGCTGGTTTGTCTTTTGTAACTCTTCTTTCATTATATCCATGTCATCTTTGACATATAACAGTCAATCTTCACTTTCATTTTCATGTTTTCACATCTTAAAATGAACTATTTTCATTGACATCATATTTTAAACATAATAATTTAATCTCTCCTTTATTCATTCCATCATCTGCTCCAATCATTCTCTACTCCAATCATTCTCTACTCCAATGATTCTCTACTCCAGTCATCCTCTACTCCAGTCATCCTCTACTCCAGTCATCCTCTATTCCAGTCATCCTCTACTCCAGTCATCCTCTACTCCAGTCATCCTCTATTCCAGTCATCCTCTTTTCCAGTCATCCTCTACTACAATCATTCTCTACTCCAATGATTCTCTACTCCAGCCATCCTCTATTCCCGTCATCCTCTATTCCAGTCATCCTCTACTCCAGTCATCCTCTACTCTAATGATTCTCTACTCCAGCCATCCTCTATTCCAGTCCTCCTCTACTCCAATCATTCTCTACTCCAATCATTCTCTACTCCAATGATTCACTACTCCAGTAATCCTCTATTCCAGTTATCCACTACTCCAGTCATCCTCTACTCCAATGATTCACTACTCCAGTCATCCTCTATTCCAGTCATCATCTACTCCAATGATACACTACTCCAGTCATCCTCTATTCCAGTCAACCTCTATTCCAGTCATCCTCTACTCCAATCATTCTCTACTCCAATGATTCACTACTCCAGTCATACTCTATTCCAGTCATCCTCTACTCCAGTCATCCTCTATTCCAGTCATCCTCTATTCCAGTCATCCTCTACTCCAATCATTCTCTACTCCAATGATTCACTACTCCAGTCATCCTCTATTCCAGTCATCCTGTATTCCTGTCATCCTCTACTCCAATCATTCTCTACTCCAATGATTCACTACTCCAGTCATCCTCTATTCCAGTCATCCTCTACTCCAGTCATCCTCTACTCCAATGATTCACTACTCCAGTCATCCTCTATTCCAATCATCCTCTACTCCAGTCATCCTCTATTCCAGTCATCCTCTATTCCAGTCATCCTCTACTCCAATCATTCTCTACTCCAGTCATCCTCTACTCCAGTGATTCACTACTCCAGTCATCCTCTACTCCAATGATTCACTACTCCAGTCATCCTCTATTCCAATCATCCTCTACTCCAGTCATCCTCTATTCCAGTCATCCTCTATTCCAGTCATCCTCTACTCCAATCATTCTCTACTCCAGTCATCCTCTACTCCAATGATTCACTACTCCAGTCATCCTCTACTCCAGTCATCCTCTACTCCAGTCATCCTCTATTCCAGTCATCCTCTATTCCAGTCATCCTCTATTCCAATCATTCTCTACTCCAGTCATCCTCTACTCCAATCATTCTCTACTCCAGTCATCCTCTATTCCAGTCATCCTCTATTCCAGTCATCCTCTATTACAATCATTCTCTACTCCAATCATTCTCTACTCCAATCATTCTCTACTCCAGTCATCCTCTACTCCAGTCATCCTCTATTCCAATCATCCTCTACTCCAATCATTCTCTACTCCAGTCATCCTCTACTCCAATCATTCTCTACTCCAGTCATCCTCTATTCCAGTCATCTTCTACTCCAATCATTCTCTATTCCAATCATTCTCTACTCCAGTCATCCTTTATTCCAGTCATCCACTACTCCAATCATTCTCTACTCCAATCATTCTCTACTCCAGCCATCCTCTATTCCAATCATTCTCTACTCCAATCATTCTCTACTCCAATCATTCTCTTCTCCAATCATTCTCTACTCCAGTCATCCTCTACTCCAATCATTCTCTACTCCAATCATTCTCTACTCCAGTCATCCTCTATTCCAATCATTCTCTACTCCAATCATTCTCTACTCCAGTCATCCTCTATTCCAGTCATCCTCTACTCCAATCATTCTCTATTCCAATCATTCTCTACTCCAGTCATTCTCTACTCCAGTCATCCCCTATTCCAGTCATCGTCTACTCCAATCATTCTCTATTCCAATCATTCTCTACTCCAGTCATCCTATATTCCAGTCATCCTCTACTCCAATCATTCTCTACTCCAGTCATCCTCTATTCCAGTCATCATCTACTCCAATCATTCTCTACTCCAGTCATCCTCTATTTCAGTCATCCTATACTCCAATCATTCTCTACTCTAGTCATCCTCTTTTCCAGTCATCCTCTACTCCAATCATTCTCTTCTCCAGTCATCCTCTATTCCAGTCTTCCTCTACTACAATCATTCTCTACTCCAGTCATCCTCTATTCCAGTCATCCTCTATTCCAATCATCCTCTTCTCCAGTCATCCTCTATTCCAGTCATCCTCTACTCCAATCATTCTCTATTCCAATCATTCTCTATTCCAGTCATCCTCTACTCCAGTCACCCTCTACTCCAATCATTCGTTTCTCCAGTCATCCTCTATGCCAATCATTCTCTACGCCAATCATTCTCTACTCCAGTCATCCTCTATTCCAGTCATCCTCTACTCCAATCATTCTCTACTCCAGTCATCCTCTATTCCAATCATCCTCTACTCCAATCATTCTCTACTCAAGTCATCCTCTATTCCAGTCATCCTCTACTCCAGTCATTCTCTACTCCAATCATTCTCTACTCCAGTCATCCTCTATTCCAGTCATCCTCTACTCCAATCATTCTCTATTCCAATCATTCTCTACTCCAGTCATCCTCTTTTCCAGTCATCCTCTACTCCAATCATTCTCTACTCCAGTCGTCCTCTATTCCAGTCATCCTCTACTCCAATCATTCTCTTCTCCAGTCATCCTCTATTCCAGTCATTCTCTACTCCAGTCATTCTCTACTCCAATCATTCTCTTCTCCAGTCATCCTCTATTCCAGCCATCCTCTACTCCAATCATTCTCTACTCCAATCATTCTCTACTCCAGTCATTCTTTACTCCATGGTTGTTTGGTTAGTGAGACCTATTGTTGTAAATTCAATTTGTTTGGTTAAAGACCTCATTCTTGTACAATAGAAATTGTTAGGTTGCAGAGACCTTTTGTTGTACAGTTGAATTTGTTTGGATCCAGAGACCTATGTTGTACAATAGTTAGGTTAGAGGGACCTATTGTTGTAAAGTAGAGTTTATTAGGTTAGAGGACCTATTGTTGTACAGTTGAGTTTGTTTGGTTAGAGAGACCTATTGTTGTACAGTTGAGTTTGTTTGGTTAGAGAAATCTATTGTTGTACAGTTGAGTTTGTTTGGTTAGAGAGACCTATTGTTGTACAGTTGAGTTTGTTTGGTTAGAGAGACCTATTGTTGTACAGTTGAGTTTGTTTGGTTAGAGAGACATATTGTTGTACAGTTGAGTTTATTTGGTTAGAGAGACCTATTGTTGTACAGTTGAGTTTATTTGGTTAGAGAGACCTATTGTTGTACAGTTGAGTTTATTTGGTTAGAGAGACCTAGTTTATTGGTTAGAGAGACCTATTGTTGTACAGTTGAGTTTATTTGGTTAGAGAGACCTATTGTTGTACGGTTGAGCTTATTTGGTTAGAGAGACCTATTGTTGTACAGTTGAGTTTGTTGGTTAGAGGGATCTATTTTTATAAAGTAGAGTTTGTTTGTCATAGAGATCTATTGTAAATTAAATGTTTTGTTTATGAAACCTATTATTGTACAGTAGAGTTTGTTTGGTCAGAGAGACCAATTGTAAATTAAATGTTTGGTAAGAGAGACCAATTGTAAATTAAATGTTTGGTTAGAGAGACCAATTGTAAATTAAATGTTTGGTCAGAGAGACCAATTGTAAATTAAATGTTTGGTCAGAGAGACCAATTGTAAATTAAATGTTTGGTTAGAGAGACCAATTGCAAATTAAATAGTTGGTTAGAGAGACCAATTGTAAATGAAATATTTGGTCAGAGAGACCAATTGTAAATTAAATATTTGGTTAGAGAGACCTATTATTGTTGCTATGATTTAATATTACCAATAAAATTTTATTAATAGAATCAGTAAGCCACTGGTAGGTGTCAGCACAAAGGACACACACACACACTGGATATTTCATTCAAAGATATGATTTTTGTCAGCTTCCTTCCCCCATTACCTCTCTCTCTACTTTTACCTCTCTCTCTACTTTTACCTTTCTCTCTACTTTTACTTCTTTCTCTACTCTACCTTTACCTCTCTATCTATTTTTACTTTTCTCTACTTTTACCTCTTTCTCTACTTTTACCTCTTTCTCTACTGTTATCTCTTTCTCTACTGTTATCTCTTTCTCTACTGTTATCTCTTTCTCTACTGTTATCTCTTTCTCTACTTTTATCTCTTTCTCTACTTTTATCTCTTTCTCTACTTGTATCTGTTTCTCTACTTGTACCTCTTTCTCTACTTTTATATCTCTTTCTCCTTTATGTTCTCTCTCATTTCCTGTATCTCTCCCTTTATTTCTCTGTCCATCGCCCTATTTTTCTCTGACTCTTGTTTATTATCTTAACTCAGTGCCCCATCATCTCTCTCTACCTTACATCTCTTTTTCCTTCACTCCAACGCCCTCTCTCATTTTTTCCACTCGATATCCCACACACTCTTTCCTCTTTCTTTCCGCCACAACCACTTGCGTGAGTTGTTGATATGAGTATAACAATAATGATGATGATTAAAGACATTGCATAACCTGAGAGGACCACTACCATGGAAACAGCCAGACAATAGCATCACACAACAATTATAATTTTCTTAACATATTCACTGGCATTTCAATTGTTCATGTTCTTTTCTTGACAGTTAAGTGTGGACTCAGATTACATGGAAATTGAAGATCTTGGTAAGTACAATGTTATTACATACCACATTAGGCTCATAACATTGTTGCAAGAGGTATGATATTGCATACCATTTGGGCAGTGCACACTAGTACTACTGTTTCTGATTCCACAGATTTCAGCACAGTACATCAGCAATACCCAGTTGCAGGAAGTTAGTTCATGTAATATCTGTGCAATAATCCATTAGAAATTGGTGTGTAGTTTTTGTTTTTTGTCATACACTTAATTTGTATATGGGACCTAGATTTTATCTTTTACATGCTTAATTTGTATATGGGACCTAAATTTGATCTTTTACACACTTAATTTGTATATAGGACCTAGAATTTATCTTTTACACGCTTAATTTGTATATGGGACCTAGAATTTATCTTTTGCACGCTTAATTTGTATATGGGACCTAGAATTTATCTTTTGCACGCTTAATTTGTATATGGGACCTAGATTTTTTCTTTTGCACGCTTAATTTGTAATATGGGACCTAGATTTTATCTTTTGCACGCTTAATTTTAAAAGGACCTAGTTATCTTCTGTCTCCATTAAGAATAGGCACTTGTTCTCACTTTGCATAATATGGGGGACTGGTTGGTGTAAGGGCAAAGATGCCAGTCTCAAGACAGAGAGGTTGTGTGTTCAAATCCCAGCTGCACCAGTTCAGATTTTTACTTTACTTTTACTCTGCGGCAACCACTCCTGGCATCAGCAGCAAGACCCAGCTTGGAACGCCAATTACTCATCGACGGGAAAAATATGAGTACCTCCGAAAATGGAGTTATCTGGTTGTGCAGCGAGGGACCCCTGTGTCAGGGAAAAACAGATTAACATGCAAAATTCATTTCCTAGTCTCTATGGACTTGGCTGTCTAGGGGCTTTGCCAGAGGTGAAAGCTGACGAACGGCAAAAAAAAGAGATGGGGTGTTAACTGATGTACTTTTGTTGTTCTGTTGCCAAAGAATAATCAGTATCTTCTTACACACTCCATTCCCTCTACTTAGCTTGACTTTGGAACCCAATTTCTGGACTTTGTTCAGTGATGCTTCTCAGTCTCTCCAAATCACTAGCTCACACTTTTTGTTTTGAAAGGTATCTTTAATTATCTCTGAGCACTAAGACGTTTTTTGCTAGGGTTCCATGTGCAACTTTTACGATATCCTCATTACATTTGTTCAGTAAACAGTCCCACTGTTCTGGGAAAATCTTCTTTTTCTGGCTTCCCAAAATCTAGGCTGAGAAAGCTTGATATGCATCAGTAATAATTTTTGTTTCTCTAGTAGTAATCAAGTTAGTGGGGAATGTTTCTTGTTTGCTCTTATTCAATTAGTTATCCCCTATGTAAAGAAAGAAAGACAAGAAAACAAATGATAAAGTCTTAAAGCAACAACAATGAAAAGAAAACTACTAAACACAATTCAAACAAGACAAATGAGATTTCTGGAGCATGTTAAAAGAGACAGCAGCCTACTAATGGTAATCTTGGAAGGGAAAATACAAGGTAAAAGAGGCAGAGCAAGACTAACATGGGTGAGTAACATCAAGAGATGGACAAGTCAGGCTATGACAACCTGCGCTATGAAAGCAGAAAACAGAGTGGAATGTTGTTCCATGGTAACCAACCATCGATGTGGAGATGGCACTTAATAACGATGATGATCCCCTGTGTTGGAAACTGGTATGCTAGCATATCAGCTAGTGACCCACACATCTTCACAGACTCTTGCTATGGTGGTTTCTGTAACAGTTTGTTTCCATGGTGATGTTATCTGATAAGTCAACTTTCACAGCACAATTAGTTGTCCATATTGTTGCTGCTCATTTCACCTTTTCTAAATGTGTTTCATTATATTTTGCAAGAGTTTGTCAAGTTTTGTGTTTTACTGAAAAATCATAAACTCTTTCCGTACGTTTCACAGGATTGTGCGCCATGCTACTTTCTGCAGCGTATGTTTCACAGCACTGTGTGCCATGCTACTTTCGGCAGCATATGTTTCACAGCACTGTGCGCCATGCCACTTTCTGCAGTGTATGTTTCACAGCACTGTGCACCATGCCACTTTCTGCAGCGTATGTTTCACAGCACTGTGCGCCATGCCACTTTCTGCAGCGTATGTTTCACAGCACTGTGTGCCATGCCACTTTCTGCAGCATATGTTTCACAGCACTGTGCGCCATGCCACTTTCTGCAGCATATGTTTCACAGCACTGTGCACCATGCCACTTTCTGCAGCGTATGTTTCACAGCACTGTGCGCCATGCCACTTTCTGCAGCGTATGTTTCACAGCACTGTGTGCCATGCCACTTTCTGCAGCGTATGTTTCACAGCACTGTGCGCCATGCCACTTTCGACAGCGTATGTTTAGCCACATAGTGTGCCACGCTCAATTTGATTAGTCTGAGCGCCATCAAACCATATTGTCTTTACATGTCTTGTATCATCTTGGTATTGGTGAAATCTGGTACCTTGTTTAATTATCTAAAAATTCATGTATAATATGTTATGTTAGATAAATTTAAATATGTAGATTGATTCTTAAAACCATGAGAAATTTCATCCCTGAAATCTCTTCTGTTGCGTCGATAAAAAGCTTCCGTATAGAAAGAGTTAAGGTATACTTGAATATTATGTTTTTCCTGTGAGTACATGACACTCATGGGGTGTCATTAGTAGCCTCCGTCAGTCATGGTTGACTGCATTTTTCAGCACCCCTAGAAATGTTGTTTTTTCTTTTCTTTTGTTATGTATTCTCTTTTTCTATGAATCTATTTCTTGTTTGAGTTGGGGCTTTAGAGTATGTTTCCAAAGCTTGTGGTCTGCAGCTATCTCTTCCCAAGCTGCAGGGTTTATATGTTCAGAGTCTTCATGTCAAGTTTACATATGTTTATAAATCAGAGTTTTTGATGCCCTCTAGTTCTTCTGTCATCTGCTAGTTGTCCATAGAGTATATCTTTAGGTATATCTTTCATATGGTGTACATGGCCAAGCCAGCGTGACCTATGTTGTAGGGGTGGGGTCATATGAAAGAGGAATAGATGACATTATTACTAACTTGGATATATGGTTTGGAATTCAGTTTTGAGGAGTTTTACTATCAGGACATCAGGTAGGTGAACAACAATGGGAAGTGCACTGCCGTTAGGGGAGGGGGTGTGAATATGTAGCAAATACTACAGTTCATACCGAAGTGCCAAATATTTTGACGAACCCACGATGACACTTGATACAATACTATATCAGTTTCCTTTTAGTTCCTCTGTCACACAAAACCCCATGTGCCAGTACTCAATGGAAATTTCAACCAGTAGTGTGACATTACAAAGGTACATAACATTACCGTCTGCCTTAATGTTTTTTTTTTTGGAAATGTGCAAACAAAACCTTTAGGCTCTTATAGTCTGCTATGTCCTATTTTGTTCTTCCATATTGTACCTTTTGTGTTTTTTAAACCATAGATAATGTGATATTCTAACTAAAAGGGTTTTTATCTGAACACACCTAATTTGGTTCAGTTTTTGCCCTCACCTTTTTGATTTATATACCTGCTTTATAACCAAAATAATTACACAATGTTACTTGCTTTATAACCAAAATAATTACACAATGTTACTTGCTTTATAACCAAAATAATTACACAATGTTACTTGCTTTATAACCAAAATAATTACACAATGTTACTTGCTTTATAGCCAGAATAATTACACAATGTTAACTTGCTTTATAGCCAAAATAGTTACATAATGTTACTTAAATGTTACCTCCACATAAACATCACACATAGAAGCAAGTTTAGTAGTTGGCAACTAGGAGTAAATTAAGCTAATCCACTGGTTGGTAACCAAGGGCATAACAGATTATCAAGCTAATCCACTGGTTGGTAACCAAGGACATAACACAGATTATCAAGCTAATTCACTGGTTGGTAACCAAGGACATAACAGATTATCAAGCTAATCCAGTGATTGGTAACCAAGGACATAACAGATTATCAAGCTAATCCACTGGTTGGTAACCAAGGACATAACAGATTATCAAGCTAATCCAGTGATTGGTAACTAAGAGTAAATTAAGTCAATCCACATGTTGGCAACAAATTATCAAGCCAATCCAGTGGTTGGCAGCTTAAGGAACTCTCAGATTATTAGGACAAGTAGAAAGAATTTTGAGAGCATTAATATCAAAGTGGTAATGTGCAGTCTTGTCATGGGCAGATTATGCACATCAGGAAATAAGGCTAAATGTGTTCCATATGGATGCCAAAACCATATTCTTGGTATCACCAGGAAGGAAAGAGTGACAAACATGGAGGTCCTCACTCACACAGGGTTCCTGAACAACTACATGCTGCTCAAATAACATAGGTTACGTTTGCTTGGCCAGGTTACGTTTGCTTGGTCACTTCATGGTATGTAAGATGGCTGCTTATCAAAAGATATATTCTATGACCAACTTGCAGATAGCAAAAGAGCTAGGGGTGCCGAAAGCTCTGATTTATAAACATATGTAAACGTAACATGAAAACTGAACATAAACCTTGCAGCCTGGGAAGAGATAGCTGCAGACCACAATCTTTGGAAATACTCTAAAGCTCCAACTCAAGCAAGAAGTAGGCATAGAGAAAGAGAATACACAGCGAAAGAAAAAAAAAATAATAACATTTCTAGGGGCGCTGCAAAATCTATAGTCAGCTATGACTAGTGCTATTATTACAATGTGCAGGCCTAGTGATCAAGTGAATGTGGGTTCAATGCCATTTGACACTTTCCAGTCGATTCAGCTCTAAAGGAATAACTCCTTGGGTAACTGAGTTGGAGAAGGTAAATAGTGAGGTGGAGCACTGCCTCCATCACTACCAGATGTTGTAACTTAATGAGCCAGAATGTAATACTTCACTTCCATATGGCTTTATGGGATTTCCTCTCAGTAACTTTACCAAGCAACAAAGCAGGTAATTCCTGTAAATGATATATCATCATCCTCATGAAGTACCAAGCCTGCTGGCGTAGATGATCATGTCTCTCCACAACTTTTGATCACGCCAGTTATTTATCATTTCTGTTGTTGACCTTCTGCCAAGCCATTCTCTTAAGCTGCCTGGTATCTTTTCTCTTTGCTTCCCTCTAACTCTTCATCCCTCAATTTTTCCAGTTGTTACAATATATTCCAGTTGTTCTCTTCTCATTACATGGTCAAAAAATGATGATTGTTTCTTACTGATATTGGAAATTAGCTCTCTTTTTGCTTTGACCTCTTTCAGAACATTTTCATTACTCTTCTTAGCTGTCCATGGTATTCTCAACATTCTTCTGTAAAACCACATTTGTACAGCCTCCAGTGATTTTCTTGTCTGTTGTCCTGTTGTCCATGATTCACATCTATATGTTAAGACTGGCTCTACATGACATTTAAGAACCCTTTCTTTTTCTTGTTTCTATTGTTAAAAATGGATTGCATAGTATCTTCCTCATTTTTTGGAAAGCTGCTTTTACCTGAGCTATTCTGCATCTCACCTCTGTTGTACACTGAGGTGATGTCTTTTTCTTTGCTGTTACTATTACTTCTGTCTTTTTGTTATTAAGGCAGAGTCCATTATTTTTATTTTCTTTCACTATAATGTCTAACATTTCTTGTTCATTTTCTCATTTTCACTCTCATAGCGATTAAGACTGCATCATCAGCATACCTTAGATTAGAAATGACATATCACCAAACTTAGTTCTATATTATTTTGGTTTACATGCTTCTTAATTAGTTAACTATGTAGGACTAGCTTTATGTACATATATATCTATGTGTGTGCGTGCGTGTGCACATGCCTGTGTGTGTTGGTTTGTTGTTGCTGCAGGCCTATTGAGTTGAGACATTGTTCAAATTTGTGTTGTTCATCTGTGACTGACTTAAAGCTTTAACCATACCATATTTCTGTTTTTTCCATTTCTCCTTCACATTCAGCTTTACTGCAGCTTCACATTTTTATGTATTTATTTGAATTTCTTTGCCTGGACCCCCCACCAAACGTGTACAGTTGGCTTTGAAAACTTGCCATAGTGGACTAATTCACAAGACATAACATTATTTAACAAAATACTAAATCTCTGCCATATTGAACCCATTCATAACACAGACAACATATGCTATTCTCACCCAGACAGAGAACCCATAAGCCTTTCAACTTTAAATATTACATAAATTAAGAAAAAGACACACAAGTGCGGGGCAGAAGAGGTAATAAGAACATACAAATAACAACAAATCTGAATTTAAATGACAGTTTTATGATCATCTTTACATGCAGTTTTAACAGGCCTGAGATGTCTGCTTGTAAATTAAACCACCACTTTGTGTTTTGGGTCTGGGAGTCAGTGTGGTCTTGACCTAGTTTCAGGGATAAATAAATTGATTTTCCCTGCAAGTGTTTTTCTTATTTTAGGAGTTCATTGGTTTAGTCCATGGGTGAAACTGGTCACTCTGACCATTTAGCCAGGAATTGTTGATGCTGTTATTTCTTCTTTTTTAAAAAAAAATGTATGTGTCAGTGTTTATTTCTGGGGGTTGGGGGGGGGGAAGTGGGGCAGGCTGACCTGCCTTACATTGAAAAATTGTTTTTGTTTTGTTTATTTCTAAGTTGAGCAGTTTTAACATTCCATCACTAGTTGGTCTACTTTACTGAGAAGCTCAAAGTAAGTTCTAGTCTCCCCCCCCCCCCCCCCACATTTCCCCCCCCCCCACCCCCACCACACACACACACACACACACTCTCCCCAAGGAAGGCATTTAAAATTACTTTTTTATTTTTAGCAACTCATCTCCTTTTCAGTAAAGTTCTAGTATAGTCAGATAAATTACTTCAATAAAATAGTGATCTCCCCTTAGTTGCCATTACAACAAAACTACAGTAGTTTTTAAGTGGTTCTCAAATACTGTTGAAAGGCACAAATTAGGTCTCTTCTCAATTCAGGTGCTATTATTTTGTTTAATTAATTAAAAGTTGGCATAGTGAGAAGTCATATTAAGATTATTTTAAGATCCAACAGGACAAGCCAGGAATAACAATTGGAGGTCATAATATAAATAATCTAAGGTATGCTGATGATACATTATTAATTGCTAAGAGTGAAAATGAGTTACAAGAAATGTTAGACATTATAGTGAAGGAAAGTAAAAATAAAGGACTCAGCCTTAATAGCAAAAAGACCGAAGTAGTGGTAACAACAAAGAAAAAGACATCACCTCAGTGCACAGTAAAGACAAGCGGAGCAATATTAAAACAGGTAAATGAATTTAAATATCTGGAAACATTGTTAACCTCAGATGGTAGATGTACAACAGAGGTGAGATGCAGAATAGCCCAGGCAAAAGCAGCTTTCCAAAAAATGAGGAAGATACTATGCAATCCATTTTTGACAATAAAAACAAGAAAAAGAGTTCTTAAATGTCATGTAGAGCCAGTCTTAACATATAGATGTGAATCATGGACAATAGGACAACAGACAAGAAAATCACTGGAGGCTGTAGAAATGTGGTTTCACAGAAGAATGTTGAGAATACCATGGACAGCTAAGAAGAGTAATGAAAATGTTCTGAAAGAGGTCAAAGCAAAAAAGAGCTATTTTCCAAAATTAGGAAGAAACAATCATCATTTTTTGGCCACGTAATAGAAGAGAACGGCTTGAATATATTGTAACAAGTGGAAAAATTGAGGGACGAAGAGATAAAAGGAAGCAAAGAGAAAAGATACCAGACAGCTTAAGAGAATGGCTTTGGCAGAAGATCAACAATGGAAATGATAACTGTTGAGATTTTAAGTTGTGGAGAGACATGATCATCTATGCCAGCAAACATGGTACTTGATGATGATGATAAAGAGTTTACATTTGGTTGATATAACTGTGTATGTTCCAGTGTGCTTCCCCATGAAATATGTCCTAATTTAAGATGAGTGCTAATTAATCTATGATCATTAGGACAGGCAGACTTAAAGCAAATATAGGTGATAAGATATAACACTAACAGAGTCACTATCCTTAAAGTCACATATGTTTGTGCCAATGGGAGTCAGCTACCTTCTCTCTCTCCACCCACCCGAGTCTATGTGTAATGCTCATATAGCATTAGATGATGATGATGATGAATGATTTTGTTATAAATGTTTGCAGCATATGAGCACCATGATTGGGCACAATTTGTGTCGGAAACATAAAACTTTATCTTTATGTTTTTTCTCTAAATAAGGGGTCTTCTAATAACAAAATGAGAACCTCTGAAAAAAAGTGCAATGTCAGGTTATGTCAATGTTAAGGGACTTGACACCACTGTTCTGAACTGAAATAATTTATTGAACTAAACTTGACTTTTACCTCCTTTTATTATGCACTCATTCATTCACTTACTTTCAAAGCAATTCATTTTTTGAGTCAATAAAGTTATATGGTTTCATTTTAAATTATATTTTGGACATTTTACATTTTTTGCATTATATATTGTGTATACATGTGTGGTATTTTTGTTTTTTCTGAACATAATATATAAAATAAATTGTGAAAAAAATAAAGAATTATGTATTGTATTTAACCCATCCCTTGTCTTCATAAACTGCATATGTTTTGTCTGTGGCCTAGCAATGTGTTTCACCTCAATACATGGGCAAAAATCACATCTGTATATTATTGTAAGGAAAGAGTCTTTATTGGCTTCACAGATGAAAATGAAGAGCAGGTCTTTGCCAAGTTCATGAGAGCACACAAGTGTTACGATCTCATTCCAACAAGTGCCAAGCTGGTGATTTTTGACACACAGTTAAATGTGAGTGCTTGATAGTCAGCTGTTTTTTTATATACAGTTAATTTATGAGTGCTGGATAGTCATTCATGTTTTTTATATACAATTAATTGTGAGTGCTCGATAGTCAGTCATGTTTCTTATAGACAGTTAATTGTGAGTGGTCGATAGTCAGTCATGTTTTTTATATACAGCTAATTTGTGAGTGCTGGATAGTCAGTCATGTTTTTTATATACAATTAATTGTGAGTGGTCGATAGTCAGTCATGTTTTTTACAGACAGTTAAATGTGAGTGGTCGATAGTCAGTCATGTTTCTTATAGACAGTTATGTTTCTTATAGACAGTTAAATGTGAGTGGTCGATAGTCAGTCATGTTTCTTATAGACAGTTAAATGTGAGTGGTTGATAGTCAGTCATGTTTCTTATAGACAGTTAAATGTGAGTGGTCGATAGTCAGTCATGTTTCTTATAGATAGTTAAATGTGAGTGGTCGATAGTCAGTCATGTTTCTTATAGACAGTTAAATGTGAGTGGTCGATAATTAGTCATGTTTCTTATAGACAGTTAAATGTGAGTGGTCGATAGTCAGTCATGTTTCTTATAGACAGTTAATTGTGAGTGGTCGATAGTCAGTCATGTTTCTTATAGACAGTTAAATGTGAGTGCTCGATAGCAGTCATGTTTCTTATAGACAGTTAAGTGTGAGTGGTCGATAGTCAGTCATGTTTCTTATAGACAGTTAATTGTGAGTGGTCGATAGTCAGTCATGTTTTTTATATACAATTAATTGTGAGTGGTCGATAGTCAGTCATGTTTCTTATAGATAGTTAAATGTGAGTGGTCGATAGTCAGTCATGTTTCTTATAGACAGTTAAATGTGAGTACTCGATAGTCAGTCATGTTTCTTATAGACAGTTAAATGTGAGTGGTCGATAGTCAGTCATGTTTCTTATAGACAATTAATTGTGAGTGGTCGATAGTCAGTCATGTTTCTTATAGACAATTAAATGTGAGTGCTCGATAGTCAGTCATGTTTCTTATAGACAGTTAAATGTGAGTGGTCGATAGTCAGTCATGTTTCTTATAGACAATTAATTGTGAGTGGTCGATAGTCAGTCATGTTTCTTATAGATAGTTAAATGTGAGTGGTCGATAGTCAGTCATGTTTCTTATAGACAGTTAAATGTGAGTGGTCGATAGTCAGTCATGTTTCTTATAGACAGTTAAATGTGAGTGGTCGATAGTCAGTCATGTTTCTTATAGACAGTTAAATGTGAGTGGTCGATAGTCAGTCATGTTTCTTATAGATAGTTAAATGTGAGTGGTCGATAGTCAGTCATGTTTCTTATAGACAGTTAAATGTGAGTGGTCGATAGTCAGTCATGTTTCTTATAGACAGTTAAATGTGAGTGGTCGATAGTCAGTCATGTTTCTTATAGACAGTTAAATGTGAGTGGTCGATAGTCAGTCATGTTTCTTATAGACAGTTAAATGTGAGTGCTGGATAGTCAGTCATGTTTTTTATAGACAGTTAAATGTGAGTGGTCGATAGTCAGTCATGTTTCTTATAGACAGTTAAATGTGAGTGGTCGATAGTCAGTCATGTTTCTTATAGACAATTAATTGTGAGTGGTCGATAGTCAGTCATGTTTCTTATAGACAGTTAAATGTGAGTGCTCGATAGTCAGTCATGTTTCTTATAGACAATTAAATGTGAGTGCTGGATAGTCAGTCATGTTTCTTATAGACAGTTAAATGTGAGTGGTCAATAGTCAGTCATGTTTCTTATAGACAATTAATTGTGAGTGGTCGATAGTCAGTCATGTTTCTTATAGATAGTTAAATGTGAGTGGTCGATAGTCAGTCATGTTTCTTATAGACAATTAAATGTGAGTGGTCGATAGTCAGTCATGTTTCTTATAGACAATTAATTGTGAGTGGTCGATAGTCAGTCATGTTTCTTATAGACAATTAAATGTGAGTGGTCGATAGTCAGTCATGTTTTTTATATACAGTTAATTTGTGAGTGCTGGATAGTCAGTCATGTTTTTTATATACAGTTAATTGTGAGTGCTCGATAGTCAGTCATGTTTCTTATAGACAGTTAAATGTGAGTGGTCAATAGTCAGTCATGTTTCTTATAAACAGTTAAATGTGAGTGGTCGATAGTCAGTCATGTTTCTTATAGACAGTTAAATGTGAGTGGTCGATAGTCAGTCATGTTTCTTATAGACAGTTAAATGTGAGTGGTCGATAGTCAGTCATGTTTTTTATATACAGATTTTAGATTGGAGATACATGTCACTTGTTCAGTGCTGTTGCCATGAGATGGTAGGGTTAAAATTTGTATCTGGACCCAATAGAAAAATAAGGGAGCCATGATAGCTAAGTGGTTAGTGAACTTAACTACTAAGAACAAGAGGTTGGGTTTGATCCTGATTTATGGCTATCAGGTTCTATCTATCTATCTATTCTATTGACCTTTCGAGCCGTAACCGGCCCATAGGGCGTAGACCAAGATACACCTTCTCCTATATGAATTTTTGTTCTAGCAGTTTTCTTTTAAAGATATTTTATCAAATCTCGCCATCTGTCTCTGTTCTGTGCAAGCAGTTCTATCTCATTGAGGGAGCCGATTCCTGCTGCTCTTGCCTCTCTCATCAATGTTCTTCTCAGTGTCTCCCTGGGTCTTCCTCTTTTTCTTTTACCTGTTGTTTCCCATATGAGGGCTTGCTTTGCTATTCGATTATTATCTCTTCTCATCACATGTCCAACGTATGACCATCGTCTTTTCTTTATTACTGAAGATATTAGTGGTTGATTGGCGATTTCTCTAATTTCCTCGTTTGTTTTGAATTCGTTCCATTCTATACCAAGTATTTTCCTTAGACATTTATTTTCGAATGCGTTCAACTTTGTTTCTATATCTCTTGTTGTTTTCCAGCTTTCACACGCATACGTAAGGGTTGATAGTACATTTGATTTGAATAGCCTAAGTTTTGTGTTTGTGCTAATGAGTTTTGATTTCCACAACTTTTCAAGGCTTCTGAAAGACATTGCTGCTTTAGCCAGTCTGATTCTAATTTCTTTGCTTGTATCCCCTTCTCGATCAATGTGACTTCCAAGATAGATGAAGTGATCGATCTCTTCTACTGGTTTGTTTTCCATGTATATTTTGTCACTTGTTGGAATTAAACTTTTCATGACTTTAGTCTTTTCATGATTGACCTCAAGCCCAATTTTGCTGGCTATTGATGATAGTTCATTTGTGTTTTCCTGCATCGTTTTTATCTGATTGCTGATGAGAACTATGTCATCAGCAAAGTCCAGGTCCTCCAAATGGTCTCCTTGTATCCATTCGATGCCTTTATTACCAGTGCAGCATTTCTTCATTATGAAGTCCATAACAATTCCAAATAACAAGGGCGATAAAATACATCCTTGTTTAACCCCAGTTTCTATTGGGAAACATTCGCTCAGTCCTTCCTCTGTTCGAACTGCACATGTGTAACCATCATACATGTCTTTGATAATATTTATGATTTTTGATGGTAAACCATATTGCTTCAGAATTTTCCACAAAGAATCTCTATGAATACTATCAAATGCTTTTTTGAAGTCGATGAAGTTAAGTACAAAAGGTTTTTGCTTTTCAATGTGTTCCTCCAATATAAGTCGTAGAGTAAAAATGTGGTCAAGGCAGCTTCTCCCTTTTCTAAACCCAGCCTGTTCTTCACGCATTACTGTATCTATTGAATCCTTTATAGTCAGTCATGTTTCAGCACCCAACCTATCAGGTTCACCCAGCATTAAATGGGTACCAGATTTTTTTCTGGGAAAGTAAAGTGGTATGGGCGTTATACTGATCACGTAACCCCCAAAACCTAAAGGTCTGTAAAAATTATGGTCACTAACACCATATACCCGATACGCCACATTGGCGTAACACACTACTTTTTTTTTTTTTTACTATAGAAAAATAATATATTCGTTAGTAATAAAATATGGCCCAAGTTAGATATTTAAGTCAGTTCAGCATGACTTTATGTTCTTTAATGCCCATTCCCAAAATAGTCTTTCTTGCCATTCCTCCTGCAGTCTGTCCGACACATGTAACTGGTTCACTTTCATTCTCATTGTGTGTTCAGCTTTTATTGATCCAGATTGCAGCCATTTTGTCGTAGCCAGGAGATCCAAACACTGGTTTATTTAACTTCCCTTGATTGATTGGTCCACAGGTTAATTAAGTGATACAATTTGTTGCTAACTTTGTCCCAACAGATAGAAAGTCATACCACCTGAGATATCAGTTGACATCAATCTAGGAACAGTTAATTGGAATATAAATGTCATGGTTCTGATTTCTGGCATGACATCTGTGGCCTGTCATTGTTGGAAAGGCTATTAGTTGAAAGGGAAGTTTGGGGTGAATTCAGAGCTGGATTTGATCTGTCATAGCATTATCTCTTTTCTAGGGTCTGGAAGGGATTTATGAAAGAATTGACAATCGCTGCAGTCATCACATAGAATACAGGTGTAAGGGTGTCAGATTACAGGTGAGGGTGTCACATAGAATACAGGTGTGAGGGTGTCAGATTACAGGTTAGGGTGTCACATAGAATACAGGTGTGAAGGTGTCACATAGAATACAGGTGAGGGTGTAATTTCAGTCCTGAGGAAGGAAATGTCTTAGCCCTATAAAATTCCACCCGATTGTGTTGTTGCTTATGGTCACCTGATTCCTTCTCAACCCAATCTTACCGTAATAGTTTAGGTAGATGCATTACGTTGTGCTGTTGTGCTTGCACCTTTTTGGCCCAAAGTGTCTGATTTCAGCATAACATTCTTGGGTGCTGGGTTACCTTCCCTCACTGATCCCATCTTTTTAGGCCTGATTGGTTTTCCTTCCTTCCTTCCTTCCTTCCTTCCTTCCTTCCTTCCTTCCTTCCTTCCTTCCTTCCTTCCTTCCTTCCTTCCTTCCTTCCTTCCTTCCTTCCTTCCTTCCTTCCTTCCTTCCTTCCTTCCTTCCTTACTCCCTCCCTCCCTCCCTGCCTACCTTCCTCCCTCTCTCCCTCCCTACATCCCTTCCTCCCTCCCCAGCAAGCTGCTATATCTGTACCCTAAAGCCCAATGTTTCCAACTTCAGCAAGACATTTTTGGTATCAGTTCACCTTCCATTCAGTTTCTACTTGTTTGGTGTAACTGGATAGTCTGTTTCCAGGCACATAATGCTGAGATGGTGTAGGTTCTTGATCTGTTTTGGTTTGCTTATCCTGACACAAGCAGTCAGCTATGAGTCGTTACCATTTTTATCATAGGTGCTGTTGCGCATCATAAACCAAACTGGTTAATGACCAGTTGAACACACCACCTGCACCTCTACAAGAAATATTTTGACAGTTATCATTATAAATAAGTTATCATTATAAATAAGTTATCATTATAAATAAGTTATCATTATAAATAGATGTATCTTCAATCAATATCAGTGTTATAATTAAGCTTGTCCTAAAAGAGTATATAGAAAACAAAACAAACAAAGTTTTAAAACACTTAAAAATGAAAAGAGTTACTAAACACAATTAGAACACGACAAATGACATTTTTAGGGCACATTAAAAGATACAACAGCCTACTGAAATATTAATACCATGCTCTCTATATATTGAAATGTTAATATAATGCTCTCTACATATTTTTTCAGGTAAAGAAAGCATTTTTTGCCCTGGTCTACAATGGTGTGAGAGCTGCACCACTGTGGGATAGCACCAAACAAGATTATGTTGGTAAGTTAGTTGCATTCCTATTGGACAGTTTATTTGACACAAGGTCTGCAGTCATGTTGGTTTAACCAATCACATTTTCATATGACCACTCAACATTGCCATGAAAGGATGGGCTGTCTGTGGTAAACAAATTATTCTTTTTTTATTCATCTGTTTTTTCCTCTCAGCGTTTAATTGTTGATTTTTTTCTTGTATTTAGTTTAGATGAAAGAGAGTATTGTATCATCTAGACTTTTATCAAACTCTAAAATTACAGACTTAATTAGTCGCCTACTATGTGAAAGTCCAGAATGGTCCTAGCTTATGTAGATACGTAGGTGCATGCGACTACTTTGTGATAAAGGAGCCAAGACATTGCTGATCACATTGATTCTTGAACTGATTGGTTAAGTTCCCTGTTCCTGTGATCTCAGTGACGGATGTGACTTCTCTCCCCTTCTCATCGCAGCAATGACGTCATTCTACCAAACTAGCTGCCATTTATTGCTATTAAATTTTATGACCTCATTAAATCATTAAAGTCAAGGTGAATCCGGATGAACACACATATATCACCACTAGTTACTGCCGCAAAGGCCATAGCTGTGGGTTACACTGTGATCTAGAACAGCGCAGTTAAAAAAGGTTTTTTTTCTTTATTGAAAGCCAACATCAATCAATTTTGTTCTTACTTAAATTTGTCAAAGTATAAATTTGGTTAAAGAGGGAATGTTGCATAACATGGAGATGGTGTTCAAATAATATTGGGACAAAGTATCTTCAAAACATCAGATATAAAGAGTTAATCAACAAAAGCAGAGAATAAAACAGTCTCATGGAAGTAAGGTCTTCCCAGTTGCTCCCACAATAATCAATACTCGACAGGGTTTGAAAATGCTAAAATTGGCACAGTAGTAAGAAGCATTATAAACACACCCATTGTTGCTTATTCTTGTGTTGCAATGTTCAAGTTTCACAAACCATATTTTTGTTTGCTATAATTTCGTTACGAAAACTTACTTATTTTTCTATTCCAGGAATGTTAACTATCACAGATTTTATCCATATCTTGAAGAGGGTTTACAAAACACCAGATGTAAGTATCCACACACAGCCAAGAATGAAGCTTTAAATCTCAGAACATAGATTACAATCGTTAGATAGAATTCTTCTACTTTTCCAACTGTATCTTTGTGTTGACACAGAAACTATTATGTATGGTTTGACATATGAATTTTGAGGGGCTGGGTAGTCTAGAGGCACGATGTAGGCCTCAGGACAGATAGGACCTGGGTTCAAAGCCCATCAGTAGTGGTGGTGATTTGTCAAAAATGGGAAAATTATTCTGTGGTTTCTTTATGACACTACCTTCCCCTTATATCTCGTGAGTAGTGAGATCCGATGTCTGGCCCTTTTGGATAATGGCAATATACAGGAGGTCCAGTGTGCACTCAAACACATAAAGATCTCTTGGCAGTTAAAATTGAAAAGAGTAGGCCACAAAAACTCAATGGCCCAATGTGGTAGTCTTCACCTATTACATATTCAAAGGCTTCTACAGACAAGAGAAGACATGTGCTGCTGCTATAGATCTATCTGGAGGATGCGTACAACAGAGTACCATTTGAAAACCTCATGCATATGCTCCTCAAACTGGCGGTGCATCCCTTCCTTTTCTGATTGATCATCGCTGCACTGTTTCTGAGGAAGGTGATACTCAGATGGGGAAGTTGGTCATCCGAACCAACATCCATTTGTCCAGGGCTGCCACAATGTTCACCATAGGGAAAGAACTATGACTTTTGCCGATGACATTCTGATATATCAACAGGGAAGAGACAAATTTGAAATCACCTCCACACTGCAAAACAACCTCTTATCACATTGCTTCTTGGTGTGGAGTATCAGGTACCTTGGTCAATCCTAATAAAGCATCATTTGCATGGTTCTCCCTTAAAAATCAAATTGTTAACACAGAAACACTGATGGCACGAATGGGAGCTGATGAGGTGACCAGGGACAGGGTGATGACATACCTCAGAGTTAAGTTTGATTGCAGCCTGTGTTTTAGAGACCACATCAACCATGTGATAACAAAAACCTGCAAAGGATTAGCCGCCTTGAAGGTCATGGCAGCTGCCAACATTGAGCAGAGGCTACTTACCCTTTTGTTCCAGGGACTGGTCCTCTCACCAATCGAGTATGCCCTAGCAATTCTTACTGTCATTACGATGCCAATTGACAGGATGGAGAAAATACACAATGAAGCCATGTGCATTATTTTGGGGTATACAAGGGGCACTCTCTGTATAGCAATGAGGTATCCTTTTGACTTTCCAACTATGGATGACAGGATCAAAATCTGGAAGGCGTGAGCATATCTGCAGATAAGTACATCCATTGCACCACAAACTCAACACAGGGAAAGGTGACAGGCTAAAGAGAGGCAAATCATGGGTGGGACGAACAGATGATGTCACCAAACAGGTGTGTGGACTTACCAATATTATTGGCGAGGAGTGGATACCAGTACTTACATAATTCAGGGGCACATTCTCGTGTATTGTCATACTCAACATGAAATGTAGGGAGCAGAACTCAGTTGTGGTCAATGAAGAGGTCAAAGGTCTCATCTGGGAAAACACCAATAAGGAAGATGCATTCTTATTCAAGGTATCTTCTTGACTTTCCAACCATGGATGTCAGAATCATGATTTGGAGAGCACGAGCATACCTGAAGATTAGTACAGATAAAGAGCATCCATTGCACCACGTGCTGAACACAGGGAAAGGTGCCAGGCTAAAAAGAGGCAAATCATGGGTGGGCCGAGCAGAAGATGTCATCAAACAGGTCTGTGGGCTTACCAATATCAGCGTTGGTGAAGAGTGGATACCGTTGCCTACGTCATTCAAGGGGACTTTGTCATGTATTGTCACACTCGACAGGAAAAGTAGGGAACAGAACCCGGTCGTGGTTAATGCTGAGGTCAGCGGTCTCATCTGCGATAACACTGGTGAGAAAGATGCAGTCATCTATATAGATGGATCTGTAAGACGACACCAAAGAAGTGCATGGGCATTTACAGCATGCCCAGCAGGCAGAATAGTCAAAGAAGACAGTGGTGCATACGTCATGACCACGAGTAGCATGACAATGGAGGTGATGGCAATGACCAAGGCATTCAAATAGTTAGAGTCACAAGACTACACCCAGGCATATGTACTGAATGATTCAATGAGCATGATAAAAAAAGTGGAGGCGGACTCTGTACACATGCAATGGGTAGAGTCGTTGCAGAAATCCAAAATACGTAAGGTCACCTTTGTCTATGTCCCTGGATATGCAGGCGTACAGGGAAATGAAAGAGCGGACAGGTTGGCTAGCTGCGCTGTCATTGAGGACGGGCAACCAATGGATCGACCGGACATCATCAATGCCCTCCGAGATGTGGGAAGAGCACAGAACTTCGACAAACACAGATCCACATCACTTCTTCGGATGATGGAAATGGGAGTTAAGTTGGGCACAGCCAGAAATGAGAAACTTAGTGGTCGTGTAAGAGGACTTATCACCTAACACAGAACTGGAGTTGTCAGTCGCTGGACACTGCGGGACTTGCTGAGGTGGGGATCTGAGTGCCTATGGATATGTTCGGAGTGGAATGATGATGACCTGCAGATAACTCAACTCAATAAGGAGGCGGGTAATATTTGCTCGTGGAAAACTTGAATTCCAAGAATTTGAATTTTGAGTTTGTAAATTTTACAAACTACTTTTTTGTATTATGGATCCGCATTAGAAAATAAATGTCTAAGGAAAATACTTGGTATGGCGTGGAATGAATTCAAAATAAAGGAGGAAATTAGAGAAATGGCCAATCAACCACTAATATCTTCAGTAATAAAGAAAAGACGATGGTCATACGTTGGACATTTGATGAGAAGAGATAATAACCGAATAGCAAAGCAAGCCCTCATGTGGGAAACAACAGGTAAGAGGAAGACCCAGAGAGACACTGAGAAGAACATTGATGAGAGAGGCAAGAGCAGCAGGACTCGGCTCCCTCAATGAGATAGAGCTGCTTGCACAGAACAGAGACAAATGGCGAGATCTGATAAAATATCTTTAAAAGAATTGAAAACTGCTAGAACAAAAATTCAGATAAGAGAAGGAGTATCTTGATCTACGCCCTATGGGCCGGCTACGGCTCGAAAGGTCAATAGATAGATAGAAATTTTACAAGAGTGTCGTAATATAGGGTTAATGTGTTGAGAGTGCACATAAGACCTGTGTTTTTTTCTTTATAATTTGATAGAGCTAGACATTGAGCCTTACTAACCAGAAATTGGTGGAAGGTAATGATGCACAGTAACTAGGCATTGAAAGAGAATAAGTCCCACCTACTATGATGGGATCTGAACCCATGATCTTCTTGTCTAAAAGAAAATGTATAATGTCTAGACCATAATTTCAGGTATTTCTTTTGAATATCACAATTTTTAAAATAGTTTTTTTGCAGTCTCCCTCACTTCTTCTTTCCATTTCTCACTTTTCATTTCTCCCCTCCTCTCTCTCAAACATTTGTATCCACCCACCCACTCACTCATTCGCTCACTCACTCATCTGTCCCTCTCACTTTCTCCTGCATATGACTAATAAAATCCGCTTTTATGAAGAGTTTGGGAGTAAAGTTATGCCAGATTTCTCTAACATAAACCCCTCAGTGACAGCATCTCACTGCAGCTTTCAGCACTGACAAACAACGGCTCACATAATGGATTTTCCTTGATGACATTGCAGCAGACAGCAAATATTGAAATAATGTATTTTGTGTTGACATAACTGACATGGCTGTATATACTGGAGGAATGAGTCCTGACAGTGGATCACTTGTTCTGTGTATTCTCTTAGGTCAGGATGGATGAGCTAGAAGACCACAAGATACAGAACTGGAGAGGTGAGTTATGAAACATGATGGTTACTATGGTTACAGGAGTCTAAAGTCGTGTTTTATTATGAACATTTTTTTACTGGAATTGTTTTTTTTTTTATTCGGTTAAAAATGAACAGAATGTTCAAGAACATTTCTGTGGAGGGAAAAAGGGCAGCTGCCATTTCATAATCAGTTATGTCAGCATTGGCTTTGTCTGCTCAGTTATTGATTTTCTCTTCAGTTGTTATATTTGTCTGGTTTCCATGCTGCAGGCTTAGAGCAAGGTTGCAGAGCTTTTTCTCATTCACTGCCTTATTAGCTCTTATCTGCCTACTCTATCAGCTATGTCTTCCCACTCTGTGTCAGCTATGTCTTCCCACTCTGTGTCAGCTATGTCTTCCCACTCTGTGTCAGCTCTGTCTTCCCACTCTGTGTCAGCTGTGTCTTCCCATGCTATCAACTGTCTTCCCACTCTATTATCTATGTCTTCCCACTCTATCAACTCCATCCGCCCACTCTTTCAGCTCCATCCACCCACTCATTCAGCTCCATCTGCCCACTCTACCAGCTCCATCTGCCAACTCTACCAGCTCCATCTGTCCACTCTATCAGCTCCATCCACCCACTCCATCTGCCCTCTCCACCAGCTCCATCTGCCCACTCTACCAGCTCCATCTGCCCACTCTATCTAGCTGACTGTAGACTGTATCAACCCTGTCTACCTACTCTGTCCAACTCAATTTATCAGAGCACTCTATGAGATCATAGAATAGATAAATTAGATTAAGACAGAGAAGTAGACATATAAGGATTAAAAGTATATGACCATTTAATATTTGAATAGTAAGAGGAGTTCAAATTGAGCTAGAGGATAGAGCTGATAGAGTGAGCTCAATAGAGTGAGCTGACAGAGCAACTATCAGCTATCACTCTATCAGATATCTTTTAGCTCCATTTGAACTCCTCTTACTATTCAAATAATAAATGGTCATATACTTTTAATCCTTATATGTCTGCCTCTCTGTCTTAATCTAATTTATCTATTCTCTTATTAATAGATTCAGCCTGTGTTTGTCATTTCTGTAGACCACAGTTTTATTGCTCTCACATTGCTTGTGCATTCACTGAAATATGGGCTCCCTACTATCTGGTGCACATGAGCATGCTCTTTGTGCTTGTAATGATGGTTTTTCAATTGTTACTCATTTTTAGCCAATTAATTGCAACATCCGTTTATTAATTTAATTTTTTTGTTTATCTTCCGTGGTAAAAAGTGGTGTGAACAATGGAGACTAATGAGACAACAAACATGATGAGAAAAGAAAAGATGCAAAAATTAAGACACAGCAAAAGCACCAACAGCAACCTCATCATCCAACTACATCTGTTCTACATACAGACATGTTCATCATTCTAGAATAGTACCATTCAGCCATAACAAATTTTATGTTCTCCCTTATGTGGCCTACTATGACTCATTGATTTATCTTCTGAGATAGAGAGCATATTTTTCATTTTTATCTTATTTTCACTTATTGTAGTTTTATTATTGTTTTCTGCTCATTGCTGTTTATGTATTGTTTTTACCTTTTTGCTATTTGCTAATTGTTATTTACTTCATTGTTATTTGCTGTATCGTTATTTACTTCATTGTTATTTGGTAATTGTTATTTGCTAATTGTTATTTACTTCATTGTTATTTGCTGTATCGTTATTTACTTCATTGTTATTTGCTTGTGTTTGCTTTATTGTTATTCTAACTTAGAAGCATTGGTGGCTGAGTGGCTAGTGCACTCACTACTGATCAGAAGAATCCAGTTCAATTCCCAGAAGTGGGAATTTTTTTGTTTGACCGACAGGTCTTTAGGATTCACCCAACCTCTAAAAATGGGTACCAGAGATTTTTCTAGAAAGCAAAACTGGTTTGCCATGATGCTGACCACATCACCCAAAAATGTGCTGATGGCCAAAGAAAAATTGGGGTTTATGGTCAAGGCATGGAGGTAACGTTTATACTTTTTTTTTTTACAGATAATTTACTATTTTACTTATTATACCTGACCACTGTATTGTTAATCAACGGCTTCCGGCTTCACCCAGCCTTGAATGGGTACCAGATTTTTTTCTGGGAAAGTAAAGCGGCACGGGCGTAATACCGACCACATTACCCCAAAAATCATGTGCCGAAGGTCTGTAAAATTTATGGTCACTAACACCATATTTCCTATACGTCACTTGGAGTGACAGGTGTTCTTTACTTTTTATTTTTACTGTATTGTTATTCACTTGAATATTTTTTACATTTATTAATTTACTAATTATTGTTCACTGATTGTTACTTATTTAACCTGAAATGTTTTATTGGTGATGTGAATATTTGATATAAAAATGGTAGTGACTTGTATGTTTATTTTCCCACTTTGTTTTGTGTACAGAGATGGTGAAAGAGAAGCAGCGACCGTTTGTGCACATAGGACCAGATGCAAGCTTGTTTGATGCTATTAAGACACTTCTAGATAGCCGTGTCCATCGATTGCCTGTCGTTGATGAAACAACAGGCAACGCCATCTATATTCTCACACACAAACGCATCCTGCGCTTCCTGCACTTATATGTGAGTCACATAATAATTTGTATTTTTTGTAAGACTTGCTTAATAGTTAGTTAGAGCTGCATCACTGCCATTCTACAGGTACATGGGTGCACATTCTGTTCCATCAAATGACAAAGGATATGCTTTCTTATTGTTTCTGTGGCTTGCTGATTATACAAACTTCTATAAGCATGTACATTATACTTGATCATTCAGCTGCATTATTTTGTTCATTATGACTTCACATGTGATAATGAGGTTAGTCTGTCAGCACTCTCAATCTAATGAACCCTGCCAAACATGTTTGTGTTTGTTCAAAGCTTTCACATGTCAATTGTCACTAATTCTTTATTATAGTCATCATCATCATCACCATTGAGTGCCGTCTCTGCATCGAAGGTTGGCTACCATGGAGCGCCATTCCACTCTGTCTTTTGCTTTGATGGTGCAGATTGTCATAGGTTGACTTGTCCATCTTTTGATGTTACTCATCCATTTTGGTCTGCCACTGCCTCTTTTACCTTGTGTTTTCCCTTCCAATATTACTTTTTTTTTTAGGCTGTTGTGTCTTTTAACATGCCCCAAAAATCGCATTTGTCTAGTTTGAATTGTGTTTAGTAGTTCTCTTTTCATTTTTAGTTGTTTTAAAACTTCGTTTGTTTTCTTTTCTTTCCATCCAATTCTACTTATTCTTCTATAAATCCACATTTCAAAGGCTTTATTATAGTCATACCAACATAATGTTCTATCTCTTGATTGTGTGATTAGCATTTAACTCAACGAAGCCTAGAACTGTCATGTATGGTTAATAATTATTAGCATCTTGTAAGCTAATGTGTCTGTTGAATTGTTCTATTCTATTATGATGTCTGGTGACAAGTCAAGAGCATTGAAGCTTTTCATAATAAACACAACATCATATGGTACTGTGCTAATACTAGGTTTGGCAGTGATACATCTACCATTTGGGGGCCTCGGGAGCCTAGTTGGGGAAAACCACCCGAGTGAGCTAAATAGGTACAGACAACCTGTGTTCAATTCCCGCTGGAAGCAGTGTGAACTGTACTTGTAGTTGGGGGAAAAATAATACCACCGCTGTCAACCCAGCTGCTGGCAGAAATGGGTACCAGGGTAGTACTTTGCGAAGGTTAGGAATGCTGCCTCGTATCATGAGTTTCGATGCTTGAAGCGACACTATCCATAAGTCTCTGAACACTTCTGGATAGGCGGCCGAGCACATATGGGTGACAACTTGTGTGCTAAGAAGCTGATTCAATTCTCGTACTTGACCTTTACATCTCCATGCCATGCTTGCTTGCTTGCGTTCACCCGATGACTAAAGCATTCTAGAGTATTCTAGCAGACTACAGAATTACTCTTCATCATCCGCCCTTAAAAGGACGTTAAGTGGGCGTGTCTACGTTGTGTTGTGGTTTACAGTATAACTGTGATATTTGTGCCTTTCGGCCCAACACATCGACTTCAGCACGCTCCATACCATGTTTACCAATTGGTCCCAATCACTAAACATTTGCTGATGAAGAAATTCTTCTGTGGTAAATAAATATCATACCCGTGTGTTACCGGGGCCTCATTATGTAGGAAGTAAAGAATAGTGACACTGTGACCTTCCAGGCATGTCGTAAGAGGCGACTAAGGAGGTTGATCGATGGCTTGACAAGCTGTCATTGTAAAAAGTATTGTTATGGAAACAGAACCATAGATTTTAGAAGCAGTGATCTCTGCAATATGTGCCATTTTGGCACACAAGGTTTCTGTTTTTAAGATTGTAGTTCTGCCCTATGTGCCGTTTTCGGCTCGAAAGGACAATAGATAAAAACAAATATCAACTTCACTAACTTTAAAGAGCATCATCTCCAAATGTCCTGCTTGCTTTTAAACGTGCATTGTGTTGGGAAGCTGCAGGAATAAAACAACCTAGGATTTATCAAACACAAAATGACAGCATCATGTAAGATCTAGATAGCACTGTCAAGTCTGCCATTTCAAGTCATTCATGCCAATGGCAATTCAAGAAAGCACAATCTGGTCCAATAAAAGCATGTTTGAGAAACCCAGAAACAAAATATGTATCATTGCCAGAAATGATAAGTGCATGCAAGCACACGGGGACCACTTTGAACACCAACTGGTTGTTTGCATGAAAACATCATCATCAATTACCGTGCATGCAGGATAGGTGATTATGTCACTTCACAACTTTCAATCTCGACAGTTATTTATCATTTCTGTTGTTGACCTTTTGTATAGCCATTCTCTTAAGCTGTCTGGTATCTATTCTCTTTGCTTCCCTCTATCTTTTCGTCCCTCAATTTTTCCAGTTATTACAATATATTCCAACTGTTCCCACCTCATTACATGGCCAAAAAATTAAGATTTTTTTCTTCCTTATATTGGATATTAGCTCACTCTTTGCTTTGGCCCCTTTCAGAACGTTTTCATTACTCTTCTTAACTGCTCCTGGTATTCTCAACATTCTTCTGTAAAATCACATTTCTACAGCCTCCAGTGATTGTCTTGTCTGTTGTTCTATTGTCCATGATTCACATCCATATGTTAAGACTGGCTCTACATAACATTTAAAAACTTTTTTTCTTTTTCAACATATTTACATATATATGACATATTTATATATATATATATACACATGATTTTTGGAATAATGTGGTTGATATTATGCCGTGCTACTTTACTTTCCCAGAAACAATCCAGTACCCATTTAAGACTGGGTGAACCCGGAAGCCGTTGATCAGGATCAAACCCAACCTCTTGTCCTTTGTAGTCCAGTTCACTAACCACAGAGCATATATACGACATATTTACTAAAAAATAAGCTAGGTCCATGTATCTTTTGAAGGACACTTGTATGACAAGTTATTTATTTCTGTCCTATTAATGAATGTAAAGACCTCAATAATTGTTTTTCTCAAGGTGTCTTTTACTTGTTTTTGGTGTGCAGATAAAGGAGCTCCCGCAGCCCTCGTTCATGAAAAGCTCAATTAAAGACCTTGGAATTGGAACCTTTGATAATGTCATCACAGTAAGATTTGTTGATAATTTTTGCTTGTGTGTAAGCTAGTAGTTGTTCATTATTGCCATTATTTATTCAATCTGTCAGTTAGATGTTGTCAACAGGGAATGCTGCTGCACTTTCAGAGAATTGTCACATTCCAGTAACATTTGAACAAATGTAAATGTCATTAATTAATCAGAAATCAGAAATTAAGAGAAATTAGTAGTACAGATGTCATCACCACAACTGTCAAACAAAGAAATCATCTTTACAGACAAAACAAGCACTTTACAAATGTTCCAATGGTTTTTCTCCGTTAGCATCCTAGACATATTTTGAATTGAATGTTACAAATAAGAAAAATAACCTCTACCAAAATGAAATATGTTAGATGAATGGCAGAAAACAGCCTGAGAGACAAAATCAGAAATGAAGAACTGAGAAATAGCTAAGTTTAGATGTTTATTTCATGATAATAACCTGCCCTGCATAGATTGAATTTGTCTGTGATCCCAGATCTCAAGATAAATCATACTGAGTGCCTAACCCTATTGGATGACAAAACAGTTTGAAGTTAATTTAGCACATCAGAAACCCTTCACAATTTGAAAAAAAACAAAAAGGGTGGATTGTAAGCTATTGTTGAAATGATACTAACCATCTTTATTAAATTAGCAGTGGCCTGAGTTATGCTCGGATCATCTTCAAAGCACCACTGACACACCCATAGGTGTTTTCTTCAAAATGTTCATCAGCTCACAGTGGCAGTTTGGTGTTGGTATACAATACATTTTGTTCATCCAGAATATTGTTCTGTTCTGGCTGTCTCATCCCCAGTTCTCCATCCCCAGTTCTCCATCTCCAGTTCTCCATCTCCAGTTCTCCATCCCCAGTTCTTCATCTCCAGTTCTTCATCTCCAGTTCTTCATCCCTAGTTCTCTATCTTCAGTTCTCCATCTCCAGTTCTTCATCTCCAATTCTTCATCCCCAGTTCTCCATCTCCAGTTCTTCATCCCTAGTTCTCTATCTTCAGTTCTCCATCTCCAGTTCTCCATCTCCAGTTCTCCATCTTCAGTTCTCCATCTCCAGTTCTCCATCTCCAGTTCTCCATCTCCAGTTCTCCATCTCCAGTTCTCCATCTCCAGTTCTTCATCTCCAATTCTTCATCCCCAGTTCTCCATCTCCAGTTCTTCATCTCCAATTCTTCATCCCCAGTTCTCCATCTCCAGTTCTTCATGTAGTTAGTGATGTAGTTTCACTTCTTTCAAAGTCCTTCATGCAACCCATCTCTGTGTGGTCATTAATGATACCTGCACTGTCCTTGCCTATCTGATATGATCACCTTACCAGCTAATCTGTCTGATTTTTCATTACTTTCAACACCCACTGGGACCTGCGTTCAACACAAACATTACCCCGCTTTCAACACCAGTGTGACCCACTTTCAACACCTGCATGATCCAGGGCAAACAAGAAGTCACATGGAGCCTGTCTGAACTTTGTGTATCAAACTCAATGAGTCACTCAGCGCTCGTGCGCACTCAAACACATAGACATACACACACACACAGAGACACAGACACATTGAGACACAGAGATACACACACATGTACTTGCGCACACACATGCGAGAGAGAGAGAGTGAGAGTCAGTTTAATCTTCAACTCAACTAGATAAGGGCCCATGACTCCATTGTCATTTCATCAGCATCACTATCTCCATGAGTGTTTCTGTCACTATAGAATTCAGAACACACCCTAGAACTCAGCTGATGGCACATTACAGAACCTTCTGTGAAGATCAGAACATCAGTGTCACTGGAATTTTCACAGATGAGGACATTAAATTCTGCATTAACAACAATCAGGTTCTTTTCTCTACATCCTATGGTGTGGCAATCACAGAAAATATATCAGCTTGATTTATCCATGATTTTCTTTAATCTTTTCCTTATTTTCTTTCATTCAGGCTCTCATAGTAGGAGACAAATAATAATAAATGAACATTATTCTGAGGCAAACTTCCGAGGCGATAGATTAGTGAATAATTTCAGGGGAAAAGCTATGTTTACAATACTTTGAAAAAAAATCACATTCAACAACAGAAAAGAAAAAAAAAACAAAGAACAATAGATGGTACGAAGCAGAATCGAACCCCTTACACCTCAGCACAGCGCCTTGTCATGAGAACCAAACGCTAGGGCACATGGCCAACTCAGCTACCTAAAGAGATAGTTATCATTGGTGATGTCTTTCACACATATGTACTCATGACTATAACATAGGGTTACGAACACAACATGGGAATAAATTGTATATCTGTATTTTCCTATAAAACTAAGTATCTCCCGGATAGGGTAGGGCTGAATACTTACATTGCAGACAAGCAGTTATAGGATGAAACAGCATGAATAGTAGTTTCCAGTAGATTAGACTGGAGACAAATAATAATCAATGAATATTATTATGGGGAAACTTCCGAGGTGATAGATCAGCAAGTCATTTCAGGGGAAGATGTATATTCATAGCACTCTGAAGATAATCATTTTGGTGGGTTTTTTTCTATTGTTAACTATTTGTGATTTTTTTTCAAAGTGTTGTAAACATACCTCCTCCCCTGAAATGATTGGCTCTCATAGAGTAGATGTTCCTGATTAGTGCTTATCTCTAGGTAGATATTCCTGATTAGTGCTTATCTCTAGGTAGATGTTCCTGATTAGCGCTTATCTCTAGGTAGATGTTCCTGATTAGTGCTTATCTCTTGGTAGATGTTCCTGATTAGCGCTTATCTCTAGGTAGATGTTCCTGATTAGCGCTTATCTCTAGGTAGATGTTCCTGATTAGAACTTATCTCTAAGTAGATGTTCCTGATTAGTGCTTATCTCTAGGTAGATGATCCTGATTAGTGCTTATCTCTAGGTAGATGTTCCTGATTAGAACTTATCTCTAAGTAGATGTTCCTGATTAGTGCTTATCTCTAGGTAGATGTTCCTGATTAGTGCTTATCTCTAGGTAGATGTTCCTGATTAGAACTTATCTCTAAGTAGATGTTCCTGATTAGTGCTTATCTCTAGGTAGATGTTCCTGATTAGTGCTTATCTCTAGGTAGATGTTCCTGATTAGCGCTTATCTCTAGGTAGATGTTCCTGATTAGCGCTTATCTCTAGGTAGATGTTCCTGATTAGCGCTTATCTCTAGGTAGATGTTCCTGATTAGTGCTTATCTCTAGGTAGATGTTCCTGATTAGCGCTTATCTCTAGGTAGATGTTCCTGATTAGAACTTATCTCTAAGTAGATGTTCCTGATTAGTGCTTATCTCTAGGTAGATGTTCCTGATTAGTGCTTATCTCTAGGTAGATGTTCCTGATTAGCGCTTATCTCTAGGTAGATGTTCCTGATTAGCGCTTATCTCTAGGTAGATGTTCCTGATTAGCGCTTATCTCTAGGTAGATGTTCCTGATTAGTGCTTATCTCTAGGTAGATGTTCCTGATTAGCGCTTATCTCTAGGTAGATGTTCCTGATTAGAACTTATCTCTAAGTAGATGTTCCTGATTAGTGCTTATCTCTAGGTAGATGTTCCTGATTAGCGCTTATCTCTAGGTAGATGTTCCTGATTAGAACTTATCTCTAAGTAGATGTTCCTGATTAGTGCTTATCTCTAGGTAGATGTTCCTGATTAGAACTTATCTCTTATGTATGAAGGTGCTCTCCAGATCATGAATCTCCTCTCCAGATCATGAATCTCCTCTCCAGATCATGAATCTCCTCTCCAGATCATGAATCTCCTCTCCATTGTGAGAAAAATGAGTAGGAATCACACATGAGGTGTCTCCCTTGCCTGTGCTACAGAGTTTATGCACAGTACGGAGATTGTCCAAGTCAATCAGAAAATATTGAAGTACTTATGGACATTTAGGCGAGAGGCAACAACAGCAGACACCAGCTTCCTTGCCAATATTGAACAACTGGACCAGAACGGGACGTGTGGCGAGATACAATGTGGGTCCTGTGCAAAGTCTGATATCTTATAACAAAGTCCAGCAGACACAGGAAGTCTAGAATTTCTGCTTTATTTATCATCTTTAACCTGGAAGGATAATAGATAGATAGAATGGACAATGATTATAGCTCTATTGGTTTTATGCACAAAAAATTATATCTAAATGATTTAGCTGTGTCTGCATGCTTCTTCATATTGCTACCAATGTTACCTTACATTTGTCCTTTCTTGTGAATCTGTTTACAGAGCTTGCATTTATCACTGTCTCATCCGCAGGCAACACGAGAAACTCCACTTATCACAGCCCTCAACATGTTCGTTGATCATAGAATATCAGCAGTACCAGTTATCAATAGCTCAGGCCAAGTCACAAATATCTATGCCAAATTTGATGTCATTGTAAGTATCACACGTACCTAACATTGCACTTAGGAGGTATGTGCTTGTTTATCCTTCTCTATCTTGTCAAAGAAATAAACAAAATATATGTGACTACAGATTTGGGATTTTAAAAAGAAAAACCATTACAAAATGGACTGTCCCACAACCTCCACACCTGTTGCAGCCATACATTTTACATATCTTTATACCCTACACTTTAATCTTTAAACTTTTGAGGGCCTCGGTAGCCTAGTTGGGAAAACCACCCGACTGGACTATCGACGTTCGGACAACCAGTGTTCTATTCCCGCTGGGAGCAGTGTAAATTGTACTCGTGGTTGGAAAAAAAAAATACCCCCACGGTCGACCCAGCCGTTGGTAGAAATGGCTACCAGGGTATTATCCTGGGAAGGTGAGGAATGTTGTCTCGCATCTGAGTTTCGATGCTTGAGGCAACACTATACAAAAATCTCCGAACATTTCTGGATAGGAGGCCAAGCACATATGGGTGTAAACTCGCATGCTAAGACGCTGGTTCAAGTCTCGTACTTTACTTTAATCTCCCTTTATCACTTAATGGTATAATGTACAACTTTGTTCCTCTTACTTTACTACATTACTATTTGTCTAACCACCATGTCTCTTTGAGTTCCCATGATTCCAAAGACATAAGACATCCTTAAAATGAGAGAGAGACTTTAGAGCATGTTTTCTAGTTTGATATAAAACAGCACAGCTTGTTAATCACTTGAACAAAGTCCAGTCACAATAAGACCTCACCAAGGAAGTTAATGAATATCACAATGATTTTAATGCTTAATAAACAACCAACTCAACAACTGCATTTAGTGACAGCCCTGTTGTGGACAACCACCTCAACAACTGCATATAGTGACAGCCCTGTTGTGGACAACCACCTCAACAACTGCGTATAGTGACAGCCCTGTTGTGGACAACCACCTCAACAACTGTATTTAGTGACAGCCCTGTTGTGGACAACCACCTCAACAACTGCACTTAGTGACAGCCCTGTTGTGAACAATGGAGCCTCAGTGGCTGAGCTATTAATGTGCTCATTTCCTGATCAGAAAAGTCCAGCTTTGATTCCCAGAAGTGGTAGATTTTTTGGTGGGAATCGATAAGGCCCCTGGGGTTTACCCAGTCTCTAAAAATGGGTACCACTGATTTTTCTGGGAAGTAAAGGTGGCCTGGCTTGATGCCAACCATATCACTGCGCTGTACATAAAAATGTTCTGTCGTTGTGGAAAAATATGGTGACTAAGACTTTATTCCCCACAATACTAAGACTGTATTCCCCACAATACTAAGACTGTATTCCCCACAATACTAAAACGGCGTGAAGGAGGGAACTTTTACTTTACTGTAGTGGACTTCTCAATCCAGCTACAGATAACTTGCAATCCAAACATGAGAACTTTACAGATAACTAAATTGAGATTTGTGCAGTTCCCCCCCTCTTCTCCCTCCCTCCCTCCCTCCCAAAGAAGGACAACTGACACCACATACCTACCAAGGCATGGAGGGAATTTTTGCTTTACTTTTACTATGGGTATCTCTTGCCAATGACTAAACTTTTACTCTTGGTATCTCTTGCTAATGACTAAACATTTACTCTTGGTATCTCTTGCTAATGACTAAACTTTTACTCTTGGTATCTCTTGCCAATGACTAAACTTTTACTCTTGGTATCTCTTGCTAATGACTAAACTTTTACTCTTGGTATCTCTTGCTAATGACTAAACTTTTACTCTTGGTATCTCTTGCCAATGACTAAACTTTTACTCTTGGTATCTCTTGCTAATGACTAAACTTTTACTCTTGGTATCTCTTGCCAATGCTTAACTGTTACTCTTGGTATCTCTTGCCAATGACTAAACTTTTACTCTTGGTATCTCTTGCCAATGCTTAACTTTTACTCTTGGTATCTCTTGCCAATGACTAAACTTTTACTCTTGGCATCTCTTGCCAATGACTAAACTTTTACTCTTGGTATCTCTTGCTAATGACTACTCTTGGTATCTCTTGCTAATGACTAAACTTTTACTCTTGGTATCTCTTGCCAATGATTAACTGTTACTCTTGGTATCTCTTGCTAATGACTAAACTTTTACTCTTGGTATCTCTTGCCAATGCTTAACTGTTACTCTTGGTATCTCTTGCCAATGACTAAACTTTTACTCTTGGTATCTCTTGCCAATGCTTAACTTTTACTCTTGGTATCTCTTGCCAATGACTAAACTTTTACTCTTGGTATCTCTTGCCAATGACTAAACTTTTACTCTTGGTATCTCTTGCTAATGACTACTCTTGGTATCTCTTGCTAATGACTAAACTTTTACTCTTGGTATCTCTTGCCAATGACTAAACTTTTACTTCTGGTATCTCTTGCTAATGACTACTCTTGGTATCTCTTGCTAATGACTAAACTTTTACTCTTGGTATCTCTTGCTAATGACTAAACTTTTACTCTTGGTATCTCTTGCCAATGACTAAACTTTTACTTCTGGTATCTCTTGCTAATGACTACTCTTGGTATCTCTTGCTAATGACTAAACTTTTACTCTTGGTATCTCTTGCTAATGACTAAACTTTTACTCTTGGTATCTCTTGCTAATGACTATACTTTTTTATGGGTACCAATTCATTTAACTAACCCTGATGTACTGAGAATAGGAAGCAGAAGAAATGGAGTTGCCCAGATTTGTTTGTTGGATGTTGTAGAATTCTTCCATTGAAACCAAATAAATATATCATCATTCAATGAGCTAAACAACTACAAGTACTTGCAGGTACCACTATATTTCAATTGGTCAAAGGCAGAAGCCACTATCTGCCAATCAGCCACTAACCTTTTAGCCTCATCCTTTTCTGTGTTTTGTGTTGTGTAATAGTTGCAAGTTTTGTTGCATGTTCACCAATCTTGTCTTGACTCTGACCAGAATTTGGCAGCAGACAAAAGCTACAACAATTTGGACATCACACTGGGAGATGCCCTGAAGGCCAGGTATAGTGGAGAGGTAAGAGAGCTGGAATGTAGACACTAGCAGTTTGTGATGAACCTTGTGATTCTATGTTAGTGTGTGAAGGAATAGTTTCTCTCCACTTTTATTAAGCATCCTTCATTGACTTTAGCATTTAATAGCAGCCTCCAAAAACTACCTGATTAGATGTATAACATGATTGCTTGTCAGAATATAACAAGATTGTTTGTCAGTGATACTTTAGTTGATTTGATATGTGTGTCTTTCCAGAAAAATACAATATACATTCTCCTTTTGTATATTTGAAGTGATCAGCAGAAGTTGTATCTGAACATTTAAAAAAAATTTTGTCATAAAAAATTGAATATTGGCTCCTGGAAACTTCAAGAAAAGAGAAAAAAAATAAACATTGACAGTACCAAAACAAGAAATTAAAGAGTTACACACAAGAAAGAAAAGAACAGAATACAGACAGTAGTTCATCCAAAGAGGATGGAGGACAAAATAAATCATGGGTGGATGTGACTGAAGGAAGTGAACTTTTAAAATCTTATTCACCACATAGGGGCCAGTCTAAATAGCTTGGTGAGCCCTTGGGCCATAGGTTGCTGGCCTTCGTCTTAATCACACCCAGTCAGGACATTCCATATAAATATTAATGTCACATTTCCAGCACACAAATCCACAAAACTAACTGTATATGGATTTTCACAATAATTATTTTGCAATAATTATTTTTATTTAAATCCATATACAGTTAGTTTACAACACTGAAAAAATAAAGAGTATTCATTTTGAAAATTTACTACAGTAAAAAATTGGTACAATTTAACGCATCATATTAAATTAAAGATATATTATCAAATAAATACATGAGAAAGGTAGCTAAATTTTGTTAACTGTCAGGGTAGTAATTTTTAATTTACCTGATGTTGATATAAAATAGGATACTGCATTGATAACAAAACAAGTACACATGATCTTAGTCAGAAGCTGTAAATTTGTAATGAAAATGTGAAAGTTGTTTAAAAAAATGTAACAATTATTTCAATGGAAACTCACTTGGGGGCTAGACTGGTTGGTCTCAAGACAAGACACCGATCTTCAGACAGAGAGGTTGTGAGTTCAAATGCCAGCTGCTACAGTTAGACTTTTTTATTTCTAGTTTCTCTATGTGACAACCACCCCTGGTCTCAGCAGCGAGGCATGACTTGAAATGTCACTTACTTATTGGCAGAAAATATATGAATACCTCTGAAGACAAGAGTTATCTGCCTGTGCAGCAAGGAACCACTGTGTACACGTTCCTAGTCTCTAGGGACTTTCCCAGAGGTGTAAGCTAGTCAACGCAAAAAAAAAAAAAAACCCTTACTAAAAGCTAGCAGAAAGTCCATTGCATGTTTGCCATATGTTATTTAATTTGTATGAAAAAATTTTTAATATCAGCTATGAAGCAAGTGTAACAGCTCCACTTTTTCAGGAATTTAAAACTTTTACAATAAGCAAGAATTTAAAAATGCATAAAAGATCAGCAATACTTCAATGTAAGTGTAGTGAAAAGGGAAATAAAGCTCATCATTGCACTATAGTTGTTTTTTTTATTATTATTATTATCGGAAATTCAAGAGAAAAGGATGACATTCAATCGGTAGCAAAACAAATATTAAAAAAAAAAAAGATTTCGGGTCGTTCCAGGCGTATGCAGTAAGAAAGTGGAAGAATGTGCTCCAGGAATCCAATGATTAACTCTTAACAGATCTTTCTACAAAGTTTTAAACAATTTTAACATTTAAAAAATTTTTTATTTTGTTTCTGATTGACAGATTATTGAGGATGTTGCCACCTGTCATCCGTGGGAGACATTAGGAAGTGTAATGGAGAAGATTGTAAGGGCAGAAGTAAGTAATTGTGTTGTCATTTGTAAGTGACTTGTGATGTTCTTGGCATTTACAATGTCATCAACTTTTAATCTGAGATGATACTCACATGACACCTGGTTGTATCTATTCTATTCTATTCTATTCTATTCTATTCTATTCTATTCTATTCATGGAATCAGTTTCACTGCAGTCAGGGCATCCCCATATCCACTCCATGACCATCCCAGCATTTCTCAAAGCATAAACAGACTGACTGTTCCTGAAAGTTGTTCGATTATAGATACATCTACTTTCCCCATTAAGCACTCTGGATCGATCAGACTCCTTCTCCACCTTTAGACTCCGCAGTCTCTCAATATATACATCATTGTCCCACCCATCCTTCTTTTAAGGAATGAAGAACAAATGTGGTAAGTCCTCTTTGTCCAGAGAAAGACCTCACTCAATGTCAGAGCTGTATCTGAGTTGTGTCTGAGATGACCTCTAACTTAGGGATGTCCCTAAGTGAAACAATTAGGATGTTTTAACACATATATCAGATCAAACAAACACACATATACAATCAGTGTGGGGAAGGACAATGAGAATACTTCAGACCTATGAAAAACATTGTGTGCATGTTTATGTTAGTCATATCTCATATCTTTGTGGGTGCAAGTCTGTGTATGTCACATCTCATATCCTTGTGTGTGCATGACTATGTTAGTCACATCTTATATCTTTGTGTGTACATGTCTATGTTGGTCATATCTCATATCTTTGTGTGCATGTTTATGTTAGTCATGTGTCATATCTTTGTGTGTACATGTCTATGTCAGCCATATCTCATATCTTTATGTGCATGTTTATGTTAGTCATGTGTCATATATCTTATATATATGTCAGTGTTAGTCATGCCTCGTATCGCTATGTGCATGTCTGTGTTAGTCACATCTCATATCTTTGTGTGTACATGTCTGTGTTAGTCACCTCTAGTGACTCGGGCAGATGGTGCTCATAAACCTGGGAGGGCCGACCATCTAAGGGCAGAATCCCCCTACAGAAAAGATCATCTGCTGCCTTACAGGAAGATTGGGGACAATCAAAGGCTAAGGATAGCAAACCTGAATAAAATGCTGGCTGAAATTGGATGCACTGGGCCACTGGCGCAGAACACAGTGCAATGTTTTAACGGGTGCTCAATCAGAGTGGATCTGGCAGACTCTAATTGTGATGTTCTGTCTGTGGGGGCGATCAACACACTTAACCTGACAGCTGACTTCATGTGAGAGTCTGAAATCCTACTCTGATTGAGTCCTGATCGCAGAGAGAGAGAGAGAGAGAGAGAGATTAAAAGAAGGTAGAACAGTGTAAACAATTCTAATTGAACATTAACAGATCTGAAAAAATGAACAGGAGGAGACAGAATCCTCATTTAAACCATAGTTTGTGTTTGAAAGAATATATATGAAGTGTCAACATCTGACTCTTCCAAGAAAAATAAAGAAATACATGAACTTGATCGTGCTATAAAGAAACAAAAGGCTTGAAAAATCACCAAGTCTGTACAGTATATAATAAAATGCCTTCCCATCTTGGTGTTAAGTGGTTGAGGGATTCACAACCAGTAATCAGATAAGTTTTAGATTGGGACAGAGAACAGATTAGCTTTCAGATAAAGTTTTAGAGTGGGACAGAGAACAGATTAGCTTTCAGATAAAGTTTTAGATTGGGACAGAGAACAGATTAGCTTTCAGATACAGTTTAAGAGTGGGACAGAAAACAGATTACCTTTCAGATAAAGTTTTAGTGTGGGACAGAGAACAGATTAGCTTTCTGATAGTTTTAGTGTGGGACAGAGAACAGATTAGCTTTCTGATAGTTTTAGTGTGGGACAGAGAACAGAAGATTAGCTTTCAGATATAGTTTTAGTGTGGGACAGAGAACAGATTAGCTTTCTGATAAAGTTTTAGTGTGGGACAGAGAACAGATTAGCTTTCTGATAGTTTTAGTGTGGGACAGAGAACAGATTAGCTTTCTGATAGTTTTAGTGTGGGACAGAGAACAGATTAGCTTTCTGATAGTTTAAGAGTGGGACAGAAAACAGATTACCTTTCAGATAAAGTTTTAGTGTGGGACAGAGAACAGAAGATTAGCTTTCAGATAGTCTTAGATTGGGACAGAGAACAGAAGATTAGCTTTCTGATAAGGTTATAGATTGGGACAGAGAACAGAAGATTAGCTTTCAGATAAAGTTTTAGATTGGGACAGAGAACAGAAGATTAGCTTTCTGATAAAGTTTTAGATTGGGACAGAGAACAGAAGATTAGCTTTCAGATAAAGTTTTAGATTGGGACAGAGAACAGAAGATTAGCTTTTAGATGAAGCCTATTAATTGTTGAAGGCTTTCAGGCTGGGAAGGAAACTACTGTTTTGTAGACTTACATCAGGGATATGTAGAGTTTAGTGGAAAGGCCTCTTAGAAAAATCTCAAACATGAAGCCAAGGGAAAAATACAAAAGGTTAAAAATGTTTCATACATATCAGATGTGAACTCTTGCTCTTTAAAACCTCTACCTTAGTTTCATGCATTTGTGACATAAAATGTGGAATTCCTTCCTGCAAAGTCTGACCAGAATGTTTGTCTAGCCTACCACTTCTGGAAAAATTACACCTAGACTATATAATTTATAGTACAATCCACTTAATTTACGACATTTAATCTTTCATATTAACATTTTGAATCTATATTTATTAATGCAACAATATAATTTAATATATATAGACTTCCGGTCAATATGGCAGATAGGCGACAGGAACACTGTCTGAAAAATGTTCCTTGTTACAGTTTTCTCATATTGCAAGTCCCAAGTGCGGCTTGCTGCTGGAGCAACTGAGTAGTGCTCTGTGCACACCGTGAGCTGTGTTTCATCCAGATGATGATTCTATATTCAGATTGCTTACAATGAATGATGATGACAAAGGACAGTTCAGAAGCGTTCAATTTGGTGCAGAAATGCAGTATGTCTTTTGACGTGTGTTGTATCTGCTACGACAAGGATTGCATCTGCCTTTCTTTATTTGGATATTCATTGAGATGTTAATTTGGATAATACGAGCGGTTGAGCAATTACGGATTTTCATTCGTTTGCAGTGATAACCATGGAATAACCATAACAATTTAATCATTTTGGCGAGTAAAAGTGAAGATCGTTATTTTTTGTGACTGCTTCAATTTGATTAAATTTGCATTAGCAGTTGATATATATTTTTTGCTCACTGTGCCAGTAAAATTGAAAGCCATAAACACTGGACTATAAGGCGGCAAATGTTATTTTAGTAAATTTGAGAGATGAACTGAAACAGACACGGCAATGTCAGCAGCATTATATAAACAATAATTGTTTTTATAGTGTGAAAGTGGGAAACTTAAAGTAATCCAGAATGTAGGTTAGAAACTCCATAATTTTTGTCAGAGGATAGGCGTCATTTACGTCATATGAACTCTTTCAGGACCAGAACAGGAAACAGGAATTTTCATATTTGGACCAGAAAACTTGATTTTTTTTCCTGTTTCCAGAAATTTTACCATATACCTTTTTCATTTGACTACTTCACACAATAATTGGGATAAATGTGGCATGTGTTATATATCACAGGAAAGGGAAATGGATACAGAAAATGAAAATAGCAATATATTTCTGATATGTCAAAATTTAAAGGAATAGTTATATTTAAAAAAAAAAAAATATTCAAGGAAGATAATTTTAAATTTAAAATATTGTATTTCACTTACCCATTTCCATCCAGATATGTGTTGCTATCCATTTGTCTTGAAATATTACACAACATGATCCAAATTCCTCGAAAATACAGTTTATTTGATGAATTTATGTCCACAAATAACAAAATTATGCACATTTTTATAAATGATCCCAGAATAAAAAATTTCCAAATTTTTTTACATCACAACAATATTATTTACAAGTCAAGTTTATTATTTTTATTGACACATATGTACTTATTGTGTGTGATATTCCCTAAAGCATGTTTTAGCGCACAGATGTGGCTTATCCGGACAACCTGTACAATAATAGCTGCTTCGTTTTCTTACTTTCCGCTGCTCCGAACAATGAACACACTGCAGGTCTTTCCCATCAAAATCAATGAGATGGATGGCACCCTGATATCTCTGCGGCTTCGTGTTCCATTTTTTCCCCGGCTTGGATAAATCAACTTGAAGAAGGTTGTTAGGAATAGGTGTCTCTGCTCCTACTATGCTACACAAATCATAAATAAGCAGCTCCTTGAAATCTGCAAAAGGCATAGGCTTCTCGGTGTTAGGGTGGCTCAAGTTATACAAAATATGAGCATTGAGTTGTGTGATCTCAATTATCCACATAAATATTTTCTTCCACCACTTGACTGTCTTCCTTGTGTGGTTCCCATAATATGAGATCATCTGGTCTACTTTGTCACATCCATTCATTGAGTGGTTGTAGCTATGGATGGGTGATGGCTTCCTGACTTGACTCCTACCTTCATTTCTGACCTCATATGTGACACTTGACACTTCCATGTGTTGTCACCAATTGGCAGGGCTTTTTGGATTTTTCATCCCTCCAGCTGACACACATAACTTGCTCCTCATAATTGATGAACCACTTTGCCTCATTCACTGATATTTTTTTATTTTTGACTTCTGCTGGAAATCCGCGTCTGTTGGAATTTAGCGTTCCAGTGTAGTTGTGATTTTTCTGCCGCAGAAATTGAACAAGTGGCTGGGAAGTATAATACCGGTCAGCAAACAAATGATGATGATCTGTGATGCCTTCCAGTAACTTGTCGAAAACTTTGACAGCATGTGATGAATGTGGGTCTGTTTCAGGCCTGTAAGCTGTGTCCGTACCAAAATATACCGGGAGGTTGAAAACGTATCCGGTGATTGAGTCGCAAAGTCCGTATGATTTGATATGATATTTTTTTGGCTTACTGGCATTGTACTGCTTGTACTTAAATCTTCCCTTGTAGCCTATAACCATCTCATCGATGCAGATATTTTCAAACGGGTAAAACGCTTCTTGAAATTTTTTGATCAATGAATTGATGAACGGCTCAATTTTACATTTTCCAGCCGCATCAGGACCATCCGCATGAAGCATAGATTAATAAATGAGTAAAAATCTTGTCCGACTAAACATGCACCTAAACCAAGGACTACTTTTAAATGATTGAATGGACCAGTAATCCTTTATAGAATTTTTTGCATTCATTCCCATGGCAATCATGACTGCCAGAAACTGAAAAAATGTATTACGGTGCAGTGGTGTCCATTTAGCAAAACTGGATTACCAGTGTACAGGAGTGCTCAATTCCATTTTTTGCTGGGCATAACTGTTGATATTTTGAATCAGATTGTCAACAATTGTGTCAGTCAACAGGCTCATAAAATACTTGGAAGGTGAAGCATTTTCTGGAAGATCTAACTTACATCCAGAATTTATATTTTGGAAGCTAGATTTTCCTATGGTATCGCCATCTCTGGCTTCATGCCACCCATCAGCAGGTTTCCTAGCCACATCTGTCCTGTCAGCTTCGGCTGACAGAATAGTATCAGTTTCATCGTCAGAATCACTGCCACTAAATTCCTCTGAGTCACTGATAGTGCTGGACTGGAAGCATCGACCAGCTAAACCTAAACAAGAGTTAGCGAGTCTTGGTTTCTTACCACTCGACTTACCACTACGATTATCATGACTATCACCACAAAAACTCTCGTCTGAATCTGAATAGTCCATTTCTGATTCACTAAATAACAATGTTTCGAACATAGATCTCGCTTGTTCTGCACTATATCGTTTTGGGCGAGATGTACTGCAAGAACTACCAGCAGTGGGCGTGGCCATTTTGTGATAGAAATTTCAGAAAAATAAACAATGAATATAAATGAATAATTTTTAAAGAATCAATCGTCGAAATACGTTGGTCCGCACCGGAAGATCAAGGAAAATAACTCTCACGACCGGAAATCAAGTATTGGTTGAAACAAAAACGAAATTCGGTGAAAACGAAACAAATATTCAGCTACATCCAAAATGTCTGACATATCGGTGTTGTCCAAACGGATCATGCTGAGGACTCTGCGCCGGACCTGAAAGAGTTAAGGGGTTAATTTGTGTCAATGTGACTTAGGTAATTTTAGCTAAAGAGAATGCGACCACTCAATCCAGACAAAAATACATCATTGTTGGTATATTGCCTGAGCAAGTAGTAGAAGATAGCCCTCCATCAGGGGTCTCCACTGAGGCGCCTGCTATTTCTTGTTACTTGCTTCATAAACACACCATTTGTGATGGTCTAGTTTTCGGAATCCTAGTAAAGGCACAATCATTATTACAAGACACCTCAGTTAAGAAGCTATAGATAGGTCAATTAAGTATGGCAGAACATAGAAATAAAAAATAAACTTTAAATTAAAATCTCCATAAATTTGACCCCACGTGGGTACTTACTTTAAACCTGGAGGCATTCTGGCACAGCTAGCACTTGGAATTCTGTTTCATTAAAATGCTCAAATAAAAAACTGTCATTACAGTAGTTCTGTGTAAACAACAGTGATGAAAATGTGGAACTGGCAACCATTTTTGTAATGAGAAACAGCATTGCTATGATTTTAATGAAAGTATTCACTTGAAAATGCAATAGAAAAATGGTGTGTCTTGTTGCAGGTTCACAGGTTGGTGGTGGTGGATGAGGGGAATCACGTGGAGGGAATTGTCTCATTGTCTGATCTTCTCACCTACATTGTTCTCAGGCCAATGGGTAAGTCAGTGCCTGATCTATTCATTGTCATGGTTAATGCATTCATTGGTGTGAAGATCAAATGATCTGAGGGTTCAGCTCCAGCCAGACACATCTCAGTCAACCCAGATGAAAATAGAAATTGGTACCTGACTCACTGAGAGAACTGGGGAAGGTAGCAACGAGAAAGTGCCAAGTCCTGTCTCCCCCCCACACACACACACACGCACACACACACACACAGAGTTCATGTTCCAGAACATTTCCCAATAGAAACACACACACATACATACAGATCATCATTTCCCACTAGAAACACACGTCCTGAAAGATTACCATTTCCCACTAGAAGCACACACATAGATAGATCATTTCCCACTATAAACACACATGCACAGATAGTTCATCATTTCCCAATAGAAACACACACACAGACAGATCATTTTCCACTAGAAACACACACACAGACAGATCATGATTTCCCAATAGAAACACACACACAGACAGATCATTTTTGACTAGAAACACACACACACACACATACAGATCATTTTTGACTAGAAACACACACACACATACAGATCATCCTTTCCCAATAGAAACACACACACACAGACAGATCATCATTTCCCAATAGAAACACACACACAGACAGATCATTTTCCACTAGAAACACACACACATACAGATCATCATTTCCCAATAGAAACACAAACACATACAGATCATCATTTCCCAATAGAAACACACACACAGACAGATCATTTTTGACTAGAAACACACACACACACACACACACAGACAGATCATTTTTGACTACAAACACACACACACATACAGATCATCATTTCCCAATAGAAATACAAACACATACAGATCATCATTTCCCAATAGAAACACACACACACAGACAGATCATGATTTCCCAATAGAAACACACACACAGACAGATAATTTTTGACTAGAAACACACACACACACATACAGATCATCATTTCCCAATAGAAACACAAACACATACAGATCATCATTTCCCAATAGAAACACACACACAGACAGATCATTTTCCACTAGAAACACACACACACAGACAGATCATTTTCCATTACATTGATTTAGCTCAAAGACAGATGGCCATGTAATCCACTCAACAAATACATCATCTCTGATGTGATTAAACAATCTTTTTATGTGTTTGGTTGCACTACTAATGTTCTAAGAGAATATGTATGACAACAGAATATATATATATATATATATATATATATATATATATATATATATATATATATATATATATATATATATATGAGATATTTGTTCAGTGTGATTCATGTTTATAGAGAGATCAGTCCTTTGTGGTTTTTGTTTTGTATTTCAAATGTTTGTGTTGTAAGTCTTGTTAATAATTATGAAACAATTATGTTACATGTAGGTGTTTTGAGAGTTATGCTTGAAATAAAAATAGCTGTCGAGATTAGGTTAATTTGGAGTGTACAGAGCAGGTGACCAAAACTAGTCTCTGGATTGTACGACCAAAGAACTCTGCCAAGGGCATGTTATATTGGAATGAGCAGACCAGATGATCAAAATTAGTCCCCAGAATTCACAACCAGTGGAAGCTGTCAAGGGCATGTTATATTGGAATGAGCAGACCAGATGATCAAAATTAGTCCCCAGAATTCACAACCAGTGGAAGCTGTCAAGGGCATGTTGGAGGGCTAGATCATGAAACTTTGAAAAACTAACCTGATGGTAAACTATTTTATGATTTATTTATTGGAAACTTAATTTCTGAATATAAATAATATGATAGTTTTTATTTGAGATTGTTTATCTTTTCTGTTTTTAGAAGAAGCTGCTAATCAAGTTGCACTCATAGAACCAGACCTGATGGTGACAGAAACTACTTCATTGGTTTCCTGATAGATTGTCCCCCTCACTTGACTCTGTTGATGCAACAGATAATGCTAACAGCCATGATGGAAGGAAAATGAGAAAGATCTCCAAGACAAATTTGTCAAGTGCAAGTTGTAGCGTACAAACCAAGATCTCATCAGTGTACAATGCCGGATTTTGAACGATGGTTTTTGACGTGGCAGTTAATGTTTTTTTTTTCCAAATACTTTTCTATCAATAGGAGATAACTGTGCACATGGATTGTGGGAACAAGTGTGCACCTGGATTGTGGATTATTATATTTTGATGTTGTGCTTGCTGTGGATTGGCAGTTCATATCCAAGCTGACTTTACATACAGAGATTTGCTTGACATACCAGAAAGCCAACAATTCTCATTGTGTAGTTGTGACAGAGAGTTGGGTTTCATAAATTCATCTTTTGGTATTTTGGAAATCTTTGAAAGAAGAGCAGACATTTTGGGTAATTAATGGTTTGATATTCATATGTAATTTCTGAGAGATGTCGGATATATGTTCTATAAATGTAATGACTTCAGATCAGTATTCTGAAATACTGGCATGTGTGAAGAGGTTGGTTGAGTACAAATATTTGATTTGTTCAGCTGTTGCTGAATTTGTATCTTTGGAAAGTGAGAGCTGAGCTCAGCAAAAATCAGCTTTTCAAACAAAGGGTGTGTTAAGGAAACAGGAAAGTGTTGCAGCTTCATATAACTGTTTCATTATGAAGATGAAGTGAAGTTGATTTCTCGTGAAGGTGGACTAATGTTGATTTTACCAATGATGGTATTGCATCCATGCATATGGACTTTCATATCTTCCTTTATCAATTTGAAACAGTTCACTTTTGAGTATGGTTTGAAATTTTAAACTAAACAGTTTTGTAATGCAACACACTAACTTTTGTTTTTCTGTTTTTTTGTTTGTGGGTAATATCCATTAAACCAAATGAAGAATAATCTTTTTAAGGATTTGCCATCAGAATATCCATCTGAAATATTTCTCTTATTTGTTTATTCAAGACATTTTTCTGTAATTATTCATCACAGATATTCAAATAAATAATTGGTGACAGTTTATTGAAGGGTTGGCATCATTGTACAATGCTGTGTTATGAATACTAAGCTTGGACAATAAATATGGACACACATCACTGTTAGTTAGAGAAATGAGAACTCTATGCATATGTACATCTGAGAGATGAAATAAGGGAATGTTGCACGCAAACTTTACAAGCGTATGTCTGATTGAAATGTTAAAAGACAACAGCAATTTCAAATCACAGCTGACATGTTGCCCCTTGTCATGGATGTCACAAACGAGAGTAACAGCAGTAGCACAAATTAAAGTGGTCACAATTTGCACACAAAAAAGTGGCATGTGCAAAATGACTAAGAAAAGGAACATGCCATTTAACAAGGAATTTCAAACTAATATTTAGTTTGGAGGTGGCATTTGATCAAATTGATTGTTAGGTTTCACTTTTCCTCAACCAAAGTTCTACAACTTTCAAAATGAGGATGAATCAACAAACAGATCCATCATTTACTTCCCTTCATTGTTACAATCACAAATTAGTTTATGATGATCTCTCTCTGTTCATTTCCATATTTATTAGGTGTATCAATATTTACAGGAAACGAGAAACTTAGTGGCCATGTAAGAAGACTAACCATCACAGAACTGGAGTCATCAGTCGCTGGACACTGCAAGACTTGCTGAGGAGGGGATCTGAGCACTAATGGACATGTTCGGAGTGCAATGATGATGACCCACTAATGACTCAATCAATATTTACCATCTGGTAAATAAAACAAAACAGGCCCAGAAAATCTCTACACAGAACAATTACTAGGGAAGGCTCAACTATGGGCCTAAGAAGCAACCAAGAGCTAATTGTCAATCATGGAGCATTATGACTTCTGCGCTATGTGCTATCTTCGGCCCGAGAGAAAAATGAATGAATCAATCAAAATTTTTCATTTATCCTCTTATTTCTACATAAAACAAAAAAACTTGAGGTAACAGAATAGAGACACAGTGTATAATGAGTTTGTAAGGAGTTCAGCTTTAGTGTAGCACACATACCTCTACAAGTAGATACTAATATTTTCCTAGAGATGAAAAGAAAACCGACTACATTTTACAAGGGAACAGGCAAATAATTGCAATGCTGCGGTAAAGCTGGTAGCAAGGAGCCAATGGTGGGGTGTACTAAACACTCCAAGGTATGGTGACAGCTTTACAAATAAAGAACACAACACAATACTGACGTTTCGGCCTGTGGCCTTCTTCAGAATACAGGGACAACGACAACAAGCGGTGAAGCACAATTACTACATGTTAGATGATCAAGTGGGGGGCGAGGAAAGTAGGATGCAGAAATAGGAAAAGAGAGAAATGAGTATTACATGATGAGAGGTATGATGGGCGTCAAAATATATAAAATAGAAAAAGAGAAAAATGTATAATAAATTGTACTTAGCTGAGCTCAGAGCAGGAAAACTATAATCCGTTCTGAAACAAGTCGGAATGACTAAAAGACAGAGAGCGTGTAAAGAAAGCAACCTGTGACCAAGACAGGTCAGTAAGGAGGCAAACGGATCTAATATCGGGAAAACCAAAAAGGGGGGGGGGGGGGAAGGGGGATAGACGAAGACACTCCTGGGACACAACAAGCAATACATATAAATCACTCAACAATGGAAGTGAGAGATCACGCGAGAGGTTAAGAGAAAGAAATAGAATGACACGGCAAAGTAGTGAACTAGGCAAACCGTGAGAGAGATGGACTCTACAGAATGGATGGCCTCGAATTGAAAGAGTTGAGAGGTAGGTCAACGAAAGGAAGGATTGGATACTGGAGGAAGAGATAAGGAGAGGAAGAATAATAAAGCTGGTATAATGAGAAGGGCGATAGAGGGGTGGTCCGGAGGAAGTTAGTCTATCGGGAGGTAGGGAAGTATTAGAGGAGGAGGTATGGAGAGGAGGGATAAGAAGCAGGTATGTGAAAACTGGATAGGGGGAGAGGCGGTAGGTCAGAAGTGAATGGAAAAACAGAAAAAGAGAAAGTCTGGGAGAAGTGGAGCAATAGGGGATGGTGTGCAAAAGGTATGAACCATAGGAGGTAAAGAAGTAGGGAAATGATAGAACAAAGGGGGGAATGAAAGTGGGCATCAGGATAAGGGGGATACTGGAATAGTAGGTATAGATGAGTAGTGACTACAAGTGAATAGAGATGAGAGGGGTGAGCTAGGAGTAGATCAGCAGAGTGGTGGTAGGAAGGACGAGGTATAATAGAGGTGGGCAGAGAGATCGTACGTACAGTCCAGGTGGAGAGGTGATATAGTGATAAAGAGGTAAAGGACATGAAGGTAGTCAGAAGAGAAAAAGGTGTGGGGAGGGGGGGGTTTAGGATGAAGAAGGCAAGATGGGGGTTACTCAAAGAGGATATGAAAAGCAGGGATGGAAGAAGAGAAATAGGAAGAGAGGTCCATAGGTGGGAGGGTGGAGTCGGAGGCAGGAGGGTCCTCAGAGGGACAGGGATACATTGATGCCACGAGGGGTGAGGCAGCCCCAACGAACGATCAGACGGTGCTCAAGAGTGAGCCGACTGTGGTGATCAGAGGAGCATGATATTAGGCCAGTTACCAAGACATCAGTCTTACCTCGATGGCCCCTCGAGTTAAAGTGGGCTGCTACAGGAGTGTCCGCTTCTCGGGTGATGTCATTCAAGTGTTCCCGGCACCTATCGCCGATTCTACGACCTGACTGACCGATGTAGGTCAACTTGCATCGCTTACAAATGATGGCATAAATGATGTTCCGCGATGTGCAAGTGAATCCCTCTCTGATCTCGAAAGGACCATTAGGGAAGAGGACAGTGTCGGTCTGGAGAACGTGGTCACAAGTTTTACATACTCTCCGGTTGCAGCGGATAGTGCCTCGATGGCTGAAGTGGTCAGCAGGAAGACGACCCCTGACAAGAAAGTCTCGGAGGTTCCGGTCACGTCTAAAGGCCACTAGTGGCGGGTCAGGGAAGAGCAGACGAGTAGTAGGGTCAGATCGGAGAATAGGGAGGTAGCGGTGGATGGTCCTAATAGCGGCGTAGTGGTGAGGGTGATGGGTGAGAGCGAGCACTACTCTATCAGAGGGGGGATGAGTAGAGGGGGTAAGAGCAGACTGACGTGAGGTGTGGAGAACTCGACGCAGGGCAGGGAGGAGAGCTGATTCTGGATAAAGGCGTCGGCGGAAGAAATTAAGCATGAGGTGGGCATTGTGAAGGAAATCTTCATCGTCTCGGCAAAGGCGACGAAGTCTGAGAAGCTGAGAATATGGAAGAGAGTTCTTGCAGGATGTAGGATGAGAGGAGTCGTAGCGGAGGAAACTATGGGAGTCAGTGGCCTTGTAGAAGACCGAGGTGAGAAGATGAGAGGTGCCCAAGGAGACTAGGATGTCCAGGAAAGATACGGAGGAGGTGGAGATGTGGAAGGTGATGTGGATAGAGGGGTGGAAATGTACATTTTACAAGTTACATTCAACCTTCATTACCCACAGGCATACTTTCTAGCTGCCCAATAAATAGAAGCCTCAGTGGCTGAGTAGTTAGTGTGCCTACTTTCTGATCAGAAGGGTCCAGGTTTGATCCCCATAAGTGATAGATTTTTTTTCAGACCGACAAGGCTCCAGGGCACACCCAGCCTCTAAAAATGGGTACCAGAGATTTTTTGCTGGGAAGTAAAGATGGCCTGGTATGGTACTGACCACATCACCCAAAAATGTGCTGTGGTCATAGCAAAATCTGGTCACTAACACCATATTCCCCATATGCCAAGCGAGGCATGGAGGAAACATAACATACCCATAAACCTTGTGGAATATTGTTTCCAGCTGATTCTGTTCATGGCATTTTGTGTTACAATTGTTTCTCACTAAAATATTTCAGTTTTGAAATAGAAACTCTAACCCAAACACAATTGTGACCACTGCAATGGACATGCTGCCTTTATTCATCAACCCCAGGGGAAAAAAAAAACCAGTGGCCCAGAAATGGGATTAAAACCATAACAACTGGCACAGTCCAGAAATGGGATTAAATCCATAACCATTGGCACAGCCCAGAAATGGGATTAAACCACTGGTACAGCCCAGAAATGGGATTAAACCACTGGTACAGCCCAGAAATTGGATTAAAGCCGTAACCACTGGTACAGCTCAGAAATGGGATTAAAACCAAAACCATTGGCACAGTCCAGAAATGGGGATTAAAGCCATAACAACTGGCACAGCCCAGTAATAGTATAAATGCCATAACAACTGGCATAGCCCAGTAATAGTATAAATGCCATAACAACTGGCAAAGCCCAGTAATAGTATAAATGCCATAACAATTGGCACAGCCCAGAAATGGAATTAACACCATAAAAATAGATGAAGCTGGTATTTTGGCAATCATATGAATCATAATCTGGCTCCTGGTAGAGTCAATATTTGTTTTATTTTCTGGATGAAATAAAATTCCACAACCATTGCTCTACGAGAGACTAAGACATGGCCATTATTCCCATGCCACTGCAAATAATTTCAAGCTGAAACATAAATGCTGTCGTTATAGTTTATTTGTAGTTCATTTGTTGGGAATTTTAAAAGTTGTTTTTGTAGCAAGATGATACCATTATATTTGCTCTTCTGAAATTGACAGAATACACACACAAGCACCCTTCTGATAAGAGTATACAATTGTGAAAATGTTTTTCTAAAAATATTTCAGGACTGCAACTTGTAAATGTAACATCAGTTGGGAGATGACAAATTTAAAATGAGATAGAAAATGCAACAGATGAATGTAGGCTTATTAATAGTTATTTTAAATAGTTCAGATTTAGTTTATGTTCAAAGTAATTTTAAAAGTACTTCTAATTTTTGTTTCCTTTCTAGTTCATTTTTAATGAAAATGTTTGTTTTTATATTCACTGATCATTGCATTTTATAATTATTATTTGACAAACCCAAGCATCTTATTTTCTTTCTTGTGGAACATATTTTTATTTTTACCTTTACAAATTTACATTAAATGTATTTGGGAAAAGGCGTGGCCTGGGCGGTCTGGGGATAAGACGTTGGCCTAGTTCAATTCCACCAGTGGAACAATTTTTTTAAATGTAGAAAAATTGAATTAGAGGTTTCCTCATAGCTTTACCCTTCCGTTATCTCTGGGTGGTGAGATCCGATGTCTAGCCCTCTCGAATAATGGAACAAAAATTAAAAAAAAAACGTGAGGTCTCATGTGGACCCTTGGCAGTTATAAATTGGAAAGTGTGGGCCAAGAAATGGCTATGACCTGTGCAAAATTGTCAGCCAAAATCTACCCTGGCTGATGGGATCCCAAACCATGCTATGGAGTTCATGCTTAGGGAATTAGAGTTCTCCTCAGAGATTCTAGACATCTCAAGAGCAAAATTAGATCACCTGTGAAATATGTGTGCACTGATGATGATGATCCAAACATAACATATCTTAAATGTAAAAGGATAACTTTTATGAAGAGTTGGTAGAGGAGGATTTCTAAAATAATTTTAAAAAAGATCTTTTATGAAGAGTTGGTAGAGGAGGATTTCTAAAATAATTTTAAAAAAGATCTTTTATAAATATTTGGTAGAGGATTTCTAAAGTAAAAAAAAAAAAAAAAAATCTTTTATGAAGCTTTGGTGGAGAAGGATTTCTAAAATTTAAAAAAATCTTTTATGAAGCTTTGGTGGAGAAGGATTTCTAAAATTAAAAAAAAATCTTTTATGAAGCTTTGGTGGAGAAGGATTTCTAAAATTTAAAAAAATCTTTTATGAAGATTTGGTAGATTTCTAAAATAATTTTTAAAAAGATCTTTTATGAATATTTGGTAGAGGATTTCTAAAGTAAAAAAAAAAATCTTTTATGAAGCTTTGGTCAGGACTTCACAGGACCCTTGCTTGTTTACATTTCAACATGTATTATTACTTTTAAAAATAATATATGAACTTAAAGAAAATGCTGAGATCAGACTATAGTATATAGAGTCTCATTGCTGTGTTTTTATTGGCACAAATTGTTTTCTTCAGATTTTGATCACCAAGTAGTGAAACACTTCTCAAACAAATAGTTCTATCATCATAGTTTCATTTCCCACCTGTTTGTACTTAAAGGGTTAACTTTTTTTAATAACAAAATTTTAAACTCTGTTTATAGGTTTAAATAAACAAAATTGGATTATGTTGCTATAATGGATTCAATGTCAGTCTCCTATATTTAATTGTTTTATACATTTGATGCACGGGAATTTGTATTCATTTATTTTATTTTATTTCAAAATATTGTCAACTAACAGAATTATGAAGTTTCAATAAGAGCTGCTACATATCTCCTTGTTAGTACAAAAACACTGTCAAGTCTGGGAAAAATTAAATTTCTTGATTTTTAAAAAAAAAAAAATGGGGGGGGGGGTGTGTTTATTTTTGTGTGCGTGCTGTTTTAATATCTTTGATGAATATTTTTCTATTCCAAAACGTTGTTAATGTTTTACTACTAACATAAATGCAACATATTCTTCTTGTACTGTTATCCCAGTATTAGTAGTACTGTTGTAGTAGTACACACACACAACCGGTACTGTTGTAAACATGTTGAGAAAATTATCATTGACCGTTGTAAAAATTTGACTGATTTTCCTGGTGAATGGACAGTTAAGCAGAGCCCCACCCATCATCATATTTTGTTTTTTAAGCTACATTTTGGGGTGAGAAGTGTATTATGAATAGAATATAACAACATGCTTGCGTGAGTAGACTTGTGAGAATTCTCTATTCTTCTGTATTAAATTTCCAAGATATAGATTCTACCAGACACATGACATACTTGTTCTAGTTAATAACAATAAATGTCACTTGTGTGTATGCTGCTTGTGTTGTTTATTCATTGTTTTGAGTCATATCACTCATTTTTCTTTGGTCATAGAAACAAACAAAGAGGCGAGAATTCTGTTAAATTGCATTTTAATTTCCAAGACTTGCTAATAAAAATAACAAAGACCTGGGATAGATGATGCTATCAAACACATTCACTCACACGGATAGATAAATTAATTAAGTAGCGGTTTATTAATTTTTTTTTTTTTTTACTTTACTATGGCAGAACTTTGCAGAATTAAATTAGAAATTCTTCTTAAGTAATAGTTTTTTTTTATTTAGCTTAGAAAGAGAGATGCAGCATAAAGACAAAAATGGGTGCCATTATGTATATATAAGCTCGCTACTCATATAAGAATAAAATATAAGCTTCTTTTGTGTAGAGACTTTCTATACATATACAAGTCATAAAATACAAATATAACGACAAAGCTCCAAAACGTGATTGCAAATATTTGCATCTTATTTTTTGTTGATTATTGAGGTGACATTAAACCTGAGTGATAACAGTGCCATACACAGCTGCTTGCCATAACCTAATAAGTGGCATTTTAACTCCAAGCTTAACCGTACAACTAAACTAAATTGGTGTAGATATAGATTTCTTATTGATATTGATAATTAATGTGAGGAGTTCCCATGCACTAAGAAATGAAATGTCAGACTTTGTGGTATTTTAGTTTCAAAAGATTGTAGGCATATGTTAGATTTCAATGATTTTTTTTGTATTTGCCCACTTTGAAAAAGTAACAATTTACAAATAAATGGAAAGAACCATAGAGAAATCATAAATTATGTTTCTAAGCTAGGTAGCATATGAATGACAAACAGCTGTGCATAACAATGACTAAAAGTTATGGCATGGAAGCTGTCCTGATAGTAGCAGTTCTAAAAGTAATGAATGCTGACCTGATAGTTGCAGTTCTAAGAGTGATGAACGCTGTCCTGATAGTAGCAGTTCTAAAAATGATGAACACTGTCCTGATAGTAGCAGTTCTAAAAATGATGAACACTGTCCTGATAGTAGCAGTTCTAAAAATGATGAACACTGTCCTGATAGTAGCAGTTCTAAAAATGATGAACACTGTCCTGATAGTAGCAGTTCTAAAAATGATGAACGCTGTCCTGATAGTAGCAGTTCTAAAAGTGATGAACGCTGTCCTGATAGTAGCAGTTCTAAAAGTGATGAACGCTGTCCTGATAGTAGCAGTTCTAAAAGTGATGAACGCTGTCCTGATAGTAGCAGTTCTAAAAGTGATGAACGCTGTCCTGATAGTAGCAGTTCTAAAAGTGATGAACGCTGTCCTAATAGTAGCAGTTCTAAAAGTGATGAACACTGTCCTGATAGTAGCAGTTCTAAAAGTGATGAACACTGTCCTGATAGTAGCAGTTCTAAAAGTGATGAACACTGTCCTGATAGTAGCAGTTCTAAAAGTGATGAACACTGTCCTGATAGTAGCAGTTCTAAAAGTGATGAACGCTGTCCTAATAGTAGCAGTTCTAAAAGTGATGAACACTGTCCTGATAGTAGCAGTTTTAAAAGTGATGAACACTGTCCTGATAGTAGCAGTTTTAAAAGTGATGAACACTGTCCTGATAGTAGCAGTTTTAAAAGTGATGAACAATGTATGTTGGTTCCACAGTAACTTGTTATTTACTTCTTGTTATGATTAGTTACTTCTTGTTACTAAATCTTAAATAATTATAATAATAATAATAAAAGAAAGGAAAGAATGGGTGTGAACATCACAAGAACTGAAGTAATGCAACTTTTAAAATGGAGAATGAATGTATGGCATATAAAATATACTTGTGATGCTGATTCAGACTAAAGAATGGAATAAACTCAAGAAAACAGAAATCTAAAATAGAAAAGGGAGCAGCACAACATAATTGTAGAAAAGTACAACAGTGGAGAAATTTGACACCTTGTAAGGTACAATAAAATTAGACAAGAAAGCAGAAAAGAAATTAAGTTTTTGAAATATAGATTTATTGAATTAGATGGAAAGAAAATAAAACAAATGATGAAGTCTTACAACAACTAAAAGTGAAAAAAAAAAAAAAAAAAACAGAATTCAAGGAAGACATGACATTTTGGGGGGCAGGTTAAAAGTAGCCTAATAAAAGTAATCTTAGAAGGGAAAATACAAGGTAGCGAGGCTGACCACGAGTAACATCAAAAGATGTACAAGTCAGAAAATGACAACCTCAGACCATCAAAGCAAGAGACAGAGCGGAATGACACTCCATGGTAGGCAACCTTTGATGTGTAGACAGCACTCAATGATGATGATGATTATGTCGGAATGTGATTTTAAAAAATAATTTTTGAATATTTGAAAAAGTTAGTCTCTGGTTATAGAGATGTGTGAGGTGTTTCAATCTCACATTAACTGTGTTATAGATGTCTGTGAGTCACACTCTCACATTAACTGTGTTATAGATGTTTGTGTGTCACACTCTCACATTAACTGTGTTATAGATGTCTGTGAGTCACACTCTCACATTAACTGTGTTATAGATGTTTGTGTGTCACACTCTCACATTAACTGTGTTATAGATGTCTGTGAGTCACACTCTCACATTAACTGTGTTATAGATGTTTGTGTGTCACACTCTCACATTAACTGTGTTATAGATGTCTGAGTCACACTCTCACATTAACTGTGTTATAGATGTGTGAGTCACACTCTCACATTAACTGTGTTATAGATGTCTGAGTCACACTCTCACATTAACTGTGTTATAGATGTCTGAGTCACACTTTCACATTAACTGTGTTATAGATGTTTGTGAGTCACACTCTCACATTAACTGTGTTATAGATGTCTGAGTCACACTCTCACATTAACTGTGTTATAGATGTCTGAGTCACACTCTCACATTAACTGTGTTATAGATGTCTGAGTCACACTCTCACATTAACTGTGTTATAGATGTCTGAGTCACACTTTCACATTAACTGTGTTATAGATGTCTGTGAGTCACACTCTCACATTAACTGTGTTATAGATGTCTGAGTCACACTCTCACATTAACTGTGTTATAGATGTCTGAGTCACACTTTCACATTAACTGTGTTATAGATGTTTGTGAGTCACACTCTCACATTAACTGTGTTATAGATGTCTGAGTCACACTCTCACATTAACTGTGTTATAGATGTCTGAGTCACACTCTCACATTAACTGTGTTATAGATGTCTGAGTCACACTCTCACATTAACTGTGTTATAGATGTCTGAGTCACACTCTCACATTAACTGTGTTATAGATGTCTGAGTCACACTCTCACATTAACTGTGTTATAGATGTCTGAGTCACACTCTCACATTAACTGTGTTATAGATGTCTGTGTGTCACACTGTCACATTTCTTAGATGTAGGCGAGAAAACCAGTGCTTGTTCTGCATCTTATTACTTCCCTACCTTGTATCTTGGGCACACATTGAGGAAAGGAACCATAATAGCACACCATCACTACATTTCAGCTTTTAACTTTCATAATATTTTTATTAACATGTATTTATACATGGGGTTTTTTCAGTGTTTTTTTTCTTCATCATTTGTTATTGGATGTGTTTCAATAGAAAAGAAAGTAGTAACAGCTTGAGAGTGGTATTGAAAGTAGTAATGTAAGTTTGAGCTTGAGAATGGTATAGAAAGTAAGACAATTATTACCCATGAACTTGTAGACTTTGAAACTGCTCAAGTGAAGTGAGAGTAAAACTAACACAGGGACACTACAAAGATTGTTATTGGGAGTTTGTTGCTATGGAAACAGGTCAGGGCTAATGGAAAATGATCTCCTATATGAAATAGATAGAACAATAGTAATGAAGATCAATAGTCACATCAAAATTTGGAAGCAAATTTCAAATGAAACAAATACAACTCCAAATACAAGCTTTGATGTTGGAAAAGTCTGTACTTAATGTTGTGCCACAGCAAGTCTATATCAGGTTAAGATACACATAACAAATGACAACAAATAATTAAAGCGGAAGGCATGCTTCTTCAAAACCTACAAAAATTATTGATACAGTAACATTAAGCTGAAAAAAGAATTGGTAGATGGCACTTCAATAAAAAGTTATGGATTGTTGATAGCAACAAATAAAGTAATAATTCCAGAGATATGACATTGTTCGTAGCAACAATTAAAGTAATAATTCCAGAGATATGACATTGTTCATAGCAACAATTAAAGTAATTATTACAGATAAATTTATAACACAAAAATGTCACTGTAAAAAAACAAAATAATGAAGTGTTACAGTAGAAGTGATAATAAATTCCTTTACTGCAGCACAAATCAAACAATAAACTGTTATTGTAACAGTGGTATCAATAAAACTATTACTACAGCACAAATCAAACAATAAACTGTTATTGTAACAGTAAATAAAGCTTTCACTACAGCATAAAGAAACAGTCGCTGTTAATTCTTTATACCGGTATCACTAACAAGTGAACAGATTTATCAAGAAAAGGCAGTTAAATCTAAAATTCCTTCCATCAAAACTAGGAATAGAATAGGGCAACAGCTGCAACAAATGTAAGTACGTGGGACCAAAAAAATAATAACATTGAAAGTAATTTTAAGTAGTGCTGCAACATTATTCCAAGATAAAGGGCAAATGAAATTTTGAAGGAGAACAGGGTATCTTGCTGTACAAATGTGAAAACACAAATGCATAATATATACATGCACAAGAATCAGGTATGCAAAGTGAAGATGTGTCACAACCAGAAAGAAAAATGCAATCAGTGTGAACCGTCAACCGAATAAAAAGATTGTTGTCCTCTTCATATATCACTAGATTCACAGCTAGAGGTAATTCAACACAGCAACTGTCACCAGCCTTTACTGTAACACATTCATTGCTGTCAACTATATTTACACAAACATCTGCAATAAAGTTTTTCAGTGTGCTTGTTCTATATACAACAATAGTGATTAGGTTGATAGGTTTTAACTGTAATTCATCTTTATTCTCTTTTGTTTTCTATGGTTATAACTCATTCAGACTTCCCTTCACACCTTGGGGTGTACAGGGATTATTGTGACAGTGCCTTTATTTTTCTGTGACCAAAAATGGTGATATTGTTGGTGTAACATAATGTGGTTGGTATCATGCTGTGGCTTCCCTGAAAAAAAATATCTGGTGCTAATTTTCATATGTTGTTGTCTCAACATTCTTTCTATCTATCTATATATATCTATTGGCCTTTGAAGCCATAGTCGGCCCATAAGGTATAGATTTAGATACTCTTTCCCAGCTTCTTAATTTTCTTTCTAGCTGTCTCAATCCTTGCAAAGATCTTTTATCAAATCTTACCATTTGTCTCTTTTGTGTACAAGAATTTCGATCTCATTGAGGGAGCTAATTCCTGTTGCTTTTGCCTCTCTGATCAATGTTCTCAATGTTTATCTGGCTCGGCCTCTTTTCCTTCTACCTGTTGTTGCTCACTTTCGGGCTTGCTTTGTTATTCAGTTATTATCTCTTCTCATCACATGTCCATCTTTTCTTTATTACTGATGATATTAGTGGTTGATTGGGGCGATTTCTCAATTAAAAATTTATTAGCACTTTAACTCATGTTGACAGTATGTATCACTTCACTCTTGCCAATAGGTATTGTCCGTCCATCTTCACTTCACCATCACATGTATATATTTCCATCCTCCATCACTTCACTATTGCATTGTAGGTATTTACCTCCATCACAATACTAGGATAACTATCATCACAGTGGTTAATATATCACTGATATAGACTTGTGAATTCACAAAACATCTAGAGCCTTACAAACAAAAGCCCTGTACCCTTTTCTCTCTTTCATGCTGTATTAATAATAGGGTTCATCATTTTCTCTAGCTGTTTCTTGTTACACAGTGGTCCATATATAGAAAACTGCTTCTCTCAGTAGTCCACAAATATAAAACTGTATCTCCCAATGGCCCACAGAAAGAAAACTACCTCTTCCAGTGGCCCACAAATAGATTATCTCCCCACATCTTTAAAAAAAATGTGGATATGAAATAAGATATTACACAGCTGTAAATTACAGTAGGTTGCTGTCAGTCTTTTGGTTGGTCTTGAGGCAAAACGCCCATCTCGAGACAGAGAGGTTGTGGGTTAAAATCCTGGCTGTACCAGTTGGGATTTTTATTTATGAATTCTCTCTGTGGCAACCACCCCTGGTCTCAGCAGCGAGGCCTGGTTTGAAACGTCAATTACTCACAGACAGAAAAAAAACCTCTGAGGATGGAGTTATCTGCCTGTGCGGTGAGGGACCCTGTGCACATGGCTACCAGAGAAAAAACGGATTAACACACAAAGTTCAGTTTCTAGACTTCGCCTGAAATAAAAACTGGTGAACTCAACAAATTTTTTTTCTTTCTTGTTTCCCGTGTTCACTATTTTAGATCTTCTAGATGAAGCAGCCATCATGACTGCCGCACAGTTTGTGTCCCAGTTGTTGTTCTCGGGGCCAAGTTTCTGTCAATCAATGCCTGATATCCAACTGCAGATATGTAAGATCTAGGTAGTTGAAGAATAGATTGAACCAAGTGAGATGATGATTTCTAGTCCTTTTTAGATAGGGTAGGACCTATTGACATACCTCCCATGCAAAGGTTGCTGTGTTCCTGTATGTCATTTGAGATGAGGAAGTCTTCAAATATCTTTGATAGATAAAAGAATTAACAAATGCATCACCAAGTTTGTTCTTCATTCCTTAAGAGAAGAGAATGGGTGGGACAATGATGTATATATTGAGAGACTGAGGAGTCTAAAGGTGGGACAATGATGTATATATTGAGAGACTGAGGAGTCTAAAGGTGGGACAATGATGTATATATTGAGAGACTGAGGAGTCTAAAGGTGGGACAATGATGTATATATTGAGAGACTGAGGAGTCTAAAGGTGGGACAATGATGTATATATTGAGAGATTGAGGAGTCTAAAGGTGGGACAATGATGTATATATTGAGAGACTGAGAAGTCTAAAGGTGGGAAAGGGATCTGGTTGATACGGAACGCTTAGTGGGAAAAGCAAATGTAACTATAATCAATACATTACAACAACAGTCAGTCAGCTTATGCTTTGAGAATGCTGGGCAGTTAGTGGAGCGGAAATGGGGATACCCCGACTGCAGTGTAACTGATACCATGAATAGAATAGAAATTAAACTGACTGATGAACCAATTACATCAAGAGAATGACATCTTGGCAATATTATATGCCAAAATGGCATTGTGAGATCAATAATGAAGAGTGTGATTCCTGGTAAAGAGAAGAGAAGAGAATGATTCTTAAAATGATGTACCAAAAATACAAGACTCTTACAGATTATACTCAAAGAGGCAGGTTTTGTAGATTGACAGTAAGAAACAGAATGGCAGTGACTGGATTGGCTATTGCTGATTAATCTATCCAGTAAGCAAATGTACATTTCTCTGGCTCCATTAACTCCTAACCTAGATTACAACTCCATAGTAAAAATTACCACTTAAAAATACATTTTTTTTTAAAATTTGACAGTTTTCCCATGGGTAAATATACCCCCTCCCTATACTTTCCTAATTATCACTTCGGTGACCCCTGAGTGTTTGATATCTTGCCTTTGAAGTTGGACTTGTATTTTCATTCACATAGTAAAAAGTACTATCTATCTATCTATCTATCTATCTATTGTCCTTTCGAGCCGAAGACGGCACAGAGGGCAGAACCACAATCTCAAAAACAGAAACCTTGCATGCCAAAATGGCACATATTGTAGAGATCACTGCTCTAAAATCTATGACTCTGTTTCCATAACAATACTTTTTACAATGACAGCTTGTCAAGCCATCGATCAACCTCCTCAGTCGCCTCTTACAACATGCCTGGAAGGTCACAGTGTAACTATTAGTGTGTAAAAAGCACTACAGTTTCGTAAACATGCACATTTTTTTCTTAAATCAGCCTATTTTCAGAGATTAAGTTTTTTTTTTTCCTTTTTTTTCTCAAGACATGGGTAATTTCCTCAGCCATCTCTGCATGACTTCAAAGAGATCTTTGTAACACTGGAAAGTTAGCGAACAATGTGAAGAGGGCGCTGAACATACGGGCTAAAATTACAACTGACAGCGACCGTTTGAATAGACAAAAGGTGGCCATGTGGTCAAGTTTCAGGCTAAAAATCACCCTAAATCAGAAATGATTACCATATCAGATCCCCATTTCTCATTTTGTGTAAACACATGGCTGTGTAGCAAAAGTTCAAAGAATGTTTGGTTTTCAAAATTCAAAATGTTACACTTAGCTCTTTCCGTACGGAAGCTTTTTATCAATGCAATGTAAGAAATTTCAGGGCAAAAATTTGTCATGGTTTTTAAGAATCAATCTACATATTTATATTTAACTAACGTATGACATATTGTATTTGAAGGTACTAGATTTCACCAATATCAAAATGATACAAGACATGTAAAAAGAATATGATTTATTGATGGTTCACACTGATCAAATTGGGAGTGCCACACTGTGCTGCGAAACGTACGGAAAGAGTTAAGTGGTAGTAAAGTTATTTACGCAAGTTATTTACAATTTCTTAACGCATTAATGTGGTGGGCTCCGTCAAGTCAGCCGAAGTTTTATCTCTTTGGGGAATTTGCACCATGTTTCGTTCGTTGTAGACTGCATTCACAAGAGTAATCATGAACCCATGGGCGCAGCCATTTTGTGCGTGCTACGTCATCATAATGGTTCATCGTGTGTCCCAAGACTGACCATGCGCTAATCTTGCGATCTGTTGTTTGGTGTGCAACGGGGATAATCTGACGACGAACTGTGTTTTGTATGTTCGGAGTTGGAGTCAAACACAATGTCCTAACATCATCAAGCGCTATACATTTAAATACTATGACGATCATCATTTTCAGGAGTACGTGAACTTCCGGGCAATATGGTGGATAGGCGGCAGGAACCATTGAAGGCTATGTCTGAAAAGTGTTCCTTGTTGCAGTTTCCTCATATTCCAAGTCTGGCTTGTTGCAGGAACTACTGAGTTAAGTGCTCTGTGAGCTGTGTGTTTCATCCGTTTGATCATGTTCTGATATTCCAATTGTTTATGATGAATGCTGACATTGTATGACAGGAAACAGTTGGCCATGTTCACTTTCTGTGTGGTTTCACCTTATGTCTTTTGGCGTGTGCTGAGACTGCTATGATGGGGACTACAGCTACCTTTCTTTGTTTGGAGATGAGTTAGTAATTCGGATGATTCCACTGGCACGGGCGGTTGAGCAATTATGGATTTTAATTCGTTTGCAGTGATACCGGGGCCTTCCATAACCAAATAACCTTTACTACGGAATCGTGACAACATGAGTCACAGATACATGAATCTTAATCTAGGGTTAAAAATAAACTTAGACACAAGTTATGATTACAAGGCTTCTTATCATAACACAACTTTCTAAATCTGATTATCATTTTTATCATAAATATAATAATTGTGTGTTAATCTTGGCAGATTATATCAATTTGATCAATAATTATTTTGACTCCCATTTCTACTATAAAAAAGCACCTTTAAATGATTCTCTTGAAGGAAGAAAAGAAACCATGTTTATTGACAAGTATTGCCTGACCTGTTGTGAGAGTTGTTTACAGGGTGAAGAATAATTACTTGTTCATGGACAAACCTTGCTGACCTTAGTTGTAAGAATGTTACCTATGATGTAACAGCTTCAATTATGACTGATACTGGTAGTTTGCCGTTGACAAGTATTACTTGACATCACAGAAATTATTTGTCTATATATCAGCTCCATTGGCTTTAGCTTTTCCATTGTTTGCTTTGCTTTTAGATTCCTTGTTGCCTGTGAGTTTTGCCAGCAGGCTGGACTGCCTCTTTGGTGGGTCTGGTTTGGGCTTGCTTGAGCCTTTATCTGCAGCGGATGAAGTTCTGATAACACTGACCACACTCTGCTGGGAGCCCATGCTTGCTCCAGAACTGCTGCTGCTGCTGCTTTCACTGCTACTGCCACGCTCTTCTCGATCGAGGGCTATTGTAACAGAAGGAGGTGGAGGGATAGGCAAACCTTCCGCACCACTAGTTGGCGGAGCTGGAGAATTAATAGCACCTGCATAAACGGGAATGTTTGCTTCATGGATCATCTGTTGAGCAGAGCTCTTCTGACTTTGTACATCTGGTCGATTCATGTTCGCATAAATGCCACTAGCAATGTCTTGTTCAAATCTAGATGCTGGTTTCTGTTGCATTATGGATTTTGGAGTAGAAAACAAGGGACCTCCAGAGAGTCTGTGTTGCCCTAGAATGCCGCCCACAAAACGAGGCATATCTCTTGATTGTTGTGTTGATAGATCTAGAGGATCGCCATTGACAGGTGAAATATTGGCAGAAGTGGGTCGACTGTCTTTTCTTGGTGGTGGAGGAGGTGGAACTTTTTTCTGTTTGCTGGAGGGGTCTGAGGTTGTGGAAGAGGAGAAGTCATGTGAGGGGTGTCTGCTGTTGGCAGCAGAGTAGGGAATACCACGAGACGGAGAAATTTGGGGTGAGAGAGCAGTTGCGTTCTCTGCAGACGTAAATGGTCTCATTTCTGAGGCCAGAGCAGTGGTGGAAGATCCTGAACTAGTTGAGAACTTGGGACTGGCCATGCCAGGGACACCCTGAGTCACATTCACACCATGCATTGCTGGGTTTATAACAGGTCCTGCTTCAAGGCCAGGTACACTTTTGCTGGGAGATGTAGATGGAGAGTCAGGGGGAGTGTGCAAAGAACTGAAAAATGCACTACGAGCAACTTGCTTCTGAACTGCAAGATCCATTTTTTCTTTACTGTCTTGCTGCTCATTGTCTGTGTTTACTGGAGATGTGCTTTCTTTGTTTATTGCTGCAGGAGTTTGATCTAATGACGGCCCTCGTTTCATTGAATCAGTTACACTTAGAGGCAGATCTCGAGGCAAATTAATGTCTCTATAACTTGACTTTTGTTTTGATTTGTCAGCATTTACATCTATCAGCTTGTCTGTTGTTTTGCTGGAAGATGCATCAACATGTTTTTGCTTGATCATGCTAGTTGGAACAGGAAATACTGTGTTAATGGGCCCACTGGAAGCACTGACTTGGTAAGTATAAACTGTTGAGTCTTTTTTATTTGGACTTTCAGTTCCAACTTTGACAGAGTGTGATATTGTGTCAGCCCTTCCTGTGCCGGTCAAGCAGTCTGTTGTCTGGGTTAGAGGTATGGATATATTTTTGACCAAGGAAGGATCAGATTCTCGTTCTGCAGTTCTGGTTGCCATCATGGTGATGGTATCCGACACACCTGCAGTCATTGCTGAGACTGTAGCTGTAGGTTTGTCTAATGGTTTCACAGTTGCTGACGCTAACGGCAATGTTTTCACAGATGAGGAGGACACTGAAGTAGGTAGCTTTGATGATACAGTTGTCATTGATGACAGGTGGGTTGTTGCTGCAGATGTCATAAGTTTGGTTGGAATAAGAGACTTTGTTTGATCTGACTGGTATCCGATGTCGCTTCTGTATTCATTATCAACATCTAGATCCTCAACATCTGCTTGACCTCTGACATCTGTGAGCGAAGGGGGCCGTAGATTTTTGGAAGCTTTCTCTAAACTTTTTCCGAACTTCAGAGCTTCTTGTTGGGAGCTGATCTTCTTTTTTCTTTCACGAGAAGCATCAGCCGCCTAGAGAACAAAACACATACAAGTTATGTGATTAGTAGGAAAAAACCACATACAAGTTATGTGATTAACTGAACACATGAAACACAAATTATGTGATTACTTTGACACAAAACACATACTATGGGAGTTATGTGATTAATTGAACAAAAAACACACACAAGTTATGTGATTACTTTAACACAAAACATATACAAATTATTTAGTGATTCTTGATCCTTCCTATGTGTCGCACAGGGCTTGTAGTGTTTTTTGCCTTTCCTCTCTATTCTGGGCAAGATGTTTGATCTTATCTAATGAGTCTATGCATGCCAACTTTGCTTCTCTTATAAGTGTTCTTTTTAGTGTCTCTTTAGGTCTTCTTTTCCTGTACCCTGATGTTTCCCATAGAAGAGCTTGTTTTAGCTTTCTCTTGTTGTCTTTTCTCAGCACTTTTCCGACATATGTCCGTCTTCTTTCCTTAATTGTAGATAAGAGATCTTTAGTTGCATGACCATTTTTCTTATTTCAATATTAGTCTAGAATTCATTCTATTGTACACCATAGTTTTTTTCTTTGGCATTTGTCTTCAAAAGCGTTTAGTTATTTTTTCTAAACTCTCTTCTTGTTTTCCAGCTTTCACATACATAGGTAAGTGTTATGTTTGAGTTAAATATTCTAAGTTTGGTTATCTTGCTTAGCATTTTCTCATATTTTGTCAGGTTTTAAAAATGTGTTTCTGTTTTGCTATCTAGCTTGTGATCTCTTCCCTTCTTTCACCTTCTTGATGTATATTGATACCATGATATATATATATATATATATCTGGGGCGCCTGTCCACATGTACAAGTAGTTGAGGTGCCGATCTTGAATTTTGTTTACATGTGACTATGGAGTCGATTGTGTCCTGTTCTGAGGCGTATAATGATAACTTGTTCATATCTATTCATATTATGAAAGGCATCCTGATTTGGGGCTTGTGGTCCTCTGATTGATTTGATTATCTGTTTCTTATGATGGTATGTAACCAGTGTATCTAGTTGTGTGCCTGTTGAACCTTCCTTTACCAACTGATCTGCTTTCTCATTTCCTGGTATTCCACAGTGAGATGGGATCCACTGCAGGGCAACCCTGTGGTGCTTGCAGAGTTCAGTCAATAAGGTCTGCAGATGTGGTAAGTTTCTGGATTGTAGTGCCTGGAGTACTGATCTTGCATCTGTCAAAAACACTACAGGCTGTGGGCTAAGATTACTGTTCAGCAGTTTTTCTATTGCCAACTTTATTGCTTGTATTTCTGCATCATAATTGTGACAATATTTCCCTGTTGCTGTTTTATTCATATCCCTAGTGTTATTTGGGTACTCTATATATGCACCTGCTCCCCCATTTTTTACTGCATTCTGTGCTGATCCATCTGTGTACACACGGATCCATAGGTCTTGGGGGTATTCTTCATCCAGGAAACTGAGAGTTATTATTTTTCGCTGTAGACTATTCTGTTCCTCTTTGTCAACTATTCCTTTCACTTCTGTCTGTATTTAAACTGATAATCCTGATTCCTCTGTCCAGGGAGTCTGTTCTTGTACGGGCAGTAGGGGGTTAACAGCTCTTGGCATGTCTGGTGTTCGTCTACTAATACGCTTGGCTTGGTGGATAAAACTGCTTCTCTTAAGTCGTCCCAATGCAAGATTTTGGAATCGGTCCTTCATTGGATGTCTCGGCATGCAAGCAAATTTTTCTGCCTGTATCAGCACCTTTGTGTCCCTCCGTTCTCTCAGTGCTGGTATCCTCCACAATTTCTCCATCTCCAATATTGGTGTTGATTTCATTGCTCCTGTGATGACCCTAAGTGCCTGGTTTTGTACTTTATCCAGTTCTTGCAGTGTGGTGTTTGATGCTGAGCACCATGCAGATGATCCATATTCTAAATGTGGGCGTATGCTCTGTTGGTAAACTTTACTGAGTATTTTCCCACTCGCACCCCATGCAGTTCCACACAGCTTTCTTAGAATAGCCAATTTTCTCCTTGCTTTTTGGGTTGCCTTATTTATCTGCTGTTTCCAAGATAGTTTGTTATCAAATGTAACTCTGAGATACGTAGCTTGTATGTCTTCTTTCACAGGCTCATTGTTTATGTAGATGGCTCCTGCTTTTTGTTTTGGGAAAGAGTGAAAAGTGTAGTACTGCATTTGTCTGTATTGATGATGATACACCATCTATTTGTCCATGAATTCAGTGCATTCATAGCTCTTTGTAACAATTTGGAGGCCACTGTTGCATACTCCTACGTGCACCACATTACCAAGTCATCTGCATACATTGCCACTTTGACACCATGTGGTAGTTCAGTAACTAGGTCATTGATGTAGATCAGAAAAAGTGTTGGAGATAGTACCCCTCCCTGTGGAATGCCCTGGCGCAGTAAGACCTTCTTACTCTTAAGACCATCCAGTTGCAATCTGGCTCTCCTAGTATGCAGGTATGCTTTTACCCATTTGTACATCCTGCCATTTACTCCATAATTTCTCAGTTTCTTCAAAAGTAGTGAGATCTGATGTCTAGTCTCTCTGGGTAGTGAGATCTGATGTCTAGTCTCTTTGGGTAGTGAGATCTGATGTCTAGACCTCTCTGGCTAATGAGATCTGATGTCTAGACTTCTCTGGCTATTGAGATCTAATGTCTAGACCTCTCTGGCTAATGAGACCTGATGTCTAGACCTCTCTGGGTAGTGAGATCTAATGTCTAGTCTCTCTGGGTAGTGAGATCTGATGTCTAGCCTCTCTGGCTAATGAGATCTGATGTATAGACCTCTCTGGGTAGTGAGATCTGATATCTAGTCTCTCTGGGTAGTGAAATCTGATGTCTAGTATCTCTGGGTAGTGAGACCTGATGTCTAGTCCTCTTGGACAACAGCAAAAAATGGGAGATCATGTCTGCACAGAGTTTATATTAAAGAATCCTTGCCAGTAAAAGTCTAAAAAGCAGGACAAAAATGGCTGCTGCTCAGGCAAAACTGTTAAGCAATTAAATACATAAATCAGATTAAAAAGGTGGCTTCATGTCCAAAATGACAGATCAAGTGAACATATTTATACAAATATCAATAATAAACTTTTCCTTGATAATAGACACAATTAAAGGACACAAAATCTAGAGTCACATGGACAACAATATCATAAGATCCCATTTCAGAACAGACTAACAACAACATAGGTGTTCTAACAATGGTCAAATTATAACACACTTGGACCTGTGTATAAACACCAGCAACTCTCAACACTAACTCATGATATATATGAATAGGGCAAGACAAGACGGATGTAGGGCAAGACAAGACGGATGCAGCATTAGATTAATTATGTTTGACCCATTTACCTCCATCTCCTTGACCCTCTGCTCATGATCAGGCACCAGAGCTTTGATGTTTTCCAGTAAAGCCTTCTTCTGATCCTCCAACGAGGACGCTGGATCAGGTGCTATATTTGGCACTTGAGGAGGACGATGGTCCTGCACTGAAGCTAACCTGACAGAAACAAGACAACCAAGAATCAATGAAAGTAAACCAAATGGTTGATACAACAATGAATGTGATTTTTCAGGATATTGTTAATGTCTTAGAAACAAAATGATAAAAACGACTAAAATGGGTCTTCTTCTTCTTACTAATCCTCTGAACTCTGGTTAGAGCATAGGAAACTTACAAAAGATCACTCAATCCAGTCTGAAGCAAACAGGGACAAAATTCACCATGACCTGCCAGCCCCTATCATTTCATCCATTATGGTTCGTCACCATGTCTCCCATGGTCTGCCTCTTCTTCATTTGACAGTTGTTGATCTTGTGATGACTTCTTTGTTCGTAATGCATTGATCCCAAAGGATGTTTAGAATCTTCTTAAGACTGCAACCTTCAAATCCTTTCACTTCCTCTTTTTTATCTTTTTGATGTTCACTCTTCTGACAATTTCAACCACTCAAGTCTTCAACTAACTTCAACCACCCAATTCTTCAACTAACTTCAACCACCCAAGTCTTCAACTAACTTCAACCACTCAAGTTTTCAGCTAACTTCAGCCACCCAAGTCTTCAACTAACTTCAACCACTCAAATCTTCAACTAACTTCAGCCACCCAAGTCTTCAACTAACTTCAACCACCCAAGTCTTAAACTAACTTCAACCACCCAAGTCTTCAGCTAACTTCAACCACTCAAGTCTTCAACTAACTTCAACCACTCAAGTCTTCCACTAGCTTCAACCACCCAAGTTTTCAGCTAACTTCAACCACCCAAGTCTTCAACTAACTTCAACCACCCAAGTCGTCAACTAACTTTAACCACTCAAGTCTTAAACTAACCTCAACCACTCAAGTCTTCACTATTCAAGTCTTCAACTAACTTCAACCACTCAAATCTTCAACTAACTACAACCACCCAAGTCTTCAACTAACTTCAACCACCCAAGTCTTCAACTAACTTCAACCACCCAAGTCTTCAACTAACTTCAACCACCCAAGTCTTCAACTAACTTCAACCACCCAAGTCTTCAGCTAACTTCAACCACCCAAGTCTTCAGCTAACTTAAACCACTCAAATCTTCAACTAACTTCAACCACCCAAGTCTTCAACTAACTTCAACCACTCAAGTCTTCAATTAACTTCAACCACTCAAGTCGTCAACTAACTTCAACCACCCAAGTCTTCAACTAACTTCAACCACCCAAGTCTTCAACTAACTTCAACCACTCAAGTCTTCAACTAACTTCAATCACTCAAGTCTTCAACTAACTTCAACCACTCAAGTCTTCCGCTAGCTTCAACCACCCAAGTTTTCAGCTAACTTCAACCACCCAAGTCTTCAACTAACTTCAACCACTCAAGTCTTCCACTAACTTCAACCACTCAAGTCTTCCACTAGCTTCAACCACCCAAGTTTTCAGCTAACTTCAACCACCCAAGTCGTCAACTAACTTTAACCACTCAAGTCTTAAACTAACCTCAACCACTCAAGTCTTCACTATTCAAGTCTTCAACTAACTTCAACCACTCAAGTCTTAAACTAACCTCAACCACTAAAGTCTTCACTATTCAAGTCTTCAATTATCTTCAATCACTCAAGTCTTCCACTAGCTTCAACCACTCAAGTCTTCACTATTCAAATCTTCAATTAACTTCAATCACTCAAGTCTTCAACTAATTTCAGCCACTGTCACATGATGCTGCTCCCTGATGTTGCTTTATCTACTCTGGGCCTGCCTCAGATTATGTGCTCTTGTTGTCTTGTTTATTTATTGACCAACAACTAACAGAGCTCTCAAATGTAACTCTCTCACCTTTTAAGAGTATAAAGAGTTCCAGTAATTTTCTTGCATCTCTTTAGGCTGTATTCTAATTCTGTTGGCTCCTCTTTCAAAAATCTGAACAATGAAAATAAAGATAAGACTGCATGTTAAAACACTGAGCTGTTTACCACAATTTCGTATCATTCACAGTCATTTCCTAGTCATGCCATTTATTTATTTTAAAAATCAATTTGAAAATTATCAATTTAATAATTACCATTTTCTTATTAAACAAGGTGAGGCAGAGCAACTAGCACTTAGCCACTATCTATAGCTTTACTACTGCTAACACTCAATGTGTAGACATGACTGTAAATCTACACAGTGACGCAAACAAATCTATCTATCTATCTATTGACCTTTTGAGTCGTAGCCGGCTGATAGGGCATAGATCCACATACTTTTTCTCTTAGCTAAATTTTTATGTTAGCAGTTTTCAATCCTTGTAATGATCTTTTATCAGATCTCGCCATTTGTCTCTGTTCTGTGCAAGCAACTCTACCTCATTGAGGGAGCCAATTCCTGCTGCTCTTGCCTCTCTGATCAATTTTCCTCCTCATCACATGTCCAACATACGACCATTGTCTATTCTAGATTATTGAAGATATTAGTGGTTGATTGGTGATTTCTCTAATTTCCTAATTTATTTTTTAATTCGTTCCACGCTATACCAAGTATTTTCCTTAGACATTTATTTTTTAACACGTTCAACTTTGTTTCTATGTCTCTTGTTTTCCAGCTCTCACATGCAAACAAATCTGCTCAAATTAAATCACGATGAAAACTAATGACAACATAAACATTAATGTAAAGATCTGCATTCAGAGAAATAATGATTAGTAATAAACTAATACATTTTCAACTCAAATGTTAAGTCGGTCCTATTATATGGCTGTGAAACATGGAGAACAACAAAATTGACAATCACGAAGATACAGACTTTCATTAATGGATGCTTACGCAGAATAAAAGGATAGAAGTGGCAGGACAAAATCACTATCATAGAATTATGGAAATGTACCAGTCAAACACCAGTGGATAAAGAGATACAGCAAAGACGATGGCGCTGGGTAGGACACACACTGTGGAAGTCAACTGAGAATATTACACAACATGCCCTTTTTTGGAATCCCCAGGGGAAAAGACAAAGAGGAAGACCAAGGAATTGTTGGAGAAGACAGATAGAAGCAGAGATGAAGATGATGGGGAAGACATGGAATGATCTTAAAAATATGGCAAAAAACAGAATGACTTGGAAAATGTTTGTTGAAGACCTATGCTACACTGGGAGCTAAAAAGGTAGAAGAAGAAGAATAGACTAATAATTTTTACAGGATACAGGATAACAGATTGTTATAAAAAATACATGTGCATGAAAACTATAGCTCCTGGTAAAGGAACTTTAAGGATCTAAAGTAAATGAAGAACTTACTTTTCCTCAGACACAACAACTCTTAATTCTGCATCCATCACATTCTTCATGAGACTCTGGATCTCTGGGAACAGAGCTGTAGTGGTGCCATATATTCAATTTTGAGCAGAAAGGAATATGTCACATTTTTGGGGTTTTGTGTATACATGTGTGTTATTAAATGTTATGCAGAGTCAGTCTTACTAACATCAAAACAAATAACAACAGGGCTAAAACTAAGAATAGCAAAATGTTATATATTCTCAATATTCCTATATGGTGCAGAAACATGGACATTAGACAAGAAAACAGAACAGGAAATTGAAGTCTTTGAAATGTGGATTTATAGAAAAATAGATAGAATTGGATGGAAAGAAAAGATAACAAATGATGAAGTTTTAAAACAACTAAAAATTAAAAGAGAACTACTAAACACAATTAGAACAAGACAAATGAAATTTCTGGGGCATGTTGAAAGACACAACAGTCTACTAAAAGTAATTTTGGAAGGGAAAATGCAGGGTAATAGATGCAGAGGCAGACCAAGACTAATATGGACGAGTAACATCAAAAGAAAGACAAGTCAGCCTATGACAACCTGCACCATCAAAGCAAGAAACAGGGCGGAATGGCGCTCCATGGATAGCCAACATTCGATGCAGAGACGGCACACAGTGATAATAATGATGATGTGAGACATTATTAAAATACGGATGTGAATCCTGCACAACAGGAAAACAGACAAGAAAATCACTGGATGCTGTAGAAATGTGGTTTTACAGGAGAATGTTGAGAATACCATGGACAGCTAAGAAGAGTAATAAAAACATTCTGAAAGAGGCCAAAGCAAAAAGACAGTTAATATCTAATTATTAGGAAAAAACAATCATCATTTTTTCACCATGAACAGCTGGAAAATATTGTGATAACTGGGAAAATTGAGGGATGAAGAGATAGAGGGAAGCAAAGAGAAAAGATACCAGACAGCTTAAGAGAATGGCTTGGCAGAAGATAACAGAAATGATAAATAATTGTCGAGATAAAAAAATGTGGAGAGACATGATCATCTATGCCAGCAGACATGGTACTTGATGATGGTAATGTATATATGTGAGTATATTTTTGTCTCTTTTTGATGGTGTATAAATTGAAAATACATTGGACATTGTTAAGTCAAACAAAAGTAAGACATATGGAAACAAAATATATATAAAAACGCAGTTGGAAATGCCAAATCATCTAACTAAAAACTAAAGGAATCTAATCAATGACAACAAACAACACAAGTAATAAATTTATTAACACATTCAGAACATAAAATAATAAAAACACATTTAAGCCATAAACACAGTGAAGAAGGAAATGAAAAAAATGGAGCAAACTTTGGTCAGTTTGGGTAGTCTGATATTTCTATATTTTCGTGATAAAATTTTACATTGAATTATTTCCCTTGTTCATCTTTTATCCAGAATGAGGATTATTTTTGTTGCACTCACTTTACGTGATCAAAGTTGATTGAGCTTAGAGAAATAGGAATTAAAGGGAATGCCATTGGTTGCATACCTTCTATATGATACGAGAAAGCCATATTTTGTACAAATTTTAATGGCTTTTCAAAAAATACCCAATATATTAAATTTATACAAGTAGACCATTTTTGTGAAACTCTGCATCTTTTTCTTTTTTTAAAATTAATCTTGAAGAGACAATGAGAGAAGAATTGGTGATATGTTGGTTATGTGATGAGAAGAGGCATCAAGAGAAGAATTGGTGATATGTTGGTTATGTGATGAGAAGAGACATCAAGAGAAGAAGTGGTGATATGTTGGTTATGTGATGAGAAGAGACATCAAGAGAAGAATTGGTGATATGTTGGTTATGTGATGAGAAGAGACATCAAGAGAAGAATTGGTGATATGTTGGTTATGTGATGAGAAGAGACATCAAGAGAAGAATTGGTGATATGTTGGTTATGTGATGAGAAGAGACATCAAGAGAAAAATTGGTGATATGTTGGTTATATGATGAGAAGAGACATCAAGAGAAGAATTGGTGATATGTTGGTTATGTGATGAGAAGAGACATCAAGAGAAGAATTGGTGATATGTTGGTTATGTGATGAGAAGAGACATCAAGAGAAGAATTGGTGATAAGTTGGTTATGTGATGAGAAGAGACATCAAGAGAAGAATTGGTGATATGTTGGTTATGTGATGAGAAGAGACATCAAGAGAAGAATTGGTGATATGTTGGTTATGTGATGAGAAGAGACATCAAGAGAAGAATTGGTGATATGTTGGTTATGTGATGAGTAGAGACATCAAGAGAAGAATTGGTGATATGTTGGTTATGTGATGAGAAGAGACATCAAGAGAAGAATTGGTGATATGTTGGTTATGTGATGAGAAGAGACATCAAGAGAAGAATTGGTGATATGTTGGTTATGTGATGAGAAGAGACATCAAGAGAAGAATTGGTGATATGTTGGTTATGTGATGAGAAGAGACATCAAGAGAAAAATTGGTGATATGTTGGTTATATGATGAGAAGAGACATCAAGAGAAGAATTGTTGATATGTTGGTTATGTGATGAGAAGAGACATCAAGAGAAGAATTGGTGATATGTTGGTTATGTGATGAGAAGAGACATCAAGAGAAGAATTGGTGATATGTTGGTTATGTGATCTATCTATCTATCTTTCGTTCGCCTGAAGCATTGTCTATATCTGCAATGTCGTTTCCTGTATAAATGTTACTGTCTTTTGTAATTCTTGCAGTGGCCCATATAGTTTTGTCTGTAGTGTTGTATCTATGGGCCAATGGATTTTCCTCAGTCTACTATATTCAGTGCAGTCTTGAAGTATGTGTTCAGCAGTCTGGGGCGCCTGTCCACATGTACAAGTAGTTGAGGTGCCGATCTTGAATTTTGTATACATGTGACTATGGAGTCGATTGTGTCCTGTTCTGAGACGTATAATGATAACTTGTTCATATCTATTCATATTATAAAAGGCATCCTGATTTGGGGCTTGTGGTCCTCTGATTGATTTGATTATCTGTTTCTTATGATGGTATGTAACAGGTGTATCTAGTTGTGTGCCTGTTGAACCTTCCTTTGCCAACTGATCTGCTTTCTCATTTCCTGGTATTCCACAGTGAGATGGGATCCACTGCAGGGCAACCCTGTGGTGCTTGCAGAGTTCAGTCAATAAGGTCTGCAGATGTGGTAATTTTCTGGATTGTAGTGCCTGGAGTACTGATCTTGCATCTGTCAAAAACACTACAGGCTGCGGGCTAAGATTAATGTTCAGCAGTTTTTCTATTGCTAACTTTATTGCTTGTATTTCTGCATCATAATTGTGACAATATTTCCCTGTTGCTATTTTATTCATATCCCTAGTGTTATTTGGGTATTCTATATATGCACCTGCTCCCCCATTTTTTACTGCATTCTGTGCTGATCCATCTGTATACACACGAATCCATAGGTCTTGTGGGTATTCTTCATCCAGGAAACTGAGAGTTATTGTTTTTCGCTGTAGACTATTCTGTTCCTCTTTATCAACTATTCCTTTCACTTCTGTCCGTATTTGAACTGATAATCCAGATTCCTCTGTCCAGGGAGTCTGTTCTGGTATGGGCAGTAGGGGGTTAACAGCTCTTGGCATGTCTGGTGTTTGTCTACTAATACGCTTGGCTTGGTGGATAAAACTGCTTCTCTTAAGTCGTCCCAATGCAAGATTTTGGAATCGGTCCTTCATTGGATGTCTCGGCATGCAAGCAAATTTTTCTGCCTGTATCAGCACCTTTGTGTCCCTCCGTTCTCTCAGTGCTGGTATCCTCCACAATTTCTCCATCTCTAATATTGGTGTTGATTTCATTGCTCCTGTGATGACCCTAAGTGCCTGGTTTTGTACTTTATCCAGTTCTTGCAGTGTGGTGTTTGATGCTGAACACCATGCAGATGATCCATATTCTAAATGTGGGCGTATACTCTGTTGGTAAACTTTACTGAGTATTTTCCCACTCGCACCCCACGTAGTTCCACACAGCTTTCTTAGAATAGCCAATTTTCTCCTTGCTTTTTGGGTTGCCTTATTTATCTGCTGTTTCCAAGATAGTTTGTTATCAAATGTAACTCCGAGATACGTAGCCTGTATGTCTTCTTTCACAGGCTCATTGTTTATATAGATGGCTCCTGCTTTTTGTTTTGGGGAAAGAGTGAAAAGTGTAGTACTGCATTTGTCTGTATTGATGCTGATACACCATCTATTTGTCCATGAATTCAGTGCATTCATAGCTCTTTGTAACAATTTGGAGGCCACTGTTGCATACTCCTCTGTGCACCACATTACCAAGTCATCTGCATACATTGCCACTTTGATACCATGTGGTAGTTCAGTAACTAGGTCATTGATGTAGATCAGAAAAAGTGTTGGAGATAGTACCCCTCCCTGTGGAACGCCCTGGCGCAGTAAGACCTTCTTACTCTTAAGACCATCCAGTTGCACTCTGGCTCTCCTGTTATGCAGGTATGCTTTGACCCATTTGTACATCCTGCCATTTACTCCATAATTTCTCAGTTTCTTCAAAAGCCCTTCCTTCCATACCTTATCAAATGCTTTCTTTAGGTCTATCCATGCTGCTAGTACCAGTTTCTTTTCTTGAAACGCATCCTCAATTTCCTGGGAAAGATAGGTTGCCTGATCTTCGGTAGAGTAACACTGTCTAAAGCCTGCTTGTTGTGGGACAAGGAGATTTTCACTTTCCAGGTACCACTGCAGTCTGAGATTGATTATACGTTCCATTGTTTTACACAAACAGCTTGTAAGGCTGATTGGTCTATAGCTGGATGTCATTGAACCATCTTTTCCTGGCTTTAGTAATGGTATCATAATTGCTTCTCTCCATGCCTGTGGCACTTTACCTGTGATCCAGCAAATGTTGTAGATCTGCAGTAGTTTTGCTTTAGCTGCAGTTCCCAAGTTCTTAATCATTTCATTAGACACTCCATCACTACCTGGTGACTTTTTCATTTTTAATTTGGATATTGCCAGCTCTAGCTCTCTTTGTGTAATGGGTATTTCCATGACTTCATGTGCAGTCTCTTCTTGTCTTGCATTTTGTTGTTTTAGACGGGTCTCTTGACGTTTCTCTAGGCTAATTTCAATATTGTTGTCATTTGCAAAGGAGTCTGCAAAGTGATTTGCTGCATGTTTACCTGTTAGAATGTTTCCATCTTTCTTCAGTGTAATTTTTGTGTTCCCTTCTGTACCCTCATCATTCAGCTGTTTTACAAGCTTCCACACTTTTCTTGTGTCTCGTTCTAGATTCATGTACTCTGTTTTCTCTTTCCAACTTCTCCGTCTGGCTTGTAGTTTAGCCCATTGAAATTTGGCTTTAGCATGCTGATAGTTATTGTGGTGTTCCTGGCAGGGGTTATTTTCTGCTTGTTTTCGAGATGTTTCCATGTCATTGTGCAGTTGCTCTAGTTCACTATTCCAGTATGGTTTGTAGTGTTTCCGTGCCCCTCTGGGTATTGTTTCACTGGCAGCTTGTATTATTAGTCTACTGAATTCATCAACTATTTTGTTGATGTCTCTGTCTGTATTTAGATCTTTAGTCAGTACACTGGTGTAATGTTGATACATTTTCCAGTCTGCCTTTTTGTAATTCCATCTGGAGAGAGTGCTGCTCTCCCTGACGGCCTCATTTTGCACCACTAAAAAGACAGGTCGGTGGTCGCTGCCTCCAAGTTGTTTCCCAACAATACGTGTGATATTCCAATCCAGGTCTGGTGAATGGAAAGCAAGGTCTGGTGTAGATGTGGTATGCCATGATCTGGAATAGAATGTTGGTGGATCTGTTGCCTGGTTTAATAGTATAAGCCCATTGTCATCCTGCCAATTTTCAAGTTCTTCACCTCTCTTGTCCATATCTTCATAGCCCCAGCTCTGTGAATGGCTGTTAAAGTCTCCACATACAATTATTCTTTCTTTTAATGTAATTGTGTCTAGTGCTAGTGGGCGGTCACTCGGACAGTAGTAGTTTAGTAGATGGAAGTCTGTATTTCCTGTCCTGAGGTGCAGTATTTGATATTCCGCCCCATCCATATACACTTCAATCTGACATGCATTAATGTTGTTCCTTACAAGAGTCAGTATTCCGCCCTTTTGTCTGTTTTTCCTGTCAGATCGGTAGCACTGGTATCCCCTAATCTTCAAGGCTATGTCGTTGTTTAGATGGGTTTCCTGCAAACAGCATATGCTTACTTGTTCTTCATGCAGGATATTTTCTAATTCTATCTTTTTACTGTACCCATCTCTTTTGCTGTTGATGCCTTCAGCATTCCAGTGCATTATTTTGAGTGGTCTTATTTTGGGTTGGCCAGTAACTCTATTCTCTCGCCCCCTGACTCCACAGAGCGATTGAGAAGGACATCCAGTAATATAGGTTGGGCACTTTCGAGGCTGAGGGCCCGGCGCTGCACCTGCCTGAGTGTCCATCACAGGGCGAGTGCCATATCGATTTGCAGTTATAGGCATGCTTCCCATTGGCGTGAGTGCGTGGCATCCTGATTTTTGTAGTGCGCCTTTTGGCTGGTTGCCTCCGACTTCAGCACTTAAAATTGCTAGAGCAGACTGTGGTCTTGCACGGGTGTAGGAAGGCCTGGCCAGTCTTGGTTTTCAGTCCCTGGTGACTGTTAAGCCCCATCCCCACGACAAGGAGCTGGCCTTGATGGGGGGTTATGTGATGAGAAGAGACATCAAGAGAAGAATTGGTGATATGTTGGTTATGTGATGAGAAGAGACATCAAGAGAAGAATTGGTGATATGTTGATTATGTGATGAGAAGAGACATCAAGAGAAGAATTGGTGATATGTTGATTATGTGATGAGAAGAGACATCAAGAGAAGAATTGGTGATATGTTGGTTATGTGATGAGAAGAGACATCAAGAGAAGAAAGTGGTGATATGTTGGTTATGTGATGAGAAGAGACATCAAGAGAAGAATTGGTGATATGTTGGTTATGTGATGAGAAGAGACATCAAGAGAAGAATTGGTGATATGTTGGTTATGTGATGAGAAGAGACATCAAGAGAAGAATTGGTGATATGTTGGTTATGTGATGAGAAGAGACATCAAGAGAAGAATTGGTGATATGTTGGTTATGTGATGAGAAGAGACATCAAGAGAAAAATTGGTGATATGTTGGTTATATGATGAGAAGAGACATCAAGAGAAGAATTGGTGATATGTTGGTTATGTGATGAGAAGAGACATCAAGAGAAGAATTGGTGATATGTTGGTTATGTGATGAGAAGAGACATCAAGAGAAGAATTGGTGATATGTTGGTTATGTGATGAGAAGAGACATCAAGAGAAGAATTGGTGATATGTTGGTTATGTGATGAGAAGAGACATCAAGAGAAGAATTGGTGATATGTTGATTATGTGATGAGAAGAGACATCAAGAGAAGAATTGGTGATATGTTGATTATGTGATGAGAAGAGACATCAAGAGAAGAATTGGTGATATGTTGGTTATGTGATGAGAAGAGACATCAAGAGAAGAAAGTGGTGATATGTTGGTTATGTGATGAGAAGAGACATCAAGAGAAGAATTGGTGATATGTTGGTTATGTGATGAGAAGAGACATCAAGAGAAGAATTGGTGATATGTTGGTTATGTGATGAGAAGAGACATCAAGAGAAGAATTGGTGATATGTTGGTTATGTGATGAGAAGAGACATCAAGAGAAGAATTGGTGATATGTTGGTTATGTGATGAGAAGAGACATCAAGAGAAGAATTGGTGATATGTTGGTTATGTGATGAGAAGAGACATCACGAGAAGAATTGGTGATATGTTGGTTATGTGATGAGAAGAGACATCAAGAGAAGAATTGGTGATATGTTGGTTATGTGATGAGAAGAGACATCAAGAGAAGAATTGGTGATATGTTGGTTTATGTGATAAGAAGAGACATCAAGAGAAGAATTGGTGATATGTTGGTTTATGTGATGAGAAGAGACATCAAGAGAAGAATTGGTGATATGTTGGTTATGTGATGAGAAGAGACATCAAGAGAAGAATTGGTGATATGTTGGTTTATGTGATGAGAAGAGACATCAAGAGAAGAATTGGTGATATGTTGGTTATGTGATGAGAAGAGACATCAAGAGAAGAATTGGTGATATGTTGGTTTATGTGATGAGAAGAGACATCACGAGAAGAATTGGTGATATGTTGGTTATGTGATGAGAAGAGACATCAAGAGAAGAAAGTGGTGATATGTTGGTTATGTGATGAGAAGAGAAATCAAGAGAAGAAGTGGTGATATGTTGGTTATGTGATGAGAAGAGACATCAAGAGAAGAAGTGGTGATATGTAGTTATGTGATGAGAAGAGACAATGAGAGAAGAAAGTGGTGATATGTTGGTTATGTGATGAGAAGAGACATCAAGAGAAGAAGTGGTGATATGTTGGTTATGTGATGAGAAGAGACAATGAGAGAAGAAAGTGGTGATATGTTGGTTATGTGATGAGAAGAGACATCAAGAGAAGAAGTGGTGATATGTTGGTTATGTGATGAGAAGAGACATCAAGAGAAGAAGTGGTGATATGTTGGTTATGTGATGAGAAGAGGCATCAAGAGAAGTGGTAATATGTTGGTTATGTGATGAGAAGAGACATCAAGAGAAGTGGTGATATGTTGGTTATGTGATGAGAAGAGACATCAAGAGAAGAATTGGTGATATGTTGGTTATGTGATGAGAAGAGACATCAAGAGAAGAAGTGGTGATATGTTGGTTATGTGATGAGAAGAGACATCAAGAGAAGTGGTAATATGTTGGTTATGTGATGAGAAGAGACATCAAGAGAAGAATTGGTGATATGTTGGTTATGTGATGAGAAGAGACATCAAGAGAAGTGGTGATATGTTGGTTATGTGATGAGAAGAGGGAGAATCTTAAAACTAGCCCTCAGATGGGAACCTGAGGGTAAAAGAAAAAGAAATCAACACTAAAAATAACACTGAGATGAGAAGCAACAAAAATAGGCAACTTCTCCAGGGACATGTGGCAAGATATAATGCAGGTCCTGTGTAAGGTCTGACATTTGATAGCTAAGATCAATGGACTTGAAGAGTCTAGAGTTTCTGCGCTATGTGCCCATCTTTGCTTGAATGGATGGATGGGTTGATTAGTAGATAGTGCAGACTTAAAAACAATTAATTTTTTAATTCAGCGACCATTGAAACAAAGTGTTCAAATTATAAAGTTATCCAACAATTAACTGCATCAAGATAAATTGTTGAATGAAAGGGGACTATTGCTTTTAAAAATCATTGTATCATCTCATATGACCAACCCTCAATGTTCTGTCCAATAATAACTTATTTTCTATTTGTCGTAGAGACATTATTCATGTTTATTTATGATTTCAAGGGCTACCTGGTTATCATATTTTAAATTATATGTAGCTATTTTGAATATGTTATTATTTTTAAATAATAATAAATTCTGACTGCGAAAAGAGATCCGTCGATCATGTTGCTGCCAGAAAAACAGTGAGTTTAACAAGATAATTCTCTGCTTATTAAGAAAGCATGACAATAGCCATATTAATTGACAATAAAATCGCTCGCTTCTGTCAATAGAGCTGCATTTTTCAATATTTAATAATTTTTGTAATATTGATCCTTCTAGCGTAGTTAGACGTCACACAGAGCTTAGCGTTTTTCACCATCCATCTTTATTCTAGACAAGATTCAATCTAAGGAGTCTAAGCCTGCCAATTTGCATCTCATATAAGTGTTCTCTTTAATGTCTCTCTAGGCCTTCCTCTGTTCCAGTATCCTGATGTTTCCCATAGAAGAGCCTGTTTTGAAATTCTCTTGTTGTCTCTTCTCAGCACATGTTTTGACATGTGTCCATCTTCTTTTCCAAATTGAAGATGAGATTGTTGGTTGCATTGCCATTTCTCTTATCTCAATATTAGTCTTGAATTCATTCCATTGTACACAGAATATTCTTTTTAGGCATTTGCCTTCAAAAGTGTTTATTTTTCTCTCAATCTCTTTTATTGTTTTCCAGCTTTCACATGCATTTGTAAGGGTTGATAATACATTTGAGTTAAATATTCTAAGTAATATTCAATAATTTGTCATGGTTTTTTTAATTTGCTGCTGCTTTTGCTATCCTGCTTCTGATCTCCTTCGTTTCATCTTCTTTGTTTATATTAATACCCTAACATATAAAGTGATCCACTCTTTCCAATATTATTGCCCTCTGGTGTAAAAAAACATTTAATAAAAATAATTAAAAAGAAAAGAAATTTTTATTTCATCCATGTTGATTTACAGTCCTATTCTTTCCACCATCGATGATAGGGTATCTATGATATTTTGCATCTTGTTGTTACTTAGGAGCACTATATCTGCAAAATCTAGTTCTTCCAGGTAATTTTAATAATTTACTGGATTTTTTTTAAAAAAAGGATATATTAATTGAGTACCAATGTGAAGAAATCTGATGATGTTGTGTCCAGTTAGAACTTCACGAAGACTATTATATTAATGTGTTATTTTGTTCCAAATTAAAACGTAATGTTGGCATATATTTTTTTCCCCATTTGCATGGCTTTTTTTGGTCTGATGTATGGGTTTGTAGGAAAAAAATAAAGAAGGCTTTTGATTGCTTAGGCTTAGAGCCCAGGTGGCATCTTCAGTTGATAATGTCATCTGAAATTGCGAGTGGCTATTCTCTCAAGATTTGAAGACAGAGTTCCCAAACAAGCAGGGGTTTCATGTGAAGTCCACCACAAGTATGGAGTTTGAGCAATGCCAGCTTTGCAAGGCCCCATTCATTTGTTGTGGCAGACTTCAAGCTCAAATGTCCAGAATTGATAGTTCTATCATTAGCAGAACAAAAACAGATTTTGAACTTTCTAGAAGTTTGTGTAGATCTACTGTCCTGGTCAGTCTGGAGTTCATCACAATGACAACATTGACAGATTTGTTTCAAGGGCACTTGGAGAAACTTTAGAGCTTGGTAATATATATCTACAATATAAATAGCATTTCAGAGAATAAAAGACGTCTTATACAACAAGTCTATGTCAATAGAAGTAAGAAAGAGAGTTCATCTGTGCTATTTAGAGCTAATTTTGATTTATGGAAGCGAATCATGGACAGTAGACAAACAAATTAAAAGACGATTAGAGGACACAGAGATGGGATTTCTCAGAAGAATGTTGAAAGTTCCCTGGGCAGCTAAAATGACCAATGAGGAAATTCTCAAAGAGGCCTACACAAAAAGGGAGCTCCTAAAAACATCAGAAAGTAACAATCAACATTTTTTTGGGCACATCATGAGAAGAAGAAAGTTGGAATACTTGGTTACAACTGGAAAAATACAGGGAAAAGGAGATCGTGGACGACAAAGAGAGCAGATACTAGATAGCTTGGTGCCATGACAAGGAAAACAGTCAACAACAGAACTGATATGATACACAGTGGAAAGAAGATTGTGGAAGGACATGATCACCTATGCCAACCAGAATGGCCCATGATGAAGAGAAGGTGATATTTTAAATAAGAGTGAAGTTCTGTAACTCTGAGCCAGGCTGCTCGGTAAAAGAATGTTAGGGTGACACCAAAATTAAACATATCAAGAATATATAGCCAGTGAGCTACAGAAACCACCAGTATCCATACTTTGTGTCATCTGCTGAGAGGGATTGACCAGCTATGAGTCTTCTCTAACTGCAGTGAGACTAATTTACTACGTCAATAATCACTATAGTTTAGTACATGGCAATGTATTTTTAGACATGTTATAATAATGAGACATTTATGAGATCCAATCATCATCATCATGTGCCGTACCAGTTGGCAATCATGTCCTTCCACAATCTTCTATCCACAGTGCATCGTATGAGTTCTGTTGTTGACTGTTTTCCATGCTGTGACACCAAGCTATCCAGTATTTTCTCTCTTTGTCATCTGCGATCTCTCTTTCCTTTTACTTTGCCAGTTGTAACCAAGTATTCCAACTTTCCTCTTCTCATGATGTGCCCAAAAAATATTGATTGCTTCTTTCAGATGTTTTTTAAGAGTTCCCTTTTTGTGTTGGCCTCTCTGAGAACTTTCTCATTGGTATTTTTAGCTGTCCAGGGAACTTTCAACATTCTTCTGAGAAATTCCATCTCTGTGGCGTCTAATCGTCTTTTCATTTGTTTGTCTATTGTCCATGATTCACTTCCACGGGTCAGAATTGGTTGGTTCTATACAGCATTGATGAACTCTCTTTCTCATTTCAATTGACATAGATTTGTTGCATAAGATATTTTTCATTTTCTGAAATGCTATTTTGGCCTGAGATATTCTGTTTTTTTATTTTTGTGTTGCATCTTCCATATGATGTTATCAATGTGCCCAAGTATTTCAAATGTTGCACTTATTTCAGATTTGTCTTGTTTATTTTTATGCTACATGATGGTGATGATTGTGTCTTTGATATAACCATTATTTCTGTTTTCTTACTATTCAGACTGAGACCTTTCTTGTTGCTTTCTTTTACTATTATATATATCATTTCTTGTAGCTCATTCTCTGTCTCTGCTATTAAGACTGTGACATCCGCATATCGTAAATTATTTATGTTGTGACCGTTGACTTCAATTCCTTTTTTGTCTACTATTGATCTCATAATATGTTCGCTGTAAAGTGAAAACAAATCCGGCAACAAAACACAGCCTTGTCTGACTCCTTGTTTTATAAATTGAAATTGTCCTGTTTGGTTGTTAATTCGTATAGCTGCTGTTTGTTGCCAGTACATGTTTTATGACAAACCATGAAATCCAATAGCTGAGCTAAAATGGAACAAAGAAGCAAAGATAGCTATTTACAGACTACATGTGAATTGGTTTGGTTTCACGAGGTGACGCACAAGGGCTATGCAGTCAGGACAAGCCCATAACTACACTACTGCTTAATCCAACAACCAGCACAAGGTGTGTACACTGATCATTCCTGTACACACTGCAACCAGCTATCAGACTGAGTGTGAACTCACATCAATGACTCAAAATGCTGGCCGCAACCTCTTATATCTATATATTACCAAAATACAATTTAGATCTTGGTTAATCAACAGTGGTGCATCAATGCCATCTATAGATTTCCAAAGGTCTACATCATCATCAAGTACCGGGCCTGCTTGTCTGTTGTTTGGGTGAATATACACCATATAGAAAGGTGGTACAATAACTGTTACTGAATGAGAAAAACATGAAATGAAATACTAACCTTTGAGGTCAGCCAGTGACTTTGTGATGTTACTAAGAAGAAGAGCCATGCCCTCCACATCAGATGTGTTGACACGGCACTGCCTTGAAATTACATCTGTTCTTAGTTCCTCTACACTGGCTTCAAGATCTCTAAAATTCAAAGAAATAGAATTATTAAATTATTAATTTATGCTTTAACTTTACATGGAGCCTCGATGGCTGAGTGATTAGTGTGCTCGCTTTCTGATCAGAAGGTCCAAGATTGATCCCAGAAGTGGTGGATTTTTTGTCAGACCAACATAACTCCAGGGTTCACCCAGCCTTTAAAAATGGATACCAGTGATTTCTCTGGGAAGTAAAGTAGTAGTTGTTCAAGATCCTTCACCATCTCACCATAGTGCCCGTTGAAAGATGACAACTAGTCTGGCCGAGCAGGGATCAAAGCGGAAAGACATCTCAATGCCCAAAAAATACCATGCTAAATCAGATATGTTGAAATAAAAGGCTAAAAATATTATGGCATGTTTAAAATGACAACACAAGCCATCTTATCATCTAATGTTTTTTAGGGGTGGAGGATGAAAAGAATTGGGTTTAATTCTTTTCTAAATGTAGAAGAAAAAGAGCTAGTTTTGTAATGTTCACAGTGTTCACCTCTAACTATGTTCATGGTGTTTATCAATCACCTCTATGTTCATGAAATCATCATTCACCTATATGTTTATGGTGTTCATCATTCACCTCTGATTATGTTTATGGTATTCATCACTCACCTATATGTTCATGGAATCATCATTCACCTATATGTTTGTGGTGTTCATCATTCACCTCTGATTATGTTTATGGTGTTCATCATTCACCTTTGACTATGTTCATGGAATCATCATTCACCTATATGTTTGTGGTGTTCATCATTCACCTCTGATTATGTTTATGGTGTTCATCATTAACTTCTGACTATGTTCATGGTGTTATCATTCACTTCTATGTTCATGGTGTTATCATTCATTCACCTCTATGTTCATTGTATTATCATTCATTCACCTCTATGTTCATGGTGTTCAATATTCACCTCTATGTTCACTCTGTTTATCATTCACCTCTATGTTCACTATGTTCATCATTCACCTCTATGTTCATCATTCACCTCTATATTCAATGTGTTCATCATTCACCTCTTATGTTCATGGTATTCATCATTGACCTCTATGTTCACTGTGTTTATCATTCACCTCTATGTTCACTCTGTTCATCATTCACATCTATGTTCACAGTGTTCATCATCCACCTCTATGTTCACTATGTTCATCATTCACATCTATGTTCACGGTGTTCATCATTCACCTCCATGTTCACGGTGTTCATCATTCACCTCTATGTTCACGGTGTTCATCATTCACCTCCATGTTCACGGTGTTCATCATTCACCTCCATGTTCACGGTGTTCATCATTCACCTCTATGTTCACGGTGTTCATCATTCACCTCTATGTTCACTGTGTTCATCATTCACCTCTATGTTCACGGTGTTCATCATTCACCTCCATGCTCACGGTGTTCATCATTCACCTCTATGTTCACTGTGTTCATCATTCACCTCTATGTTCACTGTGTTCATCATTCACCTCTATGTTCACTGTGTTCATCATTCACCTCTATGTTCACTATGTTCATCATTCACCTCTATGTTCACTGTGTTCATCATTCACATCTATGTTCACGGTGTTCATCATTCACCTCCATGTTCACGGTGTTCATCATTCACCTCCATGCTCACGGTGTTCATCATTTACCTCTTTGTTCACGGTGTTCATCATTCACCTCTATGTTCACCATTCACCTCTATGTTCACTGTGTTCATCATTCACATCTATGTTCACTGTGTTCATCATTCACCTCTATACTATGTTGGCACACAAAAAATAACAAACACAAATCTGCCCAGTAAAGTCAAAGTACCAAAGTTAGTCAACAGATTTTTTTTTTAATTTGAAGGAGGTCGCATTCATTGGGTAGTAGGCCTACTTGTGAGAATTAAAGATGTAACCAAACACTAGAAGCCTGTAGCCTAATTAATCATTTGCTATAGATTAATGGCACATTTGCTGCAGCTTAATGATGCAATTTAAACAGGGTGTTAGACAAGGTTGTGTGCTGTCACCAGATTTATTTAATATTTATAGTGAGATTATTTAAAATCCATAAGGGGCATGCCTGGAATAACAACTGAAGGTCATAATATAAATAATCTAAGGTATGCTGATGATAGTCTTAATCGTTAAGAGTGAAAATGAGTTACAAGAAATGTTGGACATTATAGTGAAAGAAAGCAAAAATAAAGGACTCAGCCTTAATAGCAAAAAGACAGAGGTAATGGTAACAACAAAGAAAACGACATCACCTCAGTGCAAAATAAAGACAAATGGAACAATATTAAAACAGGTAAATGAATTTAAATATTTGGGAACTTTGTTAACCTCAGGCGGAAGATGTACAAAAGAGGTGAGATGCAGAATGGCTCAGGCAAAAGCAGCTTTCCAAAAAATGAGGAAGATACTATGCAATCCATTTTTGACAATAGAAACAAGAAAAAGAGTTCTTAAATGTTACGTAGAGCCAGTCTAAACATATGGATGCGAATTATGGACAATAGGATAACAGACAAGAAAATCACTGGAGTCTGTAGAAATGTTATTTACAGAAGAATGTTGAGAGTACCATGGACAGCTAAGAAGAGTAATGAAGATGTTCTGAGAGAGGTCAAAGCAAAAACAGAGCTAATATCCAATATTAGGAAGAAACAATCATCATTTTTGGCCATGTAATGAGAAGAGAACAACTGGAATATATTATAACAACTGGAAAAATGGAGGGACGAAGAGATAGAGGGAAGCAAAGAGGAAAAAATAACAGACAGCTTAAGAGAATGGCTTGGCAGAAGGTCAACAACAGAAATGATAAATAGCTGCTGAGATCGAAAGTTGTGGAGAGACATGATCACCTACGCCAGCAGGCCCAGTACTTGATGATGATGATGCATTTACTGTAGCTTAGTTAATCATTTGCTGTAGATTAATGACACATTTACTGTAGCTTAATTAATCATTTGCTGTAGATTAATGACACATTTACAGTAGCTTAATCATTTGCTGTAGATTAATGACACATTTACTGTAGCTTAATTAATCATTTGCTGTAGATTAATGATGCATTTGCTGTAGCTTAATGATATACTTACCTAAGTTCCTTTTCAACCTGTTCCTTAGCACCTAGATAGTTTCTTTTAGCAATGGCGGCTTCGTTTCGTTTGTAAAAATTCACCTGGTTCTCTGCTCCAGGTATTGTTGACAAAACTTTCTGAAAATACAAAATTAAAATGTGTATTAACATACACTTCTGCTCAGTGAACTGTAATGATAACACTTAAAACATAAAATTTAATTAAATGAATTTTAAAAAAAACCCTGAAAGCATGGAATAGTTAAAGATGTAAAATAATTTACTTTGAAAAGTTCAATTCATATAATGCTCACGCAGAAACCAAAGTAAAGGTTAAAAACAATAAAATTGCTAAAGTAAAGTGCTATTTTTACATAAATTACTTAATCAATGTATAAGAAGACTTATCAATCAACACAGAACTGGGGGTGTCATTCACTGGACACTGTGGGACTAGCTGAGGAGGGGATCAGAGCACCTATGAACATGTTCAGAGTGCGATGGTGATGGCCTGCAAATATCTCAATTAAAACAACCTGGCATTAAAAAATTAATATACTCTACTTTATTCTCAGTTTAGTGGTAGTGGTAGTTGTAGTTGTAGTTTAGTTTAGTAGACAGGTCATCTTCATTGTATATTCAAGAAGTCCAGATCTCACCAGTGTTGTGTTGGTTGACAAGTCTTCGTTGGATTACTGCATAGCACTCATGTCTGGCATCCCCCACCTTGACATATTTGTGTAGTCTGTTCATGGTTGTGGATTCACTGTAATTTTGTTTAGCCATTTTTTCATTCAGTGTCACTAAAAGCATTCCAACATGCTCACTCTATTCTTACACACTGGCAAACATTTTAAAAATAATTTGGCATACATTTGCTCTGTTCTGTACTTTAATCTCATAATGACTTCCGTTCAAAATGGCAGATAGGCAACAGGAAACCATTGAGGCACTGCCTGAAAAGTGTTCCTTGTTTCAGTTTCCTCATATTCCAAGTTCAGCTTGCTGCTGGAGCTACTGAGTATAGTGCTCTATGCATACCGTGAGCTGTGCCCGGATGGTGTTTCCATATTCAGATTGCTTACGATGAATGATGATATTGTATAACGAAGGACAGTTCAGAACTCACATCATTACAAGATGAAACTTGTTAGAATTTCACAGTAAAAAGTAGACACACTGAAATGAGATTTGGAAACAAAAACAAAGGAATAGAACATATATCAGGAAAGGGCAGCTCATGGAAGGAAAATAAATAGAGTTTTATGTAGATCTTTATCCCAAAATGATTACAAAACAGATTATGCTGAAGGATAGATCTTATACTGACACATAAACATGCTACAAGACTTCTATATCAGTGCAGCAGCAGCTATTTAAAATAAAATTCTTTAAGATCTTATTTTTTTTCTGCATTCATTTAATAATTTGTTATCCTTATTACATTGACAGCTGGTAGTTTTTAACACTGCCTGTGACCACTATTCCTTATAAATGTCCTAACAAATTGTTTTACTACCGTGTCCATATAGATATGTTTGGTTTAGTTTAGTTTGGTCAAAAGGTCATCTTTATTGCACATCAGGCAGGCCCATAAGTGTTCAGATCTCTTCTAAAGAATATTCATTATTGTGTAGTACTAACAATACCATGTTTTGTAGGTTGATAAGTCAACTATGGATTCTTGCATAGCACTCTCATTTAGCACCTCCCGCCTTGACATACTATTCTTGAAGTCTGTTCATGTCTGCAGATCCCGGATCATTTTTTGAGTCACTTTTGTCATCCAGAATACCTGAGAGCATTAAGAATGTCAATGCGGTTCATTGCTCTTCTACATTCAACATCAGCCAAACTGGCAAATCTGTCAGCACATTCATAACTTCTTACATCAGCTTGTCCTGACATGAAAATGAAGCAGACACTTTTAAGAACAGACCTCCTCCAAGACTTTAACCATTGCCATTGAGCACAACCAGTTGCAATCATATAAATAACATATAGCTAGTTCTTTATGCTGAATGATGTTGACCTATCATATCTTATATGAATTTATATGTACCATCATTGCAAATAGAAAACAAATAAACACAAGAGATCCGCTGATAGAGTCATCACCATCATGTGTACACTGTTGTGAATGTACTGGTCATGTAGTCTTTATTTTCAGAAACTCAGTTTGGGCTCTCTCACTGAAGAATGATCGAATATTTACGATGTTAACGTAATTTTATCTACCTATTGTCCTTTTGAGCTGAAGACAGCACATAGGGCAGAACCACAATCTCAAAAACAGAAACCTTGCGTGCCAAAATGGCACATATTGTAGAGATCACTGCTTCTAAAATCTATGGTTTCGTTTCCATAAACAAAACTTTTTACAATGACAGCTTGTCAAGTCATCGATCAACCTCCATAGTCGCCTCTTACGACATGCCTGGAAGGTCACAGTGTCACTATTCTTTACTTTCCTCATAATGAGGCCTGAATCTTTATTTCAACTCTATAATACCAAAGCCAGACCTGGACGTTAGGCTCAAGAAAAAATAATTACTACAGAAATTAAATGTGTTAGACACAGCCTGAGAGATAAGATCAGAAAATGAGGGACTGAGAAAAAAACTAGGAATAATTCCCGCCATTAAATACAAGGGAGCCACGATAGCTCAGTGGTTAGTGAACTGGACTACAAAGCACAAGAGGTAGGGTTCGATCCAAACCAATGGCTTCCGGGTTCACCCAGCCTTAAATGGGTACCGGATTTTTTATGGGAAAGTAAAGCGGCACGGGCGTAATACCGACCACATTACCCCAGAAATCATGTGCCGAAGGTCTGTAAAATTTATGGTCACTAACACCATATTCTCTATACGCCACTTGGCGGGATGGGGGTACTTTACTTTTTACTACTATTAAATACACAAAGAAACAAAGATAAAATAGTCTGACCATGTGAAATGGCAGAAACACCAAAACATAACACAAACCTTCAATAAACGCTACTAGACACAAGAACATAGAGTTGACTCTGAAAAAGACGGATTGATGGAATATTAGAAACACAAGGAAACATAATAGCAAGAGAAGCCAACAACAAGAGTAAAAGACTGCAAGCTATATCACCCCTCAAAGCTGAAAGGCAAATGAGAAAGTAAGGAAGAAAAGGAGAAAAAAGAAGAATGGCCATTTGTATCGTCAGCCATGCTATATAGCTATACTATAGCTATATTTTACTATAGAAAGATGAACTAGGGAAAATACCGGAGGAAGATTAAATCTTCCGGGTTATGGTTATGGTTAGCCGAAGGTCCTGGTATCACTGCAAACAGATTAAAATCTATAATTGCTCAACCCCACCGTGCCAGTGAAATCATCCAAATTAAAACTTATCTTATTGAAGGATCCAAACAAAGAAAGGCAGCTGCAGTCCCCATCTTAGCAGCTACAACTCACACCAAAGACATAAGTTCAAGCGGTAACAAAAGTGAACGCAGCTACGTCATATGATATCCTACATCATATGATATCACTCATCATAAGCAATCGGAATATCGAGACACAATCCAGATAAAAAACACAGTGATATGGAAAATAAATGTTCCTGAAGCAAAAACACTGTTAACTATGTTCAAGGAAAATAAACATTTTGAAATGTGAACCTTGATTTTTGCTGCTGCAACCATAAACTCCTCTCTCATGGCCTCCATGTTGAGCTGTTGCTGTCTTCGAAGGATATGGAGGTCCGATTTCAGCTGGGCCAATTTGACACTAATCTCCAGGTGTGCACTTAGTGGAGTAGACTCCCTCGAACTCAAACCAGATGACTTTTGGTTAGAGGAGCCATCATGGAAGTCTGAAAGACCTGATAATGAAATTAATATATTGTCTTCAACAATAAAGAGAGTGGCATCAATTTTTATAAAGAAACCTCAACACAAGAGAACAATAACAATGAAATATCATCCCATTGATATTTAAACTTTTAACAGTTGTATCCTATTTTTGCTGCAATTTCCCTGGCTTCAAGACTGTTCTAACAATTTACTTTCAGATACTAGAAAATCTTCTGGTCAAAACAAATGTATAAATAGTCAATAGCAGAACATACAAAGATTATCAAAGTAAATATATGTATATGGCTGTGAAATGTATGTTTCTTACAAAATTGTTTGTTTTCAAAATTGCAAACATAGTTTAATGTTTATTTACTCTCTTATTTAGTATTTACTTTAAGAGTATTCAAAATAGTTTGAACATATTAACTATACTTTCTTGGTGTATCTATGAACATAAAAGGGAGTTATCATAGCACACTGATACAGATTAATATCACTACTAGCAACCAGTTGTAGGCATGGAAACAAAGTACATGAATCAAAACAATATGGCAGTCAAAAATTGCTGTAAACATGCTGGACTATTCACAGTTTAGCACTCAAGCAAAATTAAATGCATTGTCTTGAAGACATTTGATTTATAATATGCATAATGTTTTTAACAACAAAACTGTGAGTTAAAGTATCTCAGTCTGTAGAAAATAATTAATCTGCATCTTTCCACAAAACATTTTAACATATAATGAATGTAAATAAATCAAAATTTGGGCAGCTTTTTTGGTCACCTTTGTTTCACATATTATTAAGCAAGGTGAAGTAACATAATAATATTGGAACAAAGTGACTGACCAGTTTTCCCTCAATTAAATTGTCATAACAGTTAGATAAGGTCTGGAAATTTGCTAATAAATAATTGTACGGCCAAAATTATGGGCATGTATGTTTGAACAATGAAAACTGAGACCTTGTGACTGGACATGGTCAGTCAAAGTTGAGATAGTCGAAAGAGAAGGAGTCTCTTCTTTGTGCTCTGAAAAATGATAAACATTCAGTATTGACATCATTGAACAACAGAAGGTTTTACAGGAAAAAGGGAAATATAATGTTATGAAATGGAACAAATACATTGGAATAAAATGAAATAAACAACATAATCATCACTTATCCTGTCTCCATTAACTTCACAAAGGAAACTCTCAACCAAAATTATTTTGTTCCGATTCTACTTCCAATTAACAATTTTATTCTTCAATTTTGTAGATTCACATTTAATTTTCAGTTTAAAACTGTGAATGAATGTTACAAATAAAATGTTTCGATTCATTCCAGTTGGAAATAAAACACTTTATTTTTAAATAAAAACAAAGACAAAGATTCATTTGAATGATGGTAAATATACTTTTTAAATTGCTAATAGTAAAACAATACAACTGAAGGGAAATTTTTATAAGTCCTCTTTACAATTAATGCAAAGTTTTCATGCAAAAAGACAAGAAATATAATGAAATGTATAATTAATAAACATGCATGATATTTAATGTTGAATTGATCAAAAAAGATACAGAGAAAAAACACACCACACATACAAATGACATACAACAAATCTCTCTTTCCTCACAGATGTGATGTAGTTACAGTATTGTGTGAACACCTGTTTAATCTTCCAAAAGTTTCAAGAAAATATTTTTTGAGAATAAGTAAAAAACTACATTTTAACTTCTGAATGTACACAAAACAATTATAGTCACAGAAAAATGTGAGATTTTTACTTTTGAATAACGGTGTAAACTTGCTGAAAATGGGGAGGGAATAATTGAAACTATAAAAAAATAAGTTTACGGCATTTAACCAGTTCCTAGAGTCTGCTGAAATGAGGGTTTTGGGGTTCTACCGAAGCTGGAAAATGAAACCACATGCTCCAGTGTAGCTGCCCAAGTGGTATACAGGTCTAGTGTAGCTGCCCAAGTGGTATACAGGTCTAGTGTAGCTGCCCAAGTGGTATAAAAGTCTAGTGTAGCTGCCCAAGTGGTATAAAAGTCTAGTGTAGCTGTCCCAGTGGTATGAAAGTCTAGTGTAGCTGTCCAAGTGGTATACAAGTCTAGCATAGCTGCCCAAGTGGTATACAAGTCTAGCGTAGCTGCCCAAGTGGTATACAGGTCTAGTGTAGCTGTCCAAGTGGTATACAGGTCTAGTGTAGCTGCCCAAGTTGTATACAAGTCTAGTGTAGCTGTCCTAGTGGTATAAATGTCTAGTGTAGTTGTCCAAGTTGTATAAAAGTCTAGTGTAATTGTCCAAGTTGTATACAAGTCTAGTGTAGCTGTCCAAGTGGTATACAAGTCTAATGTAATTGTCCAAGTGGTATACAAGCCTAGCATAGCAGTCCAAGTTGTATACATGTCTAGTGTAGCTGTCCAAGTGGTATACAGGTCTAAGTTTTATCCAAATAGAAAAACACTTTATGATCCTACTGCTAATAGGACCTGATAGATAAACACCCAATCCAATCTATGTAGCCACAAGCTCTTGTGGATCTACTTTCTATCTATCTATTGACCTTTCGAGCCGTAACCGGCCCATAGGGCGTAGACCAAGATACACCTTCTCCTATATGAATTTTTGTTCTAGCAGTTTTCTTTTAAAGATATTTTATCAAATCTCGCCATCTGTCTCTGTTCTGTGCAAGCAGTTCTATCTCATTGAGGGAGCCGATTCCTGCTGCTCTTGCCTCTCTCATCAATGTTCTTCTCAGTGTCTCCCTGGGTCTTCCTCTTTTTCTTTTACCTGTTGTTTCCCATATGAGGGCTTGCTTTGCTATTCGATTATTATCTCTTCTCATCACATGTCCAACGTATGACCATCGTCTTTTCTTTATTACTGAAGATATTAGTGGTTGATTGGCGATTTCTCTAATTTCCTCGTTTGTTTTGAATTCGTTCCATTCTATACCAAGTATTTTCCTTAGACATTTATTTTCGAATGCGTTCAACTTTGTTTCTATATCTCTTGTTGTTTTCCAGCTTTCACACGCATACGTAAGGGTTGATAGTACATTTGATTTGAATAGCCTAAGTTTTGTGTTTGTGCTAATGAGTTTTGATTTCCACAACTTTTCAAGGCTTCTGAAAGACATTGCTGCTTTAGCCAGTCTGATTCTAATTTCTTTGCTCGTATCCCCTTCTCGATCAATGTGACTTCCAAGATAGATGAAGTGATCGATCTCTTCTACTGGTTTGTTTTCCATGTATATTTTGTCACTTGTTGGAATTAAACTTTTCATGACTTTAGTCTTTTCATGATTGACCTCAAGCCCAATTTTGCTGGCTATTGATGATAGTTCATTTGTGTTTTCCTGCATCGTTTTTATCTGATTGCTGATGAGATCTACTTTACATAAACAAATTTAAATCACACTGTAACATACACAGGAAGGAACGCGCAGACAAATTAGCTAAAGAGGGAGGGAGATTACCACAAGAGAACCATTCGCTCAGTTATGATGAAGCCAAATCTATCCTCAAGGGTCAGTTCCATGAAAAATGGTAACGAGAACACCCAAAGCATAACGAGAGTGACGGCTACAACCATCTATCAAGGAGGGATCAAGTCATCATACTTCACCTACGCACAGGCCACAATAGAATGAGAAATCACATGTTCACCAAATTCAAAATAAGTACAACCAGCTTATGCCACTGTACACTGGACAATATGACAACAAAACATGTTCTACAGGATTGCCCCCAGTACACAGACCTGAGAAGAGCAATGTGGTCCACGCCTACCTCCCTGGAGGAGAAACTATATGGGGCAATCAATTCGTTTAAACAGACAGCTGACTTCATGAGAGAGTCTGGAATCCTACTCTGATTGAGTCTTGATCACAGAGAGAGAGAGATATCACACAAGAAAAAAAACATGCATTTAAATTGACAACAGCATTAGCTAACTCTCTGGTGGTTCAAAATAATATCATGCTAAGTAGTTGTTATCAAACATTAATAAATATTGCAAACAATTAGCACACACAAAATATATTTTGATAAATAATATAAAGGTAATTTGACAAATGGATATATTTTTAATATTCAGTTTATTTTGAAATTATCAAAATTAGTGAAGAGAAAAATGCTTAGATTTCATGTTTTGACAACATCTATCTTGTGCCCACAACAAAAGAGCTCAGATCATTTAACCTGCAGACATTACATAGATTGACATATAGAAGATGCTAAAGAAATGTAAGCACTTACTGCTGGCAGAAGATGCTGGTAAGGTGTCAGACCCCTCAGAGGCTGTACTGCCTAAACTTCGAGGCATTGATTCTCGTTTGGTACCATCTTTTTGGTAATGAACCCATCTTGTTAGATTGGCCAACTGTTGCTCCATTTTTTCTATACGATTCCTGCTCCTCGATAAGAAAACAGAGTGTCAAATTATTTTACAAAAATAAGTCTACACACTTGCACTGACAATGATATAATGTAACAGAAAATAAACAAGAAGTTAACTCTAAACTTTGATCACAAAAATTGTGTAACAAAGAGAGCACTTATAAAAACAAAACAAAAGAAATATTTTACGACAACACATTAATATGAGATACAGGAAAATAAAATAAAAATTAAGAATAGAAAGGACTAAGCATATATATTATTATTACATATACATGTATGTAACCAGCTAGCTACAGGAATTGCCACAACCACACCTTGAACCATCTTCTGAAAGGAAGGATCTTTTAGTCTGCCCAAAAAGCAGCAAGTCAACTATTTCCACCAATGACCAGCACAACGATCAAGTTCCTCAATGACCAGCAAAATGACCAATTTCCATCAATGACTGGCAAAATGATCAATGACCAGCAATATGATCAATGACCAGCACAACGATCAAGTTCCTCATCGACCGGCAAAATGACCAATTTCCATTAATGACTGGCAAAATGATCAATGACCAGCAATATGATCAATGACCAGCACAACGATCAAGTTCCTCAATGACCGGCAAAATGACCAATTTTCATCAATGACTGGCAAAATGATCAATTTCCATCGAGGAACAGCAAAATGATCAATCAAAAGGAAACTTCTAAATGAACCAGACCTTTGTATGAAAGAGTTACCTTGTCATGTCATCACCAGGTGGGACTGTATGCAGTATCTCAGATCCATCCCTCTCTGCAGGTGCAATTCTATAGTTTTGTGAGAGCTGAAACTCTCCGTCAGGTGCTACTGCTTGTGGCCCTGACATTGGTGCAAATGCAAGAGAGTGACGATTGGCATTACTTGATCTTGGGGAATCTCCTGGAGTAAAAAAAACATCAAATAATTGTTGAAAGTTGATACCATTCATGTTATCAATAAAATACATTAGTTAATGTTTAAATAAAAAAGAGAGAACACTATCACAAATAAGGTGTAGTGTATTGGAAATATGGTTTCCGTACTAATTTTTATTTTTTGCCATTTGCATTCTTTAAGATACCTGGTTTTAAGTAACCTATATCTGTTCTTTCCTGCAAAATTTCTCTGGTGCCATTTCTTCTTTTCTTCTTCCTTTCAACTCCCTGTGGAGCATAGGTCTTCGACAAACACTATCCAGGAAATATAATCAATAACGAGATGAAATGTGTTAGATGAATGACAGGAGTCAGCCTGAGAGATAAGATCAGAAGCTGTTTTGTTTCTGGTATAATTTAAGACTGGCTTAATCTAGAAGACGGTCAATCAAGGGAATGGACTCTTGTCCTCATTCAACCAGTTATCTAATCACTACTCTTCTGCAATCAGTCACTGTTTAGTGCTGTCATGATTCAGTGATGTCAATGAAATACATCAGTCAATGTTTCTATCTATCTATTGACCTTTTGAATCGTAGCCGGCCCATAATGACTCAGACACTTTTTCTCTTATCTAAATTTTTATTCTAGCAGTTTTGAATCCTTGTAAAGATCTTTTATCAAATCTCACCATTTGTCTCTGTTCTGTGCAAGCAATTCTATCTCATTGAGGGAGCCGATTCCCGATGCTCTTGCCTCTCTGATGAATGTTCTTCTCAGTCTCTCTCTCTGGGTTAGCCTCTTTTCCTCTTACCTGTTGTTTCTCACATGAGGGCTTACTTTGCTATTCGGTTTATTATCTCTTCTCATCACATGTCCAACATATGACATCATCTTTTCTTTATTACTGAAGATATTAGTGGTTGATTGGAGATTTCTCTAATTTCCTCGTTTGTTTTGAATTCGTTCCACGCTATACCAAGTATTTTCCTTAGACTTATATTTTTTAATGTGATCAACTTTGTTTCTATGTCTCTTGTTGTTTTCCAGCCCTCACATAAATACATATGTCAATGTTTAGGTTTGTCATAATTCAGAGATGTAAATGAAATACATCAGTCAATGTTTACAGTTGTCATGACTCAGTGATGTCAATGAACTACATCAGTCAATGTTTACTGTTGTCATAATTCAGTGATGTCAATGAAATACATCAGTCAATATTTACAGTTGCCATGATTCAGTGATGTCAATGAAATACATCAGTTAATATTTACAGTTGCCATGATTCAGTGATGTCAATGAAATACATCAGTTAATATTTACAGTTGCCATGATTCAGAGTTGTCAATGAAATACATCAGTTAATATTTACAGTTGTCATAATTCAGAGATTTCAATGAAATACATCAGTCAATGTTTACTGTCGTCATGATTCAGAGATGTCAATGAAATACATCAGTTAATATTTACAGTTGTCATAATTCAGAGTTGTCAATGAAATACATCAGTCAATGTTTACTGTCGTCATGATTCAGTAATGATTTATAAAAACATGTTCATGTGGCTCTTTTGTCTGTTAATGATAAAATCAGAAAACAAAAATGAATGAGTGCATCAATTTGATATATTAATGTGACCAAATACCAGATCTAAGGGAGCACTTAGGAGCTTTGAATGGTGTAACAAGCACTGGGCCTATCTTCGCCATAATTTATTGAAATATAAAGTTTTGTTTGACTTTGGGCCTATACACATCAACACATATATCCTTGATTGCTGCGACTCATGAACCACATCAAACATTTCAAACAAAGTCAAATAAAACATGTCTAAAACAGTTTGTGCAAAACAGTCCATGATCTTAGGGTGGATGAGATTATATGTCTGGACCTATTGGTGGCTATTTAAAGCTCAGAGATTCCATGTGAACAATATTTGTTCATATGAATCATGCCCTTCTCTAATTTCCTATGCTTTCTTTAGTATGTCATACAGCCTCAGAAGCATTATTCTCCACATTGGAATCAACATGTAAAGTGGTCAATGACTACCAGTCTTGTCACAAAACTAGCTACCAGTGCAGTGTTTATTTTACATTGTTTACATCTCTTAATATAAATATTTAATAGAAATGGATTAAAAATGCTATGAACATCTTGCATACAGTAGACTCTCAATTATCCTAGATCGGTTTAACCGGTAGACCTTCGTCAAAAACTTTAAAGTTAAACAAAAAAATACCTAAATTTGAATATAAATTTATCAAACAGAACAAATCTATGAGCCACGTCTGACCAAAGATGTCATTTTTTGGAAAATAAATTCAATATATGTCTGTACGTATCACATCTGAAGTCAGTGATGTGACTACAGTGTCTTGCTGATATATATGGCCCTTTTCGTCTTGTCAGATGGTCTAGTGGAGGCTATTGTGTATTTTTTTTAGGTTTCGTTTTTGTCCAACAGCTTCTCTCGTGGCTAATTCTACAATGTTTGACAAGCACACACAGCCACAGAATGAACAAGTCAGGTCCACTCATCCACAGGGTTTTCCATCCTTTTTCATGAGTGTTTTCTCTTCTAAGTTTTGCCTTAGCACAGTCTCAAATGATGTTATACCATTCCTTGTACATGCTCTCCATGTTGTGTGATCACTTGCCAGAAGTTCCCAGTCATATTCACATATGGAGAAGTCATTAAGAGATGATTTACAGATATCTCTATATCATAGTCTAGGCCTGCCAATTTATCTTTTTCCGTGTGTTAGTTCACCATATAGTATTTGCCTGGGGATGCGGTTTTCTTCCATTTGCTGGATATGCCCCAGCCATCTTAGTCTTCGACACCTGAGCATTAACATGATTGTTGGGTGCCCCAGCCATCTTAGTCTTCGACATCTGAGCATTGACATAACTGTTGGGTGCCCCAGCCATCTTAGTCTTCGACATCTGAGCATTGACATGATTGTTGGGGTCTCTTAGCATGTTGCAGGACAGTTAAGTTAGTTATTTTGTCCTGCCAATTGATATGCATTATCAGGTTGTTGATCAGCAACTGTAGGGTGGCTTCACTATGAGCGACTAGGGTTGCAGCATCAGCAAATAAAAGTTCTTTAAGTAGGGCAACATTTGTTTTTGCTCTTAGTCATGCTAAGTTGAACAGTGAGCCATCTGATCTTGTGCGAATGTAAATATCTCCTGAGTTTTTTTCGAAGGTGTAATTTAGATGGGCAGCAAAATATATACCAAAAAAGGGTAGGGGCAAGAAAACATCCCTGTTTCACTCCGTTGTTGGCTTTAAAACTCTCTGATGAACTCCCATCAAAATGGATTTTAGCATTCATGTTTTCATGAAAGGACATAATCAGCTTAAGTAATTTAGGTGGGCAGCCTATGATTTCTAACACCCTGTAGAGCCCATTTCTATTTACTGAGTCGAAGGCCTTTGTGAGATCCACAAAGGAAATATAGAGCGGCATATTTTGTTCCCAGCATTTTTCTTGTAATTGTCTAAGTGTGAAAATCATGTCTATAGTTGATCTCCCGGCTCTGAAACCACATTGAGACTTGGGACGAATACGTTTAGCAAGTCTATGCAGGTGTTTTAGTATTACTCTCACAAAAGCCTTGCCGACTGTGCTAAGGAGAAAGATACCTCTGTAGTTATTGCTATACATGTACAGTGAAATACAACGTTGCCCTAGACATGAGCTCACGTGATGTGGATGCAATGTGCTTCTGGATTCAGATTTGAAGGGGCATCTCTTCAGCATTACCAGTATTTAAGATGTTATTAGAAACGTGTTGTGGTTATAATGTTGAAGTGTAAAAGAGTTGTTCTTTCTACAGCTCTAGAGCTAAGCACTAACTCTTTAAATACTGTACCAACTGTTTCAGTTTCCTACATATAAGGGTTTAAATAGGATTTTTTTTAAATCTGGATTTCCTATTTCCCATTCATTCTGGATAATCAAGAGTCTACTCTATATGTTAACTTTGATTTATATGTGATGTATGTTATATGTGGGACATACTTATATCATGGCCAGGTGCAACAGCTCTCTGTGGGAGTGCAATTGCAGGAGCTCTGGTGCTGCGTGCAATGTATGTCTGTTGAGGAGGTATTTGTGATGCTGGAGGGTAACCCTGGTATGGGACAGGTGATTCGTAAATCCCAGATGGATATTGTCCCCTATATGTTCCTGGTCCAACTGTCTCGTAGAAGTTACCCTGCTCTCTGTATCCTTCCAATAGTTGTCTGTTCTCAGGGATTGGGTTCAGAGGCACTCGTTCAGGAGTAGGGAGACGGTCAGGGGAATGAGAGAACCTAAGTAATGAACAAGAATAATTCAATAGCACTGAAAGCTGCAAAATAAATGTTTATACAAATTACATTTCTTCTTCTTCTTCTTTCCTTTTTCATTTGCCTTTCAGCACTGAGGGATGATATAATTTGCAGACTCTTCTGTTGGCCTCTCCTGATGTTATGTTTCCCAGTGTTTCTAATATTCCATCAATCCATCTGTTTCATGGTTGGTCCTTGGGTCTGATGTTCTCGCAACATTTATTAAAAGCTCATTGTGTAGTGTTTAGATCTTTCTGTCTTGTCACATGGCCAGACAATCTTATTTATGTACTCTATGGTGGGAATTATTCATAGTTTTTTTTTTTCAGTTTTTCATTTGTGATCTTATTTCTCAGGGTATTTTCTGCTATTCGTCTAACACATATAAACTTAACACATATAAACATAACACATATAAACATAACACATACAATAAATTAAACACTTTACACAAAGTTCAACAGGTAAACAATACATGTATGCTGCCATGAGTCTATCAATGATTAATTAATTAAACATTCAATGTCTTCATATAAGCATTCGCTCATGGTGGTAAATGAGATGGCTTGGCAATATAATGGGAGCTGCAGTAGTTCACAGTTTGTGAAGTATACTACTAAGGACAAGAGGTCGGGCTAATTCTGATAGATGGTTCTTTGATTCAACCAGCCTTAATAGGTGGTAACAGATTTTTCTGGAAAAGTAGGGCAATCTGGTGTAATACTGACCATGTTACTCATAAAATGTACTATTGATAGCTCAAAAATATGAGCACAAACACCAAATTCCCCATTTACCTGAAGGTATGGAGAAAATGTTCTGAAAGAGGCCACAGCAAAGAGAGAGCTAATTTCCAATATTAGGAAGAAACAACCATCATTTTTTGGCCATGTAATGAGAAGGAAACAGCTGGAATATGTTGTGACAACTGGGAAAATTAAGGGATGAAGAGAAAAGAGGGAATCAAAGAGAAAAGATACCAGACAGCTTAAGAGAATAGCTTGGCAGAAGGTCAACAACAGAAATGATAAATAACTGTTGAGCTCGAGAGTTGTGGAGAGACATGATCACCTAAGCCAGCAGGCAATGTACTTGATGATGATAATGATGGAGAAAACCCCACCCCCATTGGAAATAAAATAATTATGTTTCAAGTTTGACAAACTAGCCAGGCTGGAAAATAGAATGAATACCTGACTCAGCAAGTTGGAGAAATGTGTTAACTGTAATTCACCATAAAAAAAAACCTCAACCTCATGAAAAAAAAAGCCAAGAGCCCCGTCACACAAAGGGGCATATAGGGAATATGGTGTTAGTGAACATGATTTTTGGGGTAATGTGGTCGGTATTACACCCATACTGCTTTACTTTCCAAGAAAAAATCTGGTACTTATTTAAAGCTGGGTGAACCTGGAAGCCACCCATCAATCAGGATTGACCCTTTGTAATCCAGTTCACAAACCACTTTGCTATCATGGCTCCCCTCCAAGTGCTATGGCCAAGTATAATGAAAGTGATATTTCATTTCCCTAAGACATTAAAAGATGAATAATTGACCAGATAATATATTAGGAAGCCCAGATTCTCTTGAATATCTTTGATTACTTTGTATAAGAATTGATTTTAATGAAAGACAAATGGTAATTAAGCTGTTTCACTAACCAAAAGTATTGGATAAGGACATTCTTCAGTCAACACTGCTGTAAATTTGTACCTGATACAAAGAATTTGAGATGATAATATAACTAGTCAAAAGAGCTGACAGACTTACAACAAGACCACTAGAACTCTAGATCATGGAAAAAAAAATTATGGTCATTTATTTGAGAGTGGTGCTGTAGCTGACGAGGGTGCAGTTATGGTACTTATGGAGTGGGAGTCAAAAGAAGTGCAAATAGGGATGGGTTCAGAGTGTGTATAACCAGCAAGATACAGGAACTATTATTGCTTATACTTGGCATCATATGTTGGGAAGAAATGAGCATTTTTATTTTTGTCCTGAGTACACGCTGATTATTGTAGTCAGTAAACAGCAACAACATAGCCAGGGCCAAGTTCAGACCAAGGTAACTGCCTTCTTGGTCATGTTTAATTTTACAGATGTTGAACCGGGTTCCAGAAAGAAAAAAAAAAAATCAGATACCATAGCCTATTCAGCTACTGAATAATTATGTCTTAATAATATTATTGGAATTAGTTTCATTTTATATAAAGCATTTGAAATTTTCATTTATTAAAATTGAACAAATACATGATTTGTTGAACTTTAATTAATTTAATTTAATTTAATTTCTGCACTCTTACTTAAAACATTGTGGGCAGATGTAGCTACTATGATGGGGACTGCATCTGCTTTTCTTTGTTTGGATCCTTCAATGAGATGAGTTTTAAGTCAGATGATTCCACTGACATGGGCGGTTGAGCAATTATGGATTTTAATTTGTTTGCAGTGATACCAGAGCCTTCGACTAACCATAACATGAAACTAAGAAAAGGTGACAGGACCAGATAGTATATCAATAGATGAATTAGAAGCTCTAGGTGAGACAGGAATTACAAATCATAACAAAATTTACTAAATGACATTCTACAATCCATAGCTCTGCCCAAAAAAACCAGGAACAAAAGAATGAGATGAATATAGAACTATTAATTTATCATGTCACATCACAATGATGTTAGTAAGAATCATTATGAGAAGAACAAGACAAAAGGCTGAAAGAGAAATAGCAGATGAACAATTTGGATTTGTTGAAGGAAAAGGAACGCTATATGCCATTCATACCCTACAAACTCTGGCAGAGAGAGTATTGGTGGTACAGAAATATCTAACAATCTATCTATCTATCTATCTCGTCCCGTCCTGTCCCACCCACCCATCTATTGACCTTTCGAGCCATGGGCAGCCCATAGGCCATAGACTCAGATACTCTTTCTCTTTCTCTAAATTTTCTTTTTAGCAGACTCAATCCTTGCAAAAACAACATTTATCAAATCTCGCCATCTGTTTCTGTTCTGTGCATGGGAAAAATATCCCATGTAACAAATCATTGTCAATCAATGTTAGAAATTATGTCCTGTTCTACATCGAACCTTTTCTACTATATGGAAGTGAGTCATGGACGATAAGTAAGACAACACAGAGAACATTAAAGGCAGCTGAGATGTGGTTTATCAGAATGCTATAAATTCCTTGGACAGCAAAAATTACAAATGAAGAATGTTTAAAATGAGCTGGAGAAACCAGATATATCAACATAATCATAAGGAAGAGACAATCTACATTTATCAAACATGTCATGCGAAAAGAAGGCATTGAGAATACTATAATAAACAGGCAGAATGAATGGAAAGAAGAGCAGAGGAAAAGCAACAAAAAAATTATTGAACAGTTTATCCAAATGACATAAAAATAGATCACGGAATGAAACTATGACATGCATGAAGAACCGAGTGATGTGGAGAGAGATGATCACCTACGCCGACCTGTATGGTTACTGATGATGACTCTTACTTAGATGTTTTCAATGTAGAATGTAGTAATAATGCAAGAACAGAAGAAACAAAAACATAGTAATAATGCAAGAACAGAAGAAACAAAAACAATGTTTGACAGTTATTTCTTGTAAGTTGTAAAAAATAATGTCTTTGATGAATTTAATCTTTTAATCATGTATTTCAGACAACTCAGCCACAGAAGGTACCATAGTAAAGCACCCCGGTCATGCCAAGTGGCATATAGGGAATATGGTGTTAGTGACCATATATTTTACAGACCTTCAGCATATGATTTTTGGGGTAATGTGGTCAGTATTATGCCCGTGCTGCTTTACTTTCCCAGAAAAAAATCCGGTACCCATTTAAGGCTGGGTGAACGGAAGCCGTCGGTTGTGATCGAACCCTACCTCTTGTCCTTTGTAGTCCAGTTCACTAACCACTGAGCTATTGCGGCTCCCAGAAGGTAACATGAACATCAATAAATAAATACAGCTTTACTAGAGTGAAAACAACTTTACAACCAACATTCACGTTAATAACTGATAATTAATTTGTGGGGATGAGGTATTTAAATACAGCCCGGGGTATTTAAATACAGCCCGGGGTATTGCTGCTAAAAGCACAGGCTATCTCATCTTAAAATGGTAGTCCTGTAACACCTAAAAATATTTCAGGCCCAATCAACATTGCACTTTAGATCCTGGATGGGGTAGGGAGGTGAGTGTAAACGTAGTGAAAGGGCAGGGTATAGTTTTGTCAGTAGGGGATTGGATTGGACTCAACCACAGTTGAAAGATCCCAGTAAAACCAAAACTGACCAGTATCTGAATAATGTACCTCTGTCGAGATGAGGATGCTCCCGCTGAAAGTGACCTTGGCCTTTCTGCAAGTTCTGGAGTCCTTGAACGTGACCTCCTCTCAAACTCCCACAAATTGCGCTGCTCCAGTGTTACTTCTGAGTAGTTGTGAGCAACTTGTGGTGGTTGAGACTGTGATTTTGTGAACTAGAGCAACAAAAAGTTATGTGTATCTTAATTATAAAAATAAAAACTATTCAGTAAATCATCAGAATTTTTTAAACATAATTTTGTTGAGGTATTCATATATTCTTCAATATTATTTTAGGTATTTTTCAGTTTTATTTCAAGTAATTATCTAACTTGCTGGTGAAAATAAATTTGTCAACAATCACATGCTCAGGAATATGAGAGGTGCCTATTTTCAATTCTATTTCATGGGTCCGAATGTTAAGAAACAGTAGAACAAAAAACAGCAAGACTTTCATCATTTCAAGCGATTTGTTTTAACAAAAGTTTATTTTTTTGTCAAACTCAATAAGTAAGAAATGTTAAGAACTGAAAAGATTATTAAACGAACAAAGATAACAGGCTGACACTGGAGACATAGGAGACATTTATTATTTGCTAAGACAAAACAAACCATTATAAGAGTTATCTTGTAAGAGAGTATATAAATGAAAAACAGACAAAAGACAATCTTACAAAAGAATGTTTAGGCTGACACGCACATGAAAAGCAGACTAAAAATACTCTTATAGAAAATAGTTTAGGTACACATAAACATGAGAGACAAACAAAAGATGATCTGACATTAGAATAATTTAGCCACACATGTGCATGAAAGAGTGATTAAAGACACTCTGACGTAGGAATACTTTAGTCAGACATGCACATGAACGACAGACATGCACATGAACGACAGACATGCACATGAACGACAGACAAAGACTACTTGACAAAACACTAGTTTAGGCAGATATTTGTACCATATGGACTAAGCTTGAAGGAGTCAGTGAATGATGGACTAAGCTTGAAGGGGTCAGTGAATAATAATTATTGACTGAGAAATGTGAACAGATTTTGTTGATGCCCTACAAGATGTCTGAGGTCAAAAATGAAGATGAAAAAAATGAATAATAAAAATAAGCAGAAAAAAAGAGAGATGAAGAAAGATTAATTATATATTAGAAATATTGAAAAATACAGTTAAGTAAAACTAGTTCATATGAAGCATTATACTTTGTTGTAAAGGTGATAGGAAACTTTTCATACAGAGCTTCACTGTAGGTGGTAATCTGATCATCAGAAATAAACCCCTTCAAGAAAGTTGGTGTAATCTAATGAAGAATATGACTTGTGGTGAAAGCCTTCAAACAGGAATGAACAACACTGGTTACATAGATCATGTGTGTATGATGAAATGTGATGTTGTATGGTAACATAGATCATGTGTGTATGATGAAATGTGATGTTGTATGGTAACATAGATCATGTGTGTATGATGAAATGTGATGTTGTATGGTAACATAGATCATGTGTGTATGATGAAATGTGATGTTGTATGGTAACATAGATCATGTGTATATGATGAAATGTGATGTTGTATGGTAACATAGAACATGTGTATATGATGAAATGTGAAGTTGTTTGGTAACATAGATCATGTGTGTATGATGAAATGTGATGTTGTAGTATGGTAACATAGATCATATCTGTATGATGAAATGTGATGTTGTAGTATGGTAACATAGATCATGTGTATATGATGAAATGTGATGTCGTATGGTAACATAGATCATGTGTGTAAGATGAAATGTGAAGTTGTATGGTAACATAGATCATGTGTGTATAATGAAATGTGATGTTGTAGTATGGTAACATAGATCATGTCTGTATGATGAAATGTGGTGTTGTAGTATGGTAACATAGATCATGTGTGTATGATGAAATGTGATGTTGTATGGTAACATAGATCATGTGTATATGATGAAATGTGATGTTGTAGTATGGTAACATAGATCATGTCTGTATGATGAAATGTGATGTTGTAGTATGGTAACATTGATCATGTCTGTATGATGAAATGTGGTGTTGTAGTATGGTAACATTGATCATGTCTGTATGATGAAATATGAAGTTGTATGGAGACATAGTCCGGTTAGCGCAATCGATAGGCGGTTGGCTTACCACGGCAACAGCCGGGGTTCGTAATCCTGGCGAGGACACCTGGGTTTTACTAATTCCCTAAAAATTAGTAGGAGCCGCGATAGCTCAGTGGTTAGTGAACTGGACTACTACGGACAAGGGGTAGGGTTCGATCCCAACCGACGGCTCCGGGTTCACCCAGCCTTAAATGGGTACCGGATTTTTTCTGGGAAAGTAAAAGCAGCACGGGCGTAATACCGACCACATTACCCCAAAAATCATGTGCTGAAGGTCTGTAAAATATAGGGTCACTAACACCATATTTCCCTATACGCCACTTGGCGTGACGGGGGGTACTTTACTTTACTTTTTTATGGAGACATAGATATTTATCTATCTATCTATTGTCCTTTCGAGTCGAAGACGGCACATAGGGCAGAACCACAATCTCAAAAACAGAAACCTTGCATGCCAAAGTGGCACATGTTGCAGAGATCACTGCTCTAAAATATATGGCACTGTTTCCACAACAATACTTTTTACAATGACAGCTTGTCAAGCCATTGATCAACCTCCTTAGTCGTCTCATATGACATGCCTGGAAGGTCACAGTGTCACTATTCTTTACTTCCCTCATAATGAAGCCCCGGTAACACACAGGAAGATATTTATGCTTCCACTAAATATAATGTCCAACCTGCATTATCAAAGCAAGAGACAGAGCAGAATCGTGTTCCATGGTAGCCAACTTTCGATGCGGAGATGACACTCAATGATGATGATGAAATATATTATGAGGTTATGATGGAAGATTATACAAGGACTAACAACTTTATTAAGAAAAATGTTATGCAGCAGATAACACCAATATTTAAAAACATGTCATTGCATCAGTGCATATTTTCAGTGCCAAACAAGCTGAGTGGTGATCATTGCTGTTTTCAGAGAGTGTAACATAAATTAATATAGACTAGTAGATAGTGTAACATAAATTAATATAGAGTAGTAGATAGTGTAACATAAATTAATATAGACTAGTAGATAGTGTAACATAAATTAATATAGACTAGTAGATAGTGTAACATAAATTAATATAGAGTAGTAGATAGTGTAACATAAATTAATATACAGTAGTAGATAGTGTAACATAAATTAATATAGACTAGTAGATAGTGTAACATAAATTAATATAGACTAGTAGGTAGTGTAACATAAATTAATATAGAGTAGTAGATTTATTATTAGACTAGTATTTATTGAAAGTACCCACCACATCATGACCAATGGGGAGCTCTCCGTAAGTTTGTTGTGGTCGAGATGCAGGTACCTGTACAGTACGACCTCTAACCTCCTGTTTTTCCCTGACTTTCTGTGGTATATCGCTGTCAGTATCATGTATCTTCAACACTGAACGATCCTTGATATCCCTTCAAAGAATGAGAGTAACAATTTCAATTAAATTGAGTCAGTAATCATAAATATGGAAGGAAAACGTTTATTTAGGTTCTGTTGAACAAAACAATCCATTATTTAGAAACATTACTACCTAATGACCCCATTTAATAATCACCCTCACAGTTTTTCTGATAGGTTTTATGTTTTGTATTTTCTGTTGCTAAAATACCACTTTAAACACTCATGATCCTTTTGTGGCTATTTAAAGCTTTTTTTTCTCATGTGATACAATTTTTGGTTTCTCTAAATATTATATGAATACACAAAACAAAGTTCATAATGAAATCTGATGTCCATATCTATAATAATTCATGATCCTTACAGTCCCGTTAGAGAGGGCTTGTAGAGTCTCCCACCAATTGTCTCTATTCTTGATCCTTCCAGTGCCATTAGTTGTCACTTAGGGCTTGTAGAGTCTCCCACCAATTGTCTCTATTCTTGATCCTTCCAGTGCCGTTAGATGGCACATAGGGTTTGTAGAGTCTCCCACCAATTGTCTCTATTCTTGATCCTTCCAGTGCCATTAGATGGCACATGGGGTTCACAGAGTCTCCCATCAATTGTCTCTATTCTTGATCCTTCCAGTGCCGTTAGATGGCACATAGGGCTTGTAGAGTCTGCCACTAATTGTCTCTATTCTTGATCCTTCCAGTGCCGTTAGATGGCACATGGGGCTTGTAGAGTCTCCCACCAATTGTCTCTATTCTTGATCCTTCCAGTGCCGTTAGATGGCACATAGGGCTTGTAGAGTCTGCCACCAATTGTCTCTAATCTTGATCCTTCCAGTGCCATTAGATGGCACATAGGGCTTGTAGAGTCTCCCACCAATTGTCTCTATTCTTGATCATTCCAGTGCCATTAGATAGCACATAGGGCTTGCAGAGTCTCCCACCAATTGTCTCTATTCTTGATCCTTCCAGTGCCATTAGATGGCACATAGGGCTTGTAGAGTCTCCCACCAATTGTCTCTATTCTTGATCCTTCCAGTGCCATTGGACGGCACATGGGGCTCACAGAGTCTCCTGCCAATTGTTTCTATTCTGAGTGAACTGTTCGATTATAGAGAGTGAGTCTATGCCTGTTAAATTTGCCTCTTTTGTTGTAATTCTTTTCAGTGTTTCTCAAGGTCATCCTCTTTTCCCCTGACCTTATGTTTCACATTTGAGAGCTGCTTAGTAATTCTCTGGTCATTTCTTATAATTACATGCCCAACATATGGTCATCTTCTTTTCTTAAAAGTAGACGAGATAAATGGTTGCTTGTCCATTTATCTTATTTCAGCATTAGTCTTTAATTCGTTCCATTTAATACAAAGTATCTTTCTTAGGCATCTGTCTTCAGATGCGTTGAGTTTTCCTCAATCTCTTTTGTCATTTTCAGCTTTCACACGCATGCGTGAGGGTGGAAGTTTTGTTTTCATGCAGAGTATTTTTGATCACCATATTTTTCAAGGTTTTAGAACTTAAAGCCATCTATGCTAATCTGATTCTGATCCCTTTTCTTGTTTCTTCTTGATCTATACTGCTACCAAGAATAATAAAGTAGATCTATACTGCTACCAAGAATAATAAAGTAGATCTATACTGCTACCAAGAATAATAAAGTAGATCTATACTGCTATCAAGGTATACAAAGTAGATCTATACTGCTACCAAGAATAGTAAAGTAGATCTATACTGCTACCAAGAATAGTAAAGTAGATCTATACTGCTACCAAGAATAATAAAGAATATCTATACTGCTACCAAGAATAATAAAGTATATCTATACTGCTACCAAGAATATTAAACTAGATCTAAACTGCTACCAAGGTATTTAAAGTAGATCTGTACTGCTACCAAGAATAATAAACTAGATCTAAACTGCTACCAAGGTATTTAAAGTAGATCTTTACTGCTACCAAGGTATGTAAAGTAGATCTAAACTGCTACCATGGTATATAAAGTAGATCTAAACTGCTACTATGGTATATAAAGTATATCTAAACTGCTATCATGGTATATAAAGTAGATCTATACTGCTACCATGGTATATAAAGTAGATCTATACTGCTACCAAGGTATTTAAAGTAGATCTAAACTGCTATCATGGTATATAAAGTAGATCTATACTGCTACCATGGTATATAAAGTAGATCTAAACTGCTACCATGGTATATAAAGTAGATCTATACTGCTACCACGGTATATAAAGTAGATCTATATTGCAACCATGGTATATAAAGTAGATCTATATTGCTACCATGGTATATAAAGTAGATCTACACTGCTACCATGGTATATAAAGTAGATCTATACTGCTACCATGGTATATAAAGTAGATCTAAACTGCTACCATAGTATATAAAGTAGATCTATACTGCTACCATGGTATATAAAGTAGATCTATACTGCTACCATGGTATATGAAGTAGATCTAAACTGCTACCATGGTACATGAAGTAGATCTAAACTGCTACCATGGTATGTAAAGTAGATCTAAACTGTTACCATGGTATGTAAAGTAGAACAAAACTGCTACCATGATATATAAAGCAGATCTAAACTGCTATCATGGTATATAATGTAATCCAGTTCCTGCACCCCTTTCCATCCCGATGTAACCACATTCATCATCATCATCATGTGCCATACCAATTGTAGGCGATCATGTCTTTCCACAATCTTGTATCCATAGTGTTTCATATCAATTCTATTGTTGACTGTTTTTCATGCCATGACATCACATTATCAAATATCTTCTCTCTTTGTCATCTGCAATCTCTTTCCCTGTATTTTTCCAGTTGTAACAAAGTATTCCAACTTCCCTCTTCTCATGATGTGCCCGAAAAATGTTGATGGTTTCTTTCTCATGTTTTTAGGAGCACTCTTTTCATGTTAGTCTCTTTGAGAATGTCCTCGTTGGTCATTTTAACTGTCCGGGGAACTTTCAACATTCTTCTGAGAAATCCAATCTCTGTGACCTGTCTTTTAATTTGTTTGTTTACTGTCCATGATTCGCTTCCATAAGTCAGAACTGGCTCTATATAGCATCAATGAGCTCTCTCACTTCTATTGACATAGATTTGTTGCATGAGATGTTTTTCATTTTCTGAAATGCTATTTTGGTCTGAGCTATTCTATTTTTTATTTCTGTGGTGCATCTTCCATCTGATATTATTGTGCCCAAGTATTTGACGAGTTGTACTTTTTTCAGATTTTCTTGTTTATTTTTATGCTGCATGATGGTGATAATTCTTTCTTCGATATGAAAATTACTTTTGCTTACTATTCAAACTGAGACCTTTCTTGTTGCCCTCTCTTACTATTATATCTTTCATTTCTTGTAGTTCTCTGCTATTAAATATCTGCTACTTACTGTACAAAAGTGGTCACTATCATCATGTGTCCCATACATCCAGCAAGGTGTGGAGGGAACCTTTACCTATTGTAAGGATTACTGTAAGGATGTGTTTTTCATCCGGACCTTGTTTCGATGTTCCACTTACTTACGATGAATTATGACATTCTATGAAGAAGGACAGTTCAAATGTGTTCACTTTTTCGGTGCCGCTTGGCCGTATGTTTTTGGTGTGTGCTGTAGCTACTAAGATGGGGACTGCAGCTACCTTTCTTTGTTTGGATCCTTCAATGAGATGAGTTTTAATTCGGATGATTCCACTGGCAAGGGCAGTTGAGCAATTATGGATTTTAATTAATTTGTAGAGATATCTGGGGCCTTCGACTAGCCATAACAATGTTATCTCATTTGCCTTTAGCTTTATGAGATTATAGGAAACCTCAATGGCCAAGTTGTTAGAGTGCTCACTTCTTGATCACAAAAGTCCAGAATCAAGTCCCAGAACTGGCAATTATTTTTCCCAACCATCAAGGCATCGGAAGTCACACAGACTCCAAAAATTGGTACCAGAGATTTTTCTGAACAGACTCCAAAAATTGGTACCAGAGATTTTTCTGAACAGACTCCAAAAATTGGTACCAGGGATTTTTCTGAACAGACTCCAAAAATTGGTACCAGAGATTTTTCTGAACAGACTCCAAAAATTGGTACCAGAGATTTTTCTGAAAAGACTAAAAATTGGTACCAGAGATTTTTCTGAACAGGCTCCAAAAATTGGTACCAGAGATTTTTATGAAAAGGTTGCCAGATCTCACACAGACCATATCACCCACAAATATGCTGTGAACCTGGAAAAATATGGAAATTAACACCGTATTCCCAATAAGAACAGTATGGTGTCATGCAAACCTTTACTTACTTATGGGGTGATATATGCTACATCTCTCCAAGATTTGAAGCCTGTGCCTTTGTTTATGTGATTACTTTTGAGAACAAGTGTTCTCTTCATCAATTCTTGATTGTGTTCACAGTGTGACTCACCGTTTAAGCATGTTTGTGTTTTCCTATTCCTCTTCGACCTATATTTACTGTTGATTCACCACAGATCTCCAATATATCTGGCAGAGACCTCAGCTGTTCTCATCATTTAGCTACAGAGCACAAGAAACTGTTGATAAATCTTACCTTTGTTGATTTGAATTAAAAACAATTAGGAGGTAACTCTCGCTGCCAAAGTTTGAGACAAACACTTGGAACCTGTTCTGAGATACATCCTACTATTTCTATTCACATTTTTGGGGATCTGTTGATATAGAAAGACTAATAGTGTAGTGCCTCTAGGATGGACATGTTTGAATTTCTACACAAAAACTCAGAAATAATGAAAGCCATGAAGCCAATCACAATCACCTTTTTAGGTTTAAGGGCTAAAGGATTGTATAGTTCAGTATTTGATTTTTGTGTTTATTTTTGTGTGTCTTAGAATAGTATTTGCTTATTGTGTTGATCTTTTCTATATTTTTTTTTACTGATGACTTTTCCTGAAACATTGTAGTTCATCTCACCTCTCTACTAGTTTAGCTTCTCGATACAATTGTTGTGTTTACATGTTCTCTGCAGCTCTATTCACATCCTCACATAGTATTTCATATTATATATATTTTACTTTTGTCCTTATCTCGGTAGATCGCATTGGCTCTGACTCCACTATTTTTCTTCACCAAAACGGGAAGTGGAGCAAAAATATTACATTATAAGGACACAAACAAGATGGAAGGGAACAAGAAACATGTGTAAACAAAACAAACGCCAAAAAAAAAAAAATGTAAAGAATATCCTATAACATAAAATGTCACGGAGTGGGGGTGGGGGTGGGGGGGGGGTTTGAGAAATATTAAATTTCACTACATAAAGCATTTGAAGGTCAGAGTGGTAGTGCTTGAAGCCGCTGTTATTACCTTCCCCAACTCTGTGAGTTAGGTACCCATTCCTTTTTCAGATGATTTGTCTGGTCACCATCATGCTGCGATCAAACAATTTCATGTCAAACTTCCACTACACAAGCCAGATCTTCTTCCACTACACAAGCCAGGTCTTCTTCCACTACACAAGCCAGGTCTTCTTCCACTACACAAGCCAGGTCTACTTCCACTACACAAGCCAGGTCTTCTTCCACTACACAAGCCAGATCTTCTTCCACTACACAAGCCAGATCTTCTTCCACTACACAAGCCAGATCTTCTTCCACTACACAAGCCAGGTCTTCTTCCACTACACAAGCCAGATCTTCTTCCACTACACAGGCCAGGTCTTCTTCCACTACACAAGCCAGATCTTCCACTACACAAGCCAGATCTTCCACTACACAAGCCAGGTCTTCTTCCACTACACAAGCCAGGTCTTCTTCCACTACACAAGCCAGGTCTTCTTCCACTACACAAGCCAGGTCTTCTTCCACTACACAAGCCAGGTCTTCTTCCACTACACAAGCCAGGTCTTCTTCCACTACACAAGCCAGGTCTTCTTCCACTACACAAGCCAGGTCTTCTTCCACTACACAAGCCAGGTCTTCTTCCACTACACAAGCCAGGTCTTCTTCCACTACACAAGCCAGGTCTTCTTCACTACACAAGCCAGATCTTCCACTACACAAGCCAGGTCTTCTTCCACTACACAAGCCAGGTCTTCTTCCACTACACAAGCCAGGTCTTCTTCCACTACACAAGCCAGATCTTCCACTACACAAGCCAGATCTTCCACTACACAAGCCAGATCTTCCACTACACAAGCCAGATCTTCCACTACACAAGCCAGGTCTTCTTCCACTACACAAGCCAGGTCTTCTTCCACTACACAAGCCAGGTCTTCTTCCACTACACAAGCCAGGTCTTCTTCCACTACACAAGCCAGGTCTTCTTGCACTACACAAGCCAGGTCTTCTTGCACTACACAAGCCAGGTCTTCTTGCACTACACAAGCCAGGTCTTCTTGCACTACACAAGCCAGATCTTCCACTACACAAGCCAGGTCTTCTTCCACTACACAAGCCAGGTCTTCTTCCACTACACAAGCCAGGTCTTCTTCCACTACACAAGCCAGATCTTCTTCCACTACACAAGCCAGATCTTCTTCCACTACACAAGCCAGATCTTCTTCCACTACACAAGCCAGATCTTCTTCCACTACACAAGCCAGATATTCTTCCACTACACAAGCCAGATCTTCTTCCACTACACAAGCCAGATCTTCTTCCACTACACAAGCCAGGTCTTCTTCCACTACACAAGCCAGGTCTTCTTCCACTACACAAGCCAGATCTTCCACTACACAAGCCAGATCTTCCACTACACAAGCCAGATCTTCCACTACACAAGCCAGGTCTTCTTCCACTACACAAGCCAGGTCTTCTTCCACTACACAAGCCAGATCTTCCACTACACAAGCCAGGTCTTCCACTACACAAGCCATATCTTCCACTACACAAGCCAGGTCTTCCACTACACAAGCCAGGTCTTCCACTACACAAGCCAGATCTTCCACTACACAAGCCATATCTACCACTACACAAGCCAGATCTTCCACTACACAAGCCAGGTCTTCCACTACACAAGCCAGATCTTCCACTACACAAGCCAGGTATTCCACTACACAAGCCAGGTCTTCCACTACACAAGCCAGGTCTTCCACTACACAAGCCAGATCTTCCACTACACAAGCCAGGTCTTCTTCCACTACACAAGCCAGGTCTTCTTCCACTACACAAGCCAGGTCTTCTTCCACTACACAAGCCAGGTCTTCTTCCACTACACAAGCCAGATCTTCTTCCACTACACAAGCCAGGTCTTCTTCCACTACACTAAACAAGCCAAATCTTCCACTACACAAAACTGCCAGATCTTCCGCAACACAAGCTTGTCACCCATAACAGAGATTAACAAAATGAATTTAGATGGCATGAGATGATTATCAAGAGCAAATGAAATACATAAATGTTCAACATATTGGGGATAGTGTTTAGAACTAATAGAATCACACACAAGGGACACAGACAAAGTGTGATGTCTCACACATGGGACACAAAGTGTGATAACTCACACAAGGGACACAAACAAAGTGTGATAACTCACACAAGGGACACAGACAAAGTGTGATAACTCACACAAGGGACACAGACAAAGTGTGATAACTCACATGAGATCCTCAAGCTGGAAATAGATGTTTGTAGCTGGGTCCAGAAGGTATATTTTCTTGCGAGGATTTCCCAGCATTTCTAATGTCAGGTCAGGAAAAGCTCGAACAAATAAAGCGCGGACAGTGTCCAATGTAGTGATCTCATTTGGCAGCATAGATTTTTTAGTCTGATCAAAGTACACAAGGAAAACTAATCCTGTAAATTTAGAAATGTATAAAATGTTATCATCAGTGTAAAGCTATCTTTTAAAAGTTGAGAATATTCATCAAATTTAATTCTTTATAGATTTAAATATAGAGAAAAGAAGGGGGGACACCATAACAGGTAAAGTTGCTGACCTTTGATTCATTGAAGATCTATAAATCAAGGAGGCCATTTACAACAACACACAATGTTTTGATAAGAATTATTTTAAAGTTTAGAGACTACATTTGATTCTTTACACAATTTGAGAATCTTTACACAATTTGAGAATCTCTACACATTGTGAGAATATCTACACAATTTGAGAATCTCTAAACATTGTGAGAATATCTACACATTGTGAGAATATCTATACAATTTGAGAATCTCTACATAATTTGAGAATCTCTACACAATTTGAGAATCTCTACACAATTTGAGAATATCTACACAATTTGAGAATCTCTAAACATTGTGAGAATATCTACACATTGTGAGAATATCTACACAATTTGAGAATCTCTACATAATTTGAGAATCTCTACACAATTTGAGAATCTCTACACAATTTGAGAATATCTACACAATTTGAGAATATCTACACAATTTGAGAATCTCTAAACATTGTGAGAATATCTACACATTGTGAGAATATCTACACAATTTGAGAATCTCTACATAATTTGAGAATCTCTACACAATTTGAGAATCTCTACACAATTTGAGAATCTCTACACATTTTGAGAATCTCTACACATTTTGAGCATCTCTACACAATTTGAGCATCTCTACACATTGTGAGGATATCTACACATTTTGAGAATCTCTACACAATTTGAGAATCTCTACACATTGTGAGAATATCTACACATTTTGAGAATCTTTACACAATTTGAGAATCTCTACACAATTTGAGAATCTCCACACAATTTGAGAATCTCTACACAATCTGGTCAAGTGAGGCTGGATGTAGACGTATCCTATTTCTAACAGGCAATCTTCTTCTACTTCTCTCCTTGTTTTTCTTTCCCCTCCCGCCATTTGCTTTTCACCAATAAAGGGGCACATATTTTGTAGTCATTCTCTCAGCTTTTCCTTTTGTTATGTTTCCTAGTGTGTCTAATATTTCATTGATCAATTTTTTCCAGAGCCTGCCCTTGAATCTGGTGTTCTCAACGATGACTCCTTTTTCATACTTTGTCCCTCCTGGGAATTGACGTTGGCCACAGCTGATAGTAAGGAACTGACGCTGACCAAAGTTGATAGTAAGGAACAGGCGCTGACCACAACTGGTAGACAAGAACTGATGCTGGCCATAACTGGTAAAGAGGAATTGACGCAGACCACAGCTGATAGAGAGGAACTGACGTCGACCACAGCTGATAGATAGGAACTGACGCTGACCACAGCTGATAGATAGGAACTCACACAGACCACAGCTGATAGATAGGAACTCATACAGACCACAGCTGAGAGATAGGAACTCACACAGACCACAGCTGATAGATAGGAACTCACACAGACCACAGCTGATAGATAGGAACTCACACAGACCACAGCTGATAGTGAGGAACTCACACAGACCACAGCTGATAGATAGGAACTGACGCAGACCACAGCTGATAGATAGGAACTGACAAGACCACAGCTGAGAGATAGGAACTGACGCAGAACACAGCTGATAGATAGGAACTCACGCAGACCACAGCTGATAGTGAGGAACTCACACAGACCACAGCTGATAGATAGGAACTCACACAGGCCACAACTGATAGATAGGAACTCACGCAGACCACAGCTGATAGATAGGAACTCACGCAGACCACAGCTGATAGATAGGAACTCACGCAGACCACAGCTGATAGAGAGGAACTCACGCTGACCACAGCTGATAGATAGGAACTGACAAGACCACAGCTGATAGTGAGGATCTCACACAGACCACAGCTGATAGTGAGGAACTCACACAGACCACAGCTGATAGATAGGAACTGACGCAGACCACAGCTGATAGAGAGGAACTGACGCAGACCACAGCTGATAGAGAGGAACTGACGCAGACAACAACTGATTGAGAAGAACTGACGCTGACCACAGCTGATAGATAGGAACTCACACAGACCACAACTGATAGAGAGGAACTGACGCAGACCACAACTGATAGAGAGGAACTGACGCAGACCACAATTGATAAAGAGGAACTCACACAGACCACAAATGATAGATAGGAACTGACGCAGACCACAACTGATAGAGAGGAACTCACGCAGACCACAACTGATAGAGAGGAACTCACACAGACCACAACTGATAGAGAGGAACTCACACAGACCACAACTGATAGAGAGGAACTCACGCAGACCACAACTGATAGAGAGGAACTCACGCAGACCACAACTGATAGAGAGGAACTCACACAGACCACAGCTGATAGAGAGGAACTCACGCAGACCACAACTGATAGAGAGGAACTCACACAGACCACAACTGATAGAGAGGAACTGACGCAGACCACAGCTGATAGATAGGAACTCACACAGACCACAACTGATAGAGAGGAACTGACGCAGACCACAGCTGATAGATAGGAACTCACACAGACCACAGCTGATTGTTCTAAAATCACTGCATTCAACTGCACCATTCTTTTTAGGCAATGCAATTAAAGTTGATGTTTTTAGTTCGTTTGGTATGTATCCTATATGGTATATGTCACTGCATATGTCTGTGATCACTTCGATGCCAAATTCTTCTAGAGCCTGTATCACCTCTATCTGTATGTATATTGTCAGGTCCTGCTGCCTTTCCCTTTTTCATTGTTTTTATAGCTTTTTCTACTTCTGATTTCAGGATTTTATAGTTGTATGTACATTTTATGAAAGGCATTTGTCCCTTTCGTCATGAAATAATTCTGTTATATATTCCTGCTATCAATTATATCTTTGTTGTCTGATAGCATTCTTCCCTCTTTGTTTGCAATACATCCGTTTCCTGCAGCTTTTTTGTCTTTATTAGTCATTTTTCTTTACTTCTGTGTGCATCTCTATTAAGTTTTGTTTACTTTCCATAGTTTCGACTTCTAGACATCTTTGGTTGACCGCATTAGTGTAGAGGTAACAACCGATACATTATTTTTACGGGAATTTTTGAATGTCAAGATCGTTAAACTAGATTCGGATAGAGGAAAAATGTACCGCTGGCTCCTAGAGGTTTCAATGTAGAATAGTTATAACATTCACAAACGTTATAGTGGCCAGAGGAAAACCTTGCTTTAATAAATGCAAATCAAAGAAAATAAATCATATTGGCCTACGAAATGTGTAATATAATTATTTTTAAAAAATATAATAAATTATCATTTCCTTTTGTATTTTGTTAATATGTTCAGGCTACCGGCGATAGCTGCGGTATCATAGAGAATACGCCACTGGTACTGCTATAAGCTGACAATAACTGGCTAGATTTGATGTGACTGATAGAACATGAGGCTATCAAGAACTAGAACTATGATCAAATCTAATGTATCACCTGAAAATACGTTCTGGCTTGGTCATGACGAGTAGCATGACGATGGAGGTGATAGCAGTGACCAAGGCATTCATGTGGTTGGATTCACAAAACTACACCCACGCCTGCACACTAAGTGATTCGATGAGCATGATAATAAGTGGAGGCGGGCTCTATACGCAGGCAGTGTGGGTCGAGCCATTGCAGAAGTCAGCGGTACGTAGAGTCACCTTTGTCTACGTCCCTGGACACGCGGAAGTACGGAGCAATGAAAAAGCGGACAGGTTCGCTAGCCTTGCTGTCATTGAAGACGGTCAAATAATGAATTAAGTTAAATTTAATTTAGAATTTTAAAAAATAAATAAAGCAATAAAGTCATATGTCATTAATGTGAGATGTGGGAAAGGCATAGGACAACCATGAGTTCACGTCACTCCTTCAGATGAAAGAGGTGAGAGTAAGGATGGGTACATCCAGAAATTACAGGTCTTGTAAACGCATAAGAGGAGTTATTAACCAACACAGAGCTGGAGTCGTCAGTCGCTGGACACTGCGAGCCTTGCTGAGGAAGGGATCTGGGCACTTATGGACCTGTTCGGAGTACAATAATGATAACCCACATACAACTCAATGATGATAGCCCACATACAACTCAATGACGATAGCCCACAAAGAACTCAACGACGATAACACATACAACTCAATAATGATAACAACCCACATACAACTCAATAATGATAACAACCCACATACAACTCAATAATGATAACCCACATACAACTCAATAATGATAACAACCCACATACAACTCAATAATGATAACAACCCACATACAACTCAATAATGATAACAACCCACATACAACTCAATAATGATAACAACCCACATACAACTCAATAATGATAACAACCCACATACAACTCAATAATGATAACAACCCACATACAACTCAATAATGATAACAACCCACATACAACTCAATAATGATAACAACCCACATACAACTCAATAATGATAACAACCCACATACAACTCAATAATGATAACAACCCACATACAACTCAATAATGATAACAACCCACATACAACTCAATAATGATAACAACCCACATACAACTCAATAATGATAACAACCCACATACAACTCAATAATGATAACAACCCACATACAACTCAATAATGATAACAACCCACATACAACTCAATAATGATAACAACCCACATACAACTCAATAATGATAACAACCCACATACAACTCAATAATGATAACAACCCACATACAACTCAATAATGATAACCCACATACAACTCAATAATGATAACAACCCACATACAACTCAATAATGATAACAACCCACATACAACTCAATAATGATAACAACCCACATACAACTCAATAATGATAACAACCCACATACAACTCAATAATGATAACAACCCACATACAACTCAATAATGATAACAACCCACATACAACTCAATAATGATAACCCACATACAACTCAATAATGATAACAACCCACATACAACTCAATAATGATAACCCACATACAACTCAATAATGATAACAACCCACATACAACTCAATAATGATAACAACCCACATACAACTCAATAATGATAACAACCCACATACAACTCAATAATGATAACAACCCACATACAACTCAATAATGATAACCCACATACAACTCAATAATGATAACAACCCACATACAACTCAATAATGATAACAACACACACACAACTCAATAGTGATAACCCACATACAACTCAATAATGATAACAACACACACAACTCAATAGTGATAACCCACATACAACTCAATAATGATAACAACCCACATACAACTCAATAATGATAACAACCCACATACAACTCAACGATGAACTCTCTTTCCCACTTCTATTGACATAGATTTGTTGCATCAGATAGTTTCCATTTTCTGAAATGCTAAATGTTATCATGTTGAGAGTATCAAAGTCAGGCTGGTCAAATGGAGGAACAGGAAGTGTTGCCAGGACATATATGCCTGTTGATCGCATGATAAATAGTCAATAGTAAAGTAAAAGTAGTACCCCCCGTCACGCCAAGTGGCGGCGTATAGGGAAATATGGTGTTAGTGACCCTATATTTTACAGACCTTCAGCACATGATTTTTGGGGTAATGTGGTCGGTATTACGCCCGTGAAATAGTCAATAGGGCAGGTAGGATCTCGAGGACCCAAACGGAGCCAAACATGGTGAAAATGATTTTCTTGTGTTGTGTTGTGGCTTGCAGTATAATTATGATATGTGTGTCCTTATGCCCAACACATCTGACTTCAGCGCGACATTTTGAGAACCAGGTTGTCTTCCCTCTTCTATCCCTACTCGCTTGGCCAGATTAGACCGGTTAGTCTGGTAATAGAGGCACCACGGAGAGGTGGAGCAGGATCTGGTTGGTTCTGATTCACCGATCCTGGCGCAAGCCATCAGCTGTGGGTCGCTGACAACTTCCAGCTCTGGTGCTGTGAGGTGCGCCTTCCCCTCCTGGTAGATATGTGATTTTATTAAAAAAAAAAAAATTGTAATGTCAATATCTAGTTTATAATTACACAAATTCACATTGCGGGAAGACCTTACGGTCTGCTGTTTGATTTGCGACTGGGATAATCCGACGACTAACTTGGAATTGGAGTCAAAAACAGTGTCCTAACATCATCAAGCGCTATACATTTTTAAAAAAATATGACGATCATCATTTTCAGGAGGACGTGAACTTCCGGTCAATATGGTGGATAGAAGGCAGGAACCATTGAAGGCTATGAATGAAAAGTGTTCCTTGTTGCAGTTTCCTCATATTCCAAGTCCGGTTTGTTGCAGGAGCTACTGAGTTAAGTGCTCTGTGCACACCGTGAGCTGTGTGTTTCATCCGTTTTGATTGTGCTTAGATATTCCAATTGTTTATGATTAATGATCATATCGTATGACAAGGAACAGTTAGTTTGCTATGTTCACTTACTGTGTGGTTTCGCCTTATGTCTTTTGGCGTGTGCTAAGACTTGTTATGATGGGGACTACAGCTACTTTTCTTTGTTTGGGAGATGAGTTAGTAATTCAGATGATTCCACTGGCACAGGCGGTTGAGCAATTATGGATTTTAATTCGTTCGCAGTGATACCAGGACCTTCCATAACCATACAACTCAACGATGAAAACCCACAAAGAACTCAATGATGATAACCCACATACAACTCAATGATGATAACTCACATACAACTCAATGCATCCAGGGGTATCTAAATAAATGATTATTCAGATGTTAACGTTGTCAGTGCAGAATGTTTAAAGAGAATAAAGATTAAGAGCAAAGAATAAATCCCGGAGTTATTATTGTCTGTACTGTTATATATATTGTCAGTGTATTACTGTTATATATATTGTCAGTGTATCACTGTTATATATATTGTCAGTGTATTACTGTTATATATATTGTCAGTGTATTACTGTTATATATATTGTCAATAGAAAATAGGATAGCTTGGTGTCATGGCATGGGAAACAGTCAACAACAGAACTGATACGATGCACTGTAGATAGAAGATTGTGGAAGGACATGATCGCCTATGCCAACCGGTATGTCACATGATGATTACTGTTATATATATTGTCAGTCTATTTTAAACGATAGTGTCCATTTTCAAGAAATGCCTCATACACGGTACATATCACACTGTATTTGTACTTTCATATAATAATACAATGATGCTACAAGACGCTTTTGTGGTAAATGATGGAGTCTTGTATGGGTAGGGAAACAAAGACGTTATGTGTTGGGTTACGTCCATGTACGTACCTAGTGGTCTTTCCAGTGACGTAGATGCACTTCTGACTATTGGGAGGCTAGTCCGCATGAAACCTCCCCGCTGGAAAGATGGAAGTTCAAGGTCACTCATGGTGCCCATATCCTCGTATTCCAGAACGTTTGAGGCCTGATTTGGGTTGTAGGTCACCACTGCTGTTCGTCGTCTTTGACCTTCGCGTGCTCGGGTTGGCTGGAAGTAAAAGCAGGGGGAAAAAATTAGATAAATTTTGACACAGTTAACGTTCACCTTAGATACAGTGATGTTACAAGATTATCAAATAGTGAGAAAGAGTTACAGACACTGGTTGAAGAAGTAATGACAAAAAAAAGAGTAGATGGTTTCGAGAATAAACAAGAATGGTTGTCTCCAACAAACAAAAAATGATCAACGAAATAAAAGACCAAAATAAAATGTAGAAGTCAAGACACAGGTCAACTACTAGGGCGACACAATCTCTGATTGGATAAGTAGCTCTGAAAAATAAAATACTCTGGCACCGGATGTAGCGTAATAACAGAATTGCGTTCTTACATATATCCTGGTCTGTTTTAGGGAGGTGAGTCATGGACAATAATGGAACATGCAAGATGATCACAGAGGCAAAGTAAATGTTTGTCAAGAGAAAAATGTTTACAATGCCATGAACATCTATGAAAGATAATGAAATCAACTGGAATGAAGTCTTGGCACATAGCGACTAAATGGCTGTGGCACCGAGAGACTTATTGAAGCCGTAGCACAGAGAGACTTAATGAAGCCGTAGCACAGAGAGACTTATTGAAGCCGTGGCACAGAGAGATTTAATGAAGCCGTGGCACAGAGAGACTTCAAGATATATAGAAGAATAGGTAGAATTGGATGGAAGGAAAAGAAAACAAACGATGAAGTCTTAAAATACTAAAAATGAAAAGAGAACTACTAAGCACAATTCAAACAAGACAAATGAGATTTTTGGGCCATGTTAAAAGACACAACAGCCTACTAAAAGTAATCCTGGAGGGGAAAATACAAGGTAAAAGAGGCAGAGGCAGACAAAGACTAACATGGACGAGTAACATCAAAAGATGGACAAATCAGCCTATGACAACTTGCACCATCAAAGCAAGAGACAGAACAGAATGGCGCTCCATGGTAGCCAACCTTCGTTGCGGAGAAGGCACTCGATGATGATGATGAAGGGACGATCGTAGAGTGTCGTTGGCACGTCTGCCATGACGCTACGTGTTGTCTTCTTTTGCAATTGATCTATTTTTAGATAATTACCGTGACCCAGAAGGAATTCCCCACTTAAATCACATCCGTTTAAATTTCAAGTCAATGGTTTATTATCTTGCGTGACCCACACATCTAATTTAAGACGGATGAAGTAATGAAATAAGTGGATACTTATTTATTGGTTATTGGTTATGGAAGGCCTCGGTATCACAGCAAACGAATTAAAATCCATAAATGCTTAACCGCCCGTGCCAGTGGAATCATCCGAATTACCAACTCATCTCCCAAAGAAAGAAAGGTAACTGTAGTCCCCATCGTAGCAGTCTCAGCACACGCCAAAAGACATAAGGCGAAACCGCGCAGAAAGTGAACACAGCCAACTGTTCCCTGTCACACGATATCATCATTCATCGTAAACAAGCGGGATATCGAAGCAGGATCAAAACGGATGAGACACACAGCTCACGGTGTGCACAGAGCACTTAACTCAGTAGCTCCTGCAACAAGCCGGACTTGGAATATGAGGAAACTGCAAGAAGGAACACTTTTCAGACGTAGCCTTCAATGGTCCTGCCGCCTATCCACCATATACCATGGGAGTTCACGTCCTCCCGAAAATGATGATCGTCATAGCACTTGATGATGTTAGGCCGTCATTGATGACTCCAATTCCAAACATATAGACACACAGTGGTGGTAAGTTATCATTTCCAATCCAACAGAAGCCACATGACCTGTAGTTAGTAAAACCACAGAGAGAATATGATTTTGTGTCCTTCACTGATTCACTCTTAGATGTGAATGTGTAGTTTACACAAGAGGAGAAGTTTTCAACTACAGTGATCCCATTTAAGGCAATTCTGGGATAGCAAGGCAAGTCTCCTTTATAGCAGAAAAAGGGACGGTCAAAACTATGATCATAAACAAAGTTATTGAAATTCTTATTAAATAATAACAATTACTTATTGAAGCAGAATAATTTCTTGGATACTTATTTACGTTTGTGTATACAATCTTCACAAAGTAAGTTCCAATGTCTCTACATGTTGGGGTCAGATTCCGCCAATTCGCCGTAGTATGGATACGCGTAGGGTCAAGGTTGTTTTCTGTTGGGAAGAGGTTGACCTTTGATCGACCTCATTATTATTAGGTGCCATGTCCGTGAGCATAGACGATCGTGTCTATCCCAAAATTCATATCTATGGTCTTCTTTCTTGTTCTATTGATGTCTTTAAAGGCTTAATGTCTAATATTTGTATCTTTGTTCTCTTGTTCCTTCTATTTTCTCGTTCTAACAATATTTTTGTTTTCTCCTGATTTTGACGTAGTCAAATATTTATTACTATCATTCTAATGCGCTTCATTAAGTCTCTCAGTGCCACGGCTTCAATAAGTCTCTCAGTGCCACGGCTTCAATAAGTCTCTCAGTGCCACGGCTTCAATAAGTCTCTCAGTGCCACGGCTTCAATAAGTCTCTCAGTGCCACGGCTTCAATAAGTCTCTCAGTGCCACGGCTTCAATAAGTCTCTCAGTGCCACGGCTTCAATAAGTCTCTCAGTGCCACGGCTTCAATAAGTCTCTCAGTGCCACGGCTTCAATAAGTCTCTCAGTGCCACGGCTTCAATAAGTCTCTCAGTGCCACGGCTTCCACATTTCAAAGGCTTCATTTCTCTGTTATGTTTTCTTGTCTAATGTCCATGTTTCTGCACCATACAGGAATATTGAGAAGATGTAACATTTTGCTATTCTTAGTTTTAGCCCTGGTGTTATTTGTTTTGATGTTAGTATGTTCTTCATGACATTAAAATTACTTTTTGCCATTCCTATTCTTTTGTTTATTTCAGTCTTACATTTTCCATCACTGGTTATAGTATGTCCAAGGTAGTTGTAGTTCTGAACTGTCTCAAGGTCTATTCCTTCTATTTTGATATCCACTTGTGGGTTTTGAGTATTTTCTTTGTTTATGATCATAGTTTTGACCGTCCCTTACAACAACGTAATGCGGCTTTTCTGAGGATCAAAGACTAGATTAGAATCAAACGAAAAACAGAATCCGATTAAGCTGAGCTTTGAGAATTCAAGGAGCCAGTGGTGGGGAGTGTTAAACACTCCAAGGTATAAAGACAGCTTTACAAGGGAGGAACACAACACAATACTGACGTTTCGGCCTGTGGCCTTCTTCAGAGTACAAGGACAACGAAAACAAACGGTAAAACACAATTATCTATAACTACATGATCAGATGAATGGAGAGGTGGACAGAAAAGAAGAAAGTAGGATGTAGAAAAATGAAAAAAGAAGAAGAAAGCTACATGAGGGGAGGTAGGATGAGTGTTAAGATGTATAAATTAGAAAGAATAGGAGAATATATATATATATATATATATATATATATATATATATATATATATATATTTAAATATATATAAAACAGTATCACTTAGCTCAAATAAAGAGAATTCAAACATTGACTGAGGTCTCACTCTGCTCTTAGTCACCAGTTCTCATTATTATTTTTTTTTAAGAATAACAGTAAAATCTACTAATAAGGGAACCTGCTATTTTTTGGCGTGACGTTTTTTTTTCTGTAAAAACAAGTCAGTTGTAATATCCAACTCATAAATATGAGATTTTGGGGCCATGTTAATGACATAGAAGCCTACTAAAAATAATCTTGGGAGGGAAAATACAAGATAAAAAAGGCAGAGGCAGACCAAGACTAACATGGACAAGTAACATCAAAAGATGGACAAGTCAGACTATGACAACCTGTACTATCAAAGCAAGAGACAGAGCGGGATGGCGCTCAATTGTATCCAACTTTCGGTGCGGAGACGGCACTCAATAATGATGATGAAGATGATGAAGTCAGTAATGATCATTTTAATGAATTTGTTTACCACATAGTATCACTACTATTCGAAACACAAACATGTAATTTTGAAAATATATTTTTACTTTTATTTTAATAATTGCTTCCATAATTGGCAGATTAAAAAATATACTGGAATATGTTACGTTCGAAGTGTACCATTACCAAAATGATCGATTTAGCGCAGTCTGTCGTGAAACATTGTAGATCGTTTGAAGCGTCATTTACTAACTTTGAGGCCGCAAATGAACGCTACAAAACGTCCTGGTTAGCTCATCATCTATTACTGATTACCTTCTGATACCAGTGCTGGTTCCCCTGGTTGATATGCCGATGTATTTAGCCTAATGCGAACCAAACAAAATTAGTGGATTGGTTTGTGCACATAATTTATAACGAAAATAACATATCAGTCACATATTTCTAGCACATCGGAGACGGCAAACAACGATGGCATTCTGGCAACATAATGTTCACCTGTCATAGAGTTTATATGATATAGGGGCATGAGAGAGTATAGTATCGTATATGATATAGGAACATGAGGAAGTATAGTATCGTATATGATATAGATGAATGAGAAAGTATGGTACCGTACATCATATCAACACAATCACTGAACCGTACATCATATCAACACAATCACTGAATTGACAGAGACTGAATTATTGTGAAAACATTCCTGGACACGGACAATGAATCTAGGACCCTGACGTATCGGCCATACTATCACAGGGGATTTGTTGAACAATGGCATATAGTTACAAGTGATAGAAACTTGTAAAGACAATCTCTTCCTGAAACCAGAAGAACTGACGCCTAACTTATAGAAGCTCTAGTGGAGAAGCGACGATCTCAACTTTTAGAGAAAATTGTCCCTCTATTTTGAGCTAATAAAGCGGGTTATACCTGGAGCTCCATTATCTTACGGGAGACTGACGCCTAAGTTCAGGTTACACAAACTTACAGTGCTGGTTTTGAATTCTGAAGATCCCAAAACTCACAGATGGTCCGATAACGTCGTTAGGAGAAATGATTGAGAAGTTCCAGAGCTCATTGTTCTGAAATTAGGTTACAGTAAACAGAGAGACCGTGGACAGTAGGGTGAACTAACTTCTTGTGTTGATAGTCGGGTCTGATGACTGAGTAGATACGAAGGAATATAAATGTAAGGGTGAGAATCAGTGAAGTCGGTTAGTAGTGAGTCGGTAGCAGAATGAATCAATAGTTGAATGAGTGAGTCAGTAGTTGGGTCAGTTAGTAGTTGGGTCAGTCAGTAGTTAAGTCAGTCAGTATTTGATCATTCAATTAAAACTTGTTAGGAGCAGTAAATCATCTATATATATATATATATATATATATATATAGATATTCTAGAAGACATCCAAGAAAATATGGAGAGGGCACAACCTTACAACAAAATGAGAGTGAATTCCATTTACAGATGACGATATATCCACTCAGGAATAAACACACAAATCAACTCCTGATAATTCTGTGAGAGAATATGGGGTTGTTATTTGTGTGTATTGAGAAATGTATCGATATATTTCTGTTTTCTTTTCTTTCCCGGTGTTTTTTTCCCCACATTTGATGCAGAATTGTGTTTATCCTTGAGGGTTGGTATTATTATAATATTTTAACATATGAATGTGAATCATTGACAACAGGACAACAGACACGAAAATCACTGGAGTCTGTAGAAATGTGGGTTTACATAAGAATGTTGAGAATACCATGGACAGCTAAGAAGAATAATGAAATTGTTCTGAAAGAGGTCAAAGCAAAAAGAGAGCTAATTTCCAATATTAGGAAGAAACAATCATCATTTTTTGGCCATGTAATAAGAAGAGAACAGCTGGCATATATTGTAACGACTGGGAAAATTGAGGGACGAAGAGATAAAGGGAAGCAAAGAGAAAAGATACCAGACAGCTTAAGAGAATGGTTTGGCAGAAGGTCATCAACAGAAATAATAAGTAACTGTCGTGATCGAAAGGTGTGGAGAGACATGATCACCTACGCCAGCAGGCTCGGTACTTGATGATGATGACTATTCTTCTTATTATTATTATATAAATATATATATATATATATTTTTTTTTGGCGCTCGCTAGCTTTCACCTCTCACGAAGTCAGTAGAGACAAGGAAATGCATTTTGCAAGTTAATCCTTTTTCCCCGGCAGTCGTTTGTACAGGAGTCCCTCGCCGCACAGGAAGATACCTCCGACTTTGTAGTTACTCATATTATGTTTCTGTCGATGAGTAATTGGCGTTTCAAGCCGGGCCTCGCTGCAGAGGGAAATCATAAATAAAAACCCCAACAGATTTAGTCGGGATTTGAAATCACAACCTCTCTGCTTCGAGCCTGGCGTTTTGCCTCGAGAACAACCAGTATCTCGAGGGCTGGTATATATACACAATGTTGACTCATCTAATATTTATACAAGTTATTGTACACAGACTTTAGCTTTTACACTGGTTGTCAATAGACCGACATTTTCAGATTTTAGTCTACTATAGCATGTGAGAATTTTGTCTTGATCAGAGAGATTCAATCTTCTGTTCTGCCCGTGCTAACATGCTCACACAATTGCATACACACATATATACACACGCAGCACACATATACTTGTACACACACGTACAGTGTTGCCGGAGATGCTGTGTTTTACCAAAGGACAAGCGTACCGGGCTACTGTTGTTGTTATCCCGTGCAGCTGCAGGATTTTAGTTATATTGCCTTTCTTGATGGTTGGCATTGCCTTATTTGATATTACCTTTTTTTGATAGTGCTTATCTTGATATTTCATATTACATTTCTTGATATTGCCTTTCTTGATCGTTGATGTCACCTTCCTTGATCATTGGTATTGCCTTTCTAGATCATTGGTATTGCTTTTCTAGATCATTGGTATTGCCTTTCTAGATCATTGGTATTGCTTTTCTAGATCATTGGTATTGCCTTTCTAGATCAATGGTATTGGCTTTCTAGATCATTGGTAATGGTTTTCTTTGTTTTGTTGGAGCTAGCGAGTCGGTTGTGGTTGGCAAATAATGGAAGCCAGTTTGATGCTTCTCTCATTCGGTGACCAAACCACTCTCATGTTTGGTTGTTGTTTTTTTAGTTGTTTGATGCAGGACTTTGGGGTCTATATATTTCTCTGACCTTTTCATTTCTCATTCCATTTCTTCTAAGACGACATTAATTGTTTTCTTCTTCTTCTGCAGCGATCATGGCTCATTCAGACTAGGTCTCCGGACTCTCTAATGAAGGCAGCTGTCTGTTGTATTCAAGCATTTCGTTCCACATGCTGTGATGTTTTTGTTTCCCTTAAACGACGTGTTTGACATTGGCAACATAGGTCGCTAATCTTTCATTATTTATCGATGAATGTGTTGTTGCTCTTTGATTTTTTTTAGTAATGACGGCAGTTGGTGTGTCAGTGCGATGATTTGTAACATCTTTTCTTGAATTCTCTGTCGGTTTTTCCGTCTTATGCGAAATTGAACAACTCAAGCAATGAGAACTATACACGAACAATGAGAACTATACACGAACAATGAGAATTATACACGAACAATGAGAACTATACACTAGTAATGAGAACTGTACACAAACAATGAGAACTATACACAAACAATGAGAACTATACACAAACAATGAGAACTATACACAAACAATGAGAACTGTACACAAACAATGAGAACTGTACACTAGTAATGAGAACTGTACACAAACAATGAGAACTGTACACAAGCAATGAGAACTGTACACAAGCAATGAGAACTGTACACAAGCAATGAGAACTATACACAAGCAATGAGAACTATACACAAGCAATGAGAAATATACACAAGCAATGAGAACTATACACAAGCAATGAGAAATATACACAGGCAATGAGAAATATACAAAAACGATGAGAAATATACACAAGCAATGAGAACTATACACACTGTTCTTCACATTACTTAGTCCCCGTGTTCACAAAGAACCCTGCTGGTAGTGTGTGTATAAGAGCTTCTTTCTTCTGTTTGGCTTAGCCCTACAAATTGAGCAAATATTGAAATGTGCTGATGTTTGATAGGGTCGAGTACTCAGAGTCCAACACCGAGGACAAACCGAGTGTTGTAATAACTGCACCTTCTCGGTAAATGACTCCTTCTTCATTCAAATGATTACACATTGCAGATAACACAGGAAATAATTACTGTCAAGACATGAATTGACACAATCTAATGTAGCGAGACTTGTGTTGAGCTGTTGTTTCTTTGTTTTTATGCGCTACCAGCTTTATATCTCTAGCGAAGTCCAGAGGGACTAAATTTTGCATGAATTTAATTATTTTCATATTTCTTTCACACTGACAACCATTTTTCCAGGTGTCCCCTGCCATACAGGCATATATTCTCCATACCTCCTAGGTACTCTCATATTTTTATCGTCGGGAGTATTATTTTGAGTAGATTTTTTCCCTGTTAAGTTTGCCCGAGCAACAACCATTTTTTTTCCTACTTTTTTCGATTTCCAACCATCAAAGGTTCTTTAACGTGCGCAGAATGCACACTGGTTCTCTCATTTTTCGCCATTTTCCGAGAGAGCTAGACATCGAATCTCACTACCCAGAGAGGGCTAGACATCGAATCTCACTACCCAGAGAGAGCTAGACATCGAATCTCACTACACAGAGATCGTGGGAGGATATAAAGCCACGGATTCGATTTTTTATTTACTTATTTTTTTATTTATTTTCCGCTGTCTGTGGTGGGAATCGAACCGGGAACCTTCCTGTCCTGAGGTCGACGTCTTACCTCTAGACCACTCAGCCTCCCTCCTCCCCCCAAAATCAGCAGTACCAATAATAAAAGAAGAAGGCACGCGTCAGTAATGAAAAAAATATGGCACACGTCAGTAATGAAAAATATGGCACATGTCAGTAATGAAAAATATGGCACATGTCAGTAATGAAAAAATATGGCACATGTCAGTAATGAAAAAATATGGCACATGTCAGTAATGAAAAATATGGCACATGTCAGTAATGAAACAAATATGGCACATGTCAGTAATGAAAAATATGGCACATGTCAGTAACGAAAAATATGGCACATGTCAGTAATGAAACAAGATGACACACGTCAGTAATGAAAAGATATGGCACATGTAAGTAATGAAAAAGATGACACATTTAAGTAATGAAAAAGATGGCACATGTCGGTAATGAAACAAGATAGCACATGTCAGTAATTAAACAAAATAATATACGTCAGTAATGAAACAAGATGACATAAGTTAGAAATGAAACAAGATGACATAAGTTAGAAATGAAACAAGATGACATAAGTTAGTAATGAAATAAGATGACATAAGTTAGTAATGAAACAAGATGACATAAGTCAGTAATGAAACAAGATGACATAATTTAGTAATGAAACAAGATGACATAATTTAGTAATGAAACAAGATGACATAATTTAGTAATGAAACAAGATGACATAAGTTAGTAATGAAACAAGATGACATAAGTCAGTAATGAAACAAGATGACATAAGTTAGTAATGAAACAAGATGACATAAGTTAGTAATGAAACAAAATTACATAATTTAGTAATGAAACAAGATGACATAATTTAGTAATGAAACAAGATGACATAAGTCAGTAATGAAACAAGATGACATAAGTCAGTACTGAAACAAGATGACATAAGTTAATTTATGAAACAAGATGACATAAGTTAGTAATGAAACAAGATGACATAAGTTAGTAATGAAACAAGATGACATAAGTTAGTAATGAAACAAGATGGCATAATTTAGTAATGAAATGCACAAAGAAAATCCTTTAACAGACACATACTATGATAAATCATGGCATCAGAAACACTTTGTTAAACTTCCACCAACACACGCACAGGATGGAAGTCATTTTTGTTTTCCATTTCACGAGAAAGGAAACTATAATTGTCCTGCCACTACACATCTATAGTCTGTTCACAAATTGTTCCCCAAACTCAAATCAATTTTCTCAAAAAACTATTCTGTGGATTGCTGTGAAATTTTGGATGCAGTCTTATATTTTCCAGGACGTTACTGACATTAAAAAAAAAAAAAAAAGTGATCTGGTGTAGGATTTTATTTATAAATAGCTTATCGGGAAAGAAACACAAGAGGCTGTAAGGACAGGCAGTTAAAGGTTTTACAGACAATCCCCTCACCCGTTCAATAATTGACAGACTTCGTTCAATAATTGACAGACTTTCAAATGTAAAATCACGTTGACAGAAAGTGCACGGAGATAACCGGGTCGAAGCCAGCGTTGACCTTACTGGACTATAAAGCAGAGCCAGTCGCGGTGACATTACAAATGTGTGATGTGTAATACTGTAAAATCAAATGTTTCTTAACACACTATTTGTTTTTGTACATAATTTATATACGAAATACACATATTTGCAAAATCCACTTTGCCTTTGAGCTTAATATTTACAATTTTTTTTTGAAGTCTAGGAAAATTTAAGACTGCATGTCAAAAATGACGACATTATGCCATAAAGTTTCTGAGAAAATTGATGTTGAGTTTGGGTATATATTTGTGAAAGGATTATAGATCTGCCGCCGATCTGAAGGACACGAGGAAGATTGATGGCAAGTGTTTAATGCCAGTGAAACCCATTCTGGTGTAAAATAAAAACTTGCAGCGCCAGACAAGACATTATTTCATGCATGAGCAAGACAAGTAAAAGCAGAACATGTAACGTTGAATGGTTTGATTACTGTTGACTACAATCTACTTACTTGAACGCACGTTTATCAACACTAGCTCAATAAATGCAACTATGTACAGAAAAAAGGGAAGCAACTTTTACACTTTTCAGTACATATATCTTGGGGTCGCTGCAGTAATTAAGCATGTCGAATGTAAACTAACGATTTCTATCATCATCATCATCATCGTGTGCCTTCTCCGCAACGAAGGTTGGCTACCATGGATCGCCATTCTACTCTGTTTCTTGCTTTGACGGGGCAGGCTGACATAGATTGACTTGTCCATCTTTTGATGTTACTCGTCCATGTTAGTCTTGGTCTGCCTCTGCCTCTTTTACCTTGTATTTTTCCTTCCATTATTACTTTTAGTAGGATGTTGTGTCTTTTAACGTGCCCCAAATATTTCATTTGTCTTGTCTTAATTGTCTTTAGTAGTTCTCTTTTTATTTTCAGTTATTTTAACACTTCATCGTTTGTTATCTTTCGTTTCCACCCAATTCTACCTACTCTTCTATAAATCCACATTTCAAAGGATTTCTATACTGGAGTAATTTTGATTTATTTTCTTGGGGGGGGGGGTTGTTCCTTAGTTATCTTTAATGCCAGAATAGATGAGACCAAGTTCCATCGTAAACAACAACAAAAGTCACATGTATTTTAAATTGAAAGACCGTAATGTTGCTTAACCTCCTGCCGGGTAAGATTTCCAAAATATTTTTCAAAAACATAGTTACAAACAAACAAACAAATGATAGAATCAACGAAATTGTTATCAATGACGCGTTTACGAAATGCAGAATCTCTTGTAAGAAAATAAACATGGGTGGAAAGAAATCCGCAAACTGCTCAGCAATAAAATACCCCCAATAGCAGGCCAAACACAAGCTATAATATTTAGCATACCGTTTTCGTTCGCTATTTCCCCCCACCGTTGTGCTGCAAGAAAGGAATGTTAACGGAAATTGTCTGTAAACAGGCTAGTCTATATATTGATTTCTTCACAACAACCGAGTATATCACATTTTAGATGCAGAACCTCAAGATATGCAAGTTATCTTCTTCTGGTTTGTTAAAGGAGCGTTACTTGGGCATAGTTGTGTTAGTGTCGTAGTTTACAACAAGCTGCGATATCTACGCCTTACGGCCCAATACATTCAAAATAGAAATAGACATTATTTTTTGGGTGTGTTTTTAAATTTATATTCCGTTAGTCAGGCTGTTTTTTTTTCAGAGATAACGTCTGTACGTTAGTCGGTGTCTGTAGGTATGTCGGTGTCTGGCGATTGTACGTCCCTTGGTGTCTGGCGTATGCGCGTCCATCGATGTCTGGCATATGCGCGTCCATCGGAATCTGGCGTCTGTAGGTCCGTCGGCGTCTTAGGTCCGTCGATGTCTGTGAATGTACGTCCGTCAGTCCATCAGTGTCTGACGTATGTACATTTGTCGGTGTCTGTCGTCTGCATGAACATCGGAATCTGGCGTATGCACGTCCGTCGGCGTCTTAGGTCCGTCGATGTCTGCAAATGTACGCCCGTCGGTTCCTGGCGTCTGCAGGTCTAGTTTTCTTGGTCCGTTTATATCGATGTGAACCACTGTCATCATTCTCTGTTAATGATGGGTTCAAAGATGGCTGAAACTGAACTTCAAAGTCTGCTGCAATGAACCCGTCGATGTGTTCACGTTGAGGACGATGATGTGTTAAAGTTTGACTTGCGAAGTGATCGTTTCAAGATGACGTATTTATTCGCTTTTTTCCATGGATTGTGGTATCCTGATAAATGTAATGATGAACAACCAGCAACAACAACATCATCTAGAGTCAGACCGGTTGGTGTAGGGGAGCAAGTCCTCACACAATCTTCTGTCCACAGTGGATCGTATCAATTCTGTTCTTGACCGTTTTCCATGCCACGACACCAAGCTGTCAAGTAGCTTCTCTCCTCCTTGTATTTTGCCAGTTGTAACCAATTATTCCAACTTTCCTCTTCTCATGATGTGCCCTAATGAACCTGCACACAGTTCTTTAATAAAACATCACACAGTACTTTAATGAACCATCACATAGTACTTTAATGAACCACTATGCAGTACAATGAATCATCATACAGTACAATGAACCACCACGCAGCACAATGAATCATCACTCAGTACTTTAATGAATCTCCTCAGTTAATCCTTCAATCTCTTCTCTTGTCTAGACGTGATATGCTACCCTTTTTGTTATTGCAGCGTCCAAAAATATTGACATCTCTTGTTCTATTTTTACTGACAATAGCAGACCGCGCGCTCGCGCGCACGCACACACACCATCCACCAGTACTATTGAGAATGCTGGTCTAGAATCTGTGAACTGAGTCCACACACTGCCTCGGTCAATATCTGTATCAATAAATCTACCTCACAGCATGAAGCCTCAAGAGCATGGCACCCATATCCGTAAATAACTTACATGTCAACGTTGGTTAGTTAGCAGCTCAGTCACTCTTCATTGTAATGTGCCATATCAGTTGGTGTAGGCGATCATGTCCTTCCGCAGTTATCTGTTCACAGTGCATCGTACCGTATCAATTCTGTTGTTGACTATTTCAGTGTCATGACACCAAGCTATCTTGTATCTTTTCACTTTGTTATCCTCGATCTCTCCTCCCTTGTATATTGACAAGTGTAACCAAGTATTCCAACTTTCCTTTATCATGATATACCCGAGAGATGTTGATTGATTCTTTTTGATGTTTCGCAGTAGCTCCATTTTTGTGTTGGTCTTTTTAGCTGTACAGGGAACTTTCAACATTCTTCTGAGAAATTCTATTTCTGTGGCCTCTAACCGTCTTTTCATTTGTTTGTTTACTGTCCATGATCAGCTTCATAGGTCAGAATGGGCTCTACCGATGAACTCTCTTTCTCACATCTATAGACAAAGACTTGTTTCACAAGATGTTTTTCATTTTCTGAAATGTTATTTTAGTCTGAGCTATTCGGCTTTTAAATTTCTGTGGTGTATCGTCACCTGGTGTTATTATTATGTAAAGTATTTGACACTTTGCACTTGTTTCAGGTTTGTCTTGTTTATTTTTATGGTGCATGATGGTGATGATTATTTCTTCGATATGACCATTACTTTTCTTTTCTTACTGTTCAGACTGAGACCGGAGGCGAAGGCATGACTCACAGAAGCAGAGCTGGACGTTGTGAACGACCCACAGCTGATGGCTTGCGCCAGGATCGGTGAACCAGAACCATCCAGACCCTGCTCCACCTCTCCGTGGTGCCTCCAGTAACAGACTAACCTGTCTAGTCTGGCCAACCGTGTAGGAATCGAAGAGGGAAGACAACTCAGTACTTAAAAATGTTGCGTTGAAGTCGGATATGCTGGGTCGAAAGGCGCAAATATTACAGTTATACAACAAACCACAACACAACGCAGACACTCCCACTTAACGTCATTTAAGGGCGGATGACGAAGAGATGTACTCCTTTAGTCATCGAGCGAACGCAAGCAAGACTGAGACCTTTCAGTTTGTGTTCTGTTACTAGTATGCCTATCATTTCTTGTAGTTCAGTCCCAATAACAGAGAAACACGCAAACACAGTCTTTCGTTTCTCAGGAAGCGTATTACCAATTGATAAATGACTTAGCTGACACCGTTTAGTTAACAGCTTTGTCAAGTGGCAAGGCGCTGCTTCGATTTCTATAGATCGAATCTAGTTCATGTTCTGTTTTCTACTTTAGTTTATATTTTTAAAATAAAATATAACAAAATGGTACAAAGCAGTTGAACCTAAGGAGAGATGAGACACACTACAACGTTTCGTCCAAAGCCATCATCTGATACAATATAACAAATATAAATACAATAACACACACACAAGGCAAGTACTTCTCTATCTACTAAGGGTCATATGAAGGAATGAGCGGAAGGGAAGTGACCAGGACAAAAGTGTATGTTGGTCATATGGTAAGTGGTCAGTAGGCCAGATAGGCCAAAAAAGAGGCAAATAAAGAAAGGGTCCCCTGAAAAAGGGAAATCATGGGTGAGAATAAAAGAGGAGGTAAGTAATTAAAGGAAAGAGTGAAAAGAGATTAGCCTCTTTGGATGGAGAGTGCCAAAGCAGGCTAACAGTGGATTCTCCAAGGCGAGCCAATAGTGGATATCCGAGAACCAAGAGACGATTTTAGTGACCCTCAAGTTTCCATATATGTGGCGGCCTAAAGATCTGAAATGGGAGGAGACTGGAGTCCAGAAATTTTCTGAAAATGTGTATTTTTTTTGTATCAGAACGGATAAATTCACTTTCCATTAATACTAATGAATACAATTTATTCAGACTTCGAACAGCCGCTCAGAAATTAAGTTCGAAGTTCGCAACACTACTGTACATTTCAATTGGCCATGTATTTATATCAGTTCATTATGTATCTACGTCTAACCTCTGTCGCTTCACGCATGATTATTCCTTATTAAGCGCTTGTTGAGTTCAATTATTGTCATGAAATAAAGTAATGCGAACAAGATTTACAACGGAGAAGTATGATCAACATAACGGTGGTAATATAACAACATAGACAGTTTAGCAGGCGCTGTATAGAAACATATATATATATATATATATATATATATAGCATCATTAATTAGAAGATAAGTAAAGTAAAAATTAAAGACCCCAGTCAGGCCAAGTGGCATATAAGGAATATGGTGTTAGTGACTATATGTTTATAGACCTTCGGCACATGATTTTTGGGGTAATGTGGTCGGTATTACGCCCGTGCTGGCTCACTTTCCCAGAAAATATCCCGTACCCATTTAAAGCTGAAAGATCGAACCCAACCTCTTGTCCTTAGTAGTCCAATTCACTAACCAGCGAGCTATCGCGGCTCCCATTTAGGGGATAGGTTGTAAGAAAATATGACGTGGTAGTAGCATTAGATACAGCATCAGCAAGAATAGCAGTAGCATTAGATACAGCATCAGCAAGAACAGCAGTAGCAAGAACAGCAGTAGCATTAGATACAGCATTAGCAAGAACAGCAGTAGCAATAGTTGTAGTAGTAGTTGCATCATCATCATCATGTGCCATACCGGTTGGCGTAGGTGATCATGTCCCTCCACAATCTTCTATCTACAGTGCATCGTATCAGTTCTGTTGTTGACTGTTTTCCATGCCATGACACCAAGCTATCCAGTATTTTCTCTCTTTGACGCCCGCGATCTCTCTTTCCTTTTATTTTTCCAGTTGTAACCAAGTATTCCAACTTTCCTCTTCTCATGATGTGCAGAAAAAATGTTGATTGCTTCTTTCTGATGTTTTTTTAAGAGCTCCCTTTTTGTGTTGGCCTCTTTGAGAACTTCCTCATTGGTCTTTTTAGCTGTAGTAGTTGCAGTAGTAGTAAATAGTAGTCGTAGTAGTAGTGGCAAGTGTAATAATGAAAAAGTAGTAATAGTAGTAGTAGTGGCAAGTGTAATAATGAAAAAGTAGTAATAGTAGTAGTAGTGGCAAGTGTAATAATGCAAAGTAGTAATAGTAGTAGGAGTGGTAAGGGTAGATTATTGCAAGAGGAATATAAATATAAAAGGTAAGATAATCATTTGGTAGGTAATTATAAGAGCAAGATAATCATTAGGTAAGGTGATTATAAGTGTAAGATTCCATACATTGGAATGAATAAATGGGACCAAGATGACAGAAAACTGCTTTAGTTGTAGCTTTACAGTATCAAAGTAGACTACAAAAGACAGTTTATGTGCGGTCACACACACCTTGCTCAGGAAAGTCAAACAAGGACAAATATAAACCTGTAGTTTAAGATCATCATCAAGTCCATGCCTGGTGGAGTATGTGATCATGTCTCTCCACAACTTTCCTTCTCGACAGTTATTTAATATTTTTGTTGTTGACCTTCTGCCAAGTCAATCTCTTAAGCTGCCTGGTATATTTTCTCTTTTCTTCTCTCATTTTTCAATTTGCCACAATATATTCCAGCTGTTCACGTTCACATTAAATGTCCAAAAAATGATGATGATTTTTTGCTAATATTGGAAATTAGCTCTCTCTCTTTGCTTTGACCTCTTTCAGAACGTTTTCATTACTCTTCTAGCTGTCCGTGGTATTCTCAACATTCTTAAGTAAAGCCACATTTCTACAGCCTCCAGTGATTTTCTTGTTTGGTGTCCTATTGTCCACGATTCACATCCATATGTTAAGACTGGTTCTACACAACATTTAAAAACTCCTTTTCGTGTTTCCATTGCAAAAATGGATTGCTCAGTGTCTTCCAAATTTGCTTTCTTTCTTACTTTTTTGTTTTGTGAAAGCTGCTTTTGCCTTAGTTTAGTTTAGGAAATACAAGAGACTGACTGCCGTTCATGATGTTGATATTACGAACAAAAGTTATGGATTTGAGGAAAACTCAGGAGAGCTATATGGCCATGAACACGGAACTGAGAATTGTAGTAATCAAACCAAGGAATCCGCTAGCGACCAACAGCTGACTGTATCTCTCCTTTGGATCGATGAACAATAGAGCTGAGCCAGCGACCCACAGCTGACTGCAGCAGTCCGGATCGACGTACAACAGAGCTGAGCCAGCGACCCACAGCTGACTGCAGCAGTCCGGATCGACGAACAACAGAGCTGAGCCAGCGACCCACAGCTGACTGCAGCAGTCCGGATCGACGTACAACAGAGCTGAGCCAGCGACCCACAGCTGACTGCAGCAGTCTGGATCGTCGAACAACAGAGGTGATCAAGATACGGTCCCACTCCCATCGGCGCTCCTGAACACAGAGTATCCAGTCTGGTGAAGGGAATCTGGAGCGAAGAGGGAAGGTAACCCCGCACTGAAAAAGACCGTGATGAATTCGAATGTATTAGGCCTAAAGGAGCGATTCAACCACAACACATCTACACCAACTTAACGTCCACCTAAGGACGGGTGAAGAAGACGCAATCTATTCCTTTAGTAGGCAGTAATGACAGAACAAGAGAGAATGTAGTTTGGTTAATGAACTGACTTGCTCATTGATTGTCTTGCATTCTTCTATGAGACCAAGTGCGTGATTGTCTTGCATTCTTCTATGAGACCAAGTGCGTGATTGTCTTGCATTCTTCTATGAGACCAAGTGCGTGATTGTCTTGCATTCTTCTATGAGACCAAGTGCGTGATTGTCTTGCATTCTTCTATGAGACCAAGTGCGTGATTGTCTTGCATTTTTCTATGAGACCAAGTGCGTGATTGTCTTGCATTCTTCTATGAGACCAAGTGCGTGATTGTCTTGCATTCTTCTATGAGACCAAGTGCGTGATTGTCTTGCATTTTTCTATGAGACCAAGTGCGTGATTGTCTTGCATTCTTCTATGAGACCAAGTGCGTGATGGTCTTGCATTCTTCTATGAGACCAAGTGCGTGATTAATTGTCTTGCATTTTGCTGTGAGACAAATTGCGTGATGGTCTTGCATTCTTCCATGAGACCAAGTCTTTCAATGTCTCCATTTCCCATCTTCGTTATTCAAATAGGTCTCAAAATTTATCTGCAGCATTTCAACCAGAGCTGCGGAACTTTGAAAGATGATCAAGACTTTAGTGAACTCATCAGCACTCGAGATACATGGAAATGCATCATGACTCGGATTGCTGTATTGTTCAACTTCGCCACTGAAAACAAAAAACGGAAACATAAATCTTGGGTCAGAGTCAGCACATTGCTACTGACACCAATTTTAACACGGAAATGATTGTAGTAGTTTGGTCATCAATGACGTCGTTGGTTAACCATTCACAGATCTGCAAAAGAACTTCCGGTCAATATGGCGGATAGACGGCAAGAACCATTGAGGCTCAGTCTGAAGAGTGTTCCTTGTTGAACTTTCCTCATATTCCAAGTCGGTCTTGAACGGCGGAGCTACTGAGTTTAGTGCTCTGTGCACACACGGAGGTGTGATTTTCATCCGGATCGTGTTTCGATATTCCAATTGTTTACGATGATTGATGATATAGTAATTCGAAGACAGTTCAGCTGTGTTTACTTTCGGTGCCGCTTGACCTTATGCTTTTTGGCGTGTGCTGTAGCTGCTATGATGAGGACTGCTGTTGTCTTTCTTTGTTTGGATCTTTCAATGAGATGCGTTTTAATTCGGATGATTTCACTGGCACGAGCCGTTGAGCTATTATGGATTTCAATTCGGTTGCAGTAATACCGGGGTCTTCGACTCAACTTAACCTTCTGCAAATGGAATTAGCAAGTATCATAACATAGATGATCATGTCTTTTTAATACAATTATAGTCCAGCTATTCTCTTCTCTAATGGTGCTATATAGAACCAATGCTGACCTAGGGAAGCGAATCATGGACAGTAGACAAACAAATTAAAAGACTATTAGTGGGCCATAGAGATGGAATTTCTCAGAAGAATGTTGAAAGTTCCCTGGACAGCTAAAAAGATCAACAAGGAAATTTTCAAAGAGGCCAACACAAAAAGGGAACTCCTAAAAAATATCAGAAAGAAACAATCAACATTTTTTGGGTACATTATGAGAAGAAGAAAGTTGGAATACTTGGTTACAACTGGCAAATTACAGGGAAAGAGAGATCTCGGACGACAAATAGAGACAATACGGGATAGCTTGGTGTTATGGCATGGAAAAATGTCAAAAACAGAACTGACACGATGCACGATAGAAAATTGTGGAAGGACATGATCGCCTACGCCAACCGGTATGGCGCATGATGATGATAATTCTCTTCTCTTCACGTGGCACAAACACGAAGATTGTTTCCTTCTGATGTTAACAAAAAGATTCCTTTTTGCCTGCCCTATTTTAGAAGGTTCTTGCTACTCGCCCTAGCTATCCACGACATTCCACGTTCCGTGTAAAACCGGACTTCTGTGGCCTCTGGTGGGTTCTTGTCTGTTGTGAGATTAACCAATCAGGACTCACTACATGATGTTAGGATTCACGAAAACACAATGTTTGTAAACAGTTACCAGAAGCTCTAAGTAGCAACGCCAATCCACAACATTCGAGATAACAAACAGAGACACGTAAAATGGTTTTACTGTCATCAGTGGCACATATAACACAGAGACACGTAAAATGGTTTTACTGTCATCAGTGGCACATATAACACAGAGACACGTAAAATGGTTTTACTGTCATCAGTGGCACATATAACACAGAGACACGTAAAATGGTTTTACTGTCATCAGTGGCACATATAACACAGAGACACGTAAAATGGTTTTACTGTCATCAGTGACACATATACCACAGAGACACGTAAAATGCTTTTACTGTCATCAGTGACACATATAACACAGAGACACGTAAAATGCTTTTACTGTCATCAGTGACACATATAACACAGAGACACGTAAAATGCTTTTACTGTCATCAGTGACACATATAACACAGAGACACGTAAAATGCTTTTACTGTTATCAGTGACACATGTAACACAGAGACACGTAAAATGGTTTTACTGTCATCAGTGACACATATAACACAGAGACACGTAAAATGGTTTTACTGTCATCAGTGACACATATAACAAAGAGACACGTAAAATGCTTTTACTGTCATCAGTGACACATATACCACAGAGACACGTAAAATGCTTTTACTGTCATCAGTGACACATATACCACAGAGACACGTAAAATGGTTTTACTGTCATCAGTGACACATATAACACAGAGACACGTAAAATGCTTTTACTGTCATCAGTGACACATATAACACAGAGACACGTAAAATGCTTTTACTGTCATCAGTGACACATATAACACAGAGACACGTAAAATGGTTTTACTGTCATCAGTGACACATATAACACAGAGACACGTAAAATGCTTTTACTGTCATCAGTGACACATATAACACAGAGACACGTAAAATGGTTTTACTGTCATCAGTGACACATATAACACAGAGACAGAGAAGATCAACGAGCTTCTATTTGCAGATAACCAGGCACTAATACGTGGAAAAATTGAAGACCTACAAGAACACTTAAGTAGACTGAACAGCACAGGAACCAAATCAACATGAAAATCAACAGCAACAAAACAGAAGTCATGAATATCGCAAAAGAGAAACAGAACATTAACATAATTATAGAAGGCAGACAACTAAAACAAGTAGAGGAATGTAAATACCTGGGAAGTCTAGTGATAAACGACAATTCAAAAACAGTAGAAACAGACTAAAGATGCAACAAAGCTTGTCAAATCATTGGACAACTATCACCACTATCATCCAACAAGGAAATACCTCGAGAGGCAAAACGGGCACTCTGCAATACAATCATCCCAACGTTGTACTACCAATGCCAGACCTGGACCTTAGATGCAAGTACAATAAGAAAAATAACCTCTACTGAGATGAAATGTGTTAGACGAATGACAGGAAACGGTCTGAGAGATAAGATCAGAAATGAAGAACTGAGAAAAAAGTTTGGAATAACCTCCGCCATAAAATATATAAAGAAACAACAGATGAAATGGTATGCCTCGTGATAAGGCAGAAATATCAACACACAACACAACGAGCCTTCAATAAAGGTTGAGAGAACACCACACCCAAAGGTAGACCACGAAAAAGATTGATTGACGGAGTACTAAAAGAACTGGGACAGCAAAACACCGCAAATCATATATCCCCTCGACGCTGAAAGGCGAATAATGAAGAAAAGAAGAAGACGAAGTTGCGCATATTACCACCTACAGTGTATGTGACAGTTGGAAGTGCAGGTTCAAAGGTCTTAACTGAAACTACGATTTCGTCAGTCCCTGTTGCTGTGAAGTACTAAAGTATCGATTAGAGGAGACCGGAAGCCTTTCAAAGATCAAACGTTCGTGAAAATAAAGTATCGAATTTCAAATAAAACAACGAAGCTTTGGCGAGCCACTATCTCTGGAGACTAGGTTTTTATGAAATGATTGGAGCAGCTTTCACGGGCTGATGACGTACACACATGGATACGACACATGCAAGCCTGTGTGTGATTTGCGTGGGTGTGTATGTATGTGGGTGTGTATGTATGTATGTGCGTGTGTATGTATGTGTGTGTCATTCGCTAAAGGCCACGTATCACTTCGCCCCTTTACTGTAAATTGCAATTTATTAGGAACTCTCTCCAGGTGAACTGACTGCTCGTTGTTGCGCTCTTACAAACTTGGTTTTATTTCAACCAAGGCGCAAACAGTTCAAACATAGGCGGTGTCTTCAAGTGTCTCATGAGAGAACTAAAATCATGTTTAAACACAGAGACAGCTGAGAGTTCTTGAGAAGTTGGCGCAGATGTCAAAGTCGTTAGGTGGTGAATTATAGTGGTAACATGCTACCATGTTACAAGTGGTGAATTATAGTGGTAACATGCTACCATGTTACAAGTGGTGAATTATAGTGGTAACATGCTACCATGTTACAAGTGGTGAATTATAGTGGTAACATGCTACCATGTTACAAGTGGTGAATTATAGTGGTAACATGCTACCATGTTACAAGTGGTGAATTATAGTGGTAACACGCTACCATGTTACAAGTGCTGAATTATAGTGGTAACACGCTACCATGTTACAAGTGCTGAATTATAGTGGTAACACGCTACCATGTTACAAGTGCTGAATTATAGTGGTAACACGCTACCATGTTACAAGTGGTGAATTATAGTGGTAACACGCTACCATGTTACAAGTGGTGAATTATAGTGGTAACACGCTACCATGTTACAAGTGGTGAATTATAGTGGTAACACGCTACCATGTTACAAGTGGTGAATTATAGTGGTAACACGCTACCATGTTACAAGTGCTGAATTATATTGGTAACACGCTACCTTACTACAAGTGATGGATTCGAGGGCTGGGTAGTCTACACGTACGCCGTCGGTCTCAGGACAGGAAGTACTCAAGTTTAAAACCCACCAGATGCGGTGGTCATTTGTCAAGAATGTGAACAATTAATACATATTTTTAAAATTATGTTACTCTCTCCTGATCTCGTTGGTAGTGAGATCCGATGTCTATCCCTCTCTGGCTAGTGAGAACCGATGTCTATCCCTCTCTGGCTAGTGAGATCCGATGTCTATCCCTCTCTGGCTAGTGAGATCCGATGTCTATCCCTCTCGGAAAACGGCAACGGAAGGTCCCGTGTGCACTCTCCGCACGTTAAAGAACCCTTAGTGGTTAAAATCGAAAAGAGTAGGCCATAAATATGCCGCCGCCCGGGCAAAATTATCACAAAAACCTTCTCACACAGTGGATCCTAGGCCGTGTTACGGTGTTCGTGCATGAGGCCAGGATTCTTCACGAATGTTATGAGATTCTCAAAGGGGATATCAGAGCACTTCTGGATTCGTTCGTTGTGCAGTGATTGTGATCTTCACAACAAAAAAGAAAGTGGTAAATTATAGTGGTAACACGTCACCATGTTAAAATTGATTACACACTACCATGTTACAAGGGGTGAATTATAGATGTTATACGCCACCATGTGACAAGTGGTGAATTATAGATGCTATACGCCACCATGTTACAAGTGGTGAATTATAGATGTTATACGCCACCATGTTACAAGGGGTGAATTATAGATGTTATACGCCACCATGTGACAAGTGGTGAATTATAGATGTTATACGCCACGATGTTACAAGTGGTGAATTATAGATGTTATACGCCACCATGTTACAAGGGGTGAATTATAGATGTTATACGCCACCATGTTACAAGGGGTGAATTATAGATGTTATACGCCACCTTGTTACAAGGGGTGAATTATAGATGTAAAAGACAACAATATTACATCCAGTCCATCCCAGAGATCATCGTCAGTTGCTTGGAGGCTACTTATTGGGCATTCGCATCTGACCTTTCCATCAAAAGGTCGTTCCATATAACGTCACATGGTAGGGGACATGTTGTGTACAAACAATGAACGCTACAAACACAGCTTTCTACAACTCAACCATCCCCACTGCATCCAGTCGGTCATGTTCTTATCCAATGAAATATAGCGTATGACATACACGAGTAAATAGAAGTAAAAGTGAGTACATATAAAGGGAGCCGCGATAGCTCAGTGGATAGTGAACTGGACTACAAAAGACAAGTGGCTTCCGGGTTCACCCAGCCTTAAATGGGTACCACATTTCGTTCTGGGAAAGTAAAGCGGCACGGGCGCAATGCTGACAACATTACCCCAAAAAATCATGTGCCGAAGGTCTGTAAAAATGATGGTCACTAACTCTATATTCCCTATACGCCACTTGGCATAACGGGCCTCTTTACTTTTTTTTGTTTAATTAAGTACATATAAGTACGATGGTGCTGTACAGGACACACACTGCGGAAGCCAACTGAGAGTTTTACACAACAGGCCCTTTTTGGAATCTCCAGAGGAAAATACAAAGAGGAAGACCAAGAAATTCTTGGAGAAGACCGGCAGAAGCAGAGATGAAGATGATGGGGAAGACATTGAATGATCTTAAAAGAATGGCAAGAAACAGAACGACTTGGAAAGTGTTTGTTGAAGACCTATGCTCCACAGGGAGCTGGAAGGTAGAAGAAGAAAACATAAAAGTAAAAGTAAGTACATATTTATATAATCACCCGACTGTGCAGCCCGTGGTAAGATTCCCGCTGGAAGCAGTGTGAATTGGTTGGAAATAAAAATGCTCCCTCGGTCGACCCTGCCGCTGGCAGAAATGAGTATCAGGGTGCTACTCCTGGATGGTGAGGAATGCCGCCTCGCATCGTGAGTTTCGATGCTTGAAGCGACACTGTCCAAAAGTTTCAGAACACTTCTGGATAGGCGACCGAGAACATATGAGTGGAAACTCGCGTGCTAAGATGCTGATTCAAGTCTCGTACTTTACCCATACCTTCAAGTACATATAAGTAACAGCAAGCACATATAAGTAACCGCAAGCACATATAAGTAACCGCAAGCACATATAAGTAACAGCAAGCACATATAAGTAACAGCAAGCAGATATAAGTAACCGCAAGCACATATAAGTAACAGCAAGCACATATAAGTAACAGCAAGCACATATAAGTAACCGCAAGCACATATAAGTAACCGCAACCACATATAAGTAACAGCAACCACATATAAGTAACAGTAACCACATATAAGTAACAGTAAGCACATATAAGTAACAGCAACCACATATAAGTAACAGCAACCACATATAAGTAACAGTAAGCACATATAAGTAACAGCGAGTACATATAAGTAACAGCGAGTACATATAAGTAACAGCGAGTACATATAAGTAACAGTAAGCACATACATGTATAAGTAACAGCAACCACATATAAGTAACAGTAAGCACATATAAGTAACAGCGAGTACATATAGTAACAGCGAGTACATATAAGTAACAGCAAGTATATATAAGTAGCAGCAAGTACATATAAGTAGCAGCAAGTACATATAAGTAGCAGCAAGTACATATAAGTAGCAGCAAGTACATATACGTAACAGCAAGTACATATAGGTAGCAGCAAGTAGATATAAGTAACAGCAAGTACATATAAGTAACAGCAAGTACACATAAGTAACAGCAAGTACACATAAGTAACAGCAAGTACACATAAGTAACAGCAAGTACATATAAGTAACAGCAAGTACATATAAGTAACAGCAAGTACATATAAGTAACAGCAAGTACACATAAGTAACAGCAAGTACATATAAGTAACAGCAAGTACATATAAGTAACAGCAAGTACACATAAGTAACAGCAAGTACATGTCAGTAAAATGAGATTGAAGTGAAGTTTAAATAGCTCTCCCCCTGTCATGCAGGTCACAGCGGATAGAACATAAAACAGCGGCTATCCACTGTAACATTTGCTATCTCCCGCCGTGCAGATGTACATCCAACTATATGTGGTCAACTAGTAACGATTGTAAATGATTAGCACATGAATCGTAGGACCTCGTCATGACTCGAGTGTAGCGTATGAATATGAATTAATGCGCCGGCGTTCGAGCTCATAATTATGATCATCCGCATAATCTTGGACAATGTGGACATTATTACGTCAGAGCGTTTAATCATTTAGTAAAAATATCCAGTAACTCTACTTCAAGGCTGAGTGAATGTAGATCAGTCAGCCACGAAGGTGGAGCAGATCCTCCCTATGTCTTGAGATAGGTACAATCAACTAAAGTGGCTTCGCATTCATTGAAAGGTCATAAAAGTAAGCAATGAAATAATTTGGATGTCTTTGAAATTAAAACTCAGTTGTTATATGTTTATTTTCATTATCTCATTCAGTTGTTATGTTTATTGTCATTATCTTATAAATTTGTTATGTTTATTGTCATTATCTTATAAATTTGTTATGTCTATTGTCATTATCTTATAAATTTGTTATGTTTATTGTCATTATCTTATAAATTTGTTATGTTTATTGTCATTATCTTATAAATAAATTTGTTATGTTTATTGTCATTATCTTATAAATGTGTTATGTTTATTGTCATTATCTTATAAATTTGTTATGTTTATTGTCATTATCTTATAAATGTGTTATGTTTATTGTCATTATCTTATAAATGTGTTATGTTTATTGTCATTATTGCACTACTTTGCATAGACTGAACCTTGCTATTGAGCACAATAAACTAGGACTCATCAAGTGCCGGGCCTACTGGCGTAGGTGATCATGTATCTCCACAACTTTCGATCTCGACAGTTCTTTATCATTTCTGTTGTTGACCTTTTGCTAAGCCACTCTCTTAAGTTGTCTGGTATTTTCTCCCTTTGCTTCCCTCTATCCCTTCGTCCCTCAATTTTTCCAGTTGTTACAATATATTCCAGTTGTTCTCTTCTCATTACATGGCCAAAAAATAATGAAAACCACCGTCGTAAATTCTTTGTACAATTATGACTCGCCACAACAACAGAAATCACGACAACGTTAAGGTGGATTCCAATGGAAAACCCTCGTTCGGTAGGGGACATGATGTGCTACAGGTGATACCCGATTGTCATCAAGCTACTGCAAGCAAAATAAAGATAAAACAAACTCTAAAGATAGGTACTTGGAATGTGAGAACACTCATGCAGAAGGGTAAAATGGAAAACATCAAACAGAAAATGAAAAGAATGGGTTTACATTTACTGGGACTTTGTGAAATGAGATACACCGGATCAGGGAAGATGTATTCTGATAAACATAAAATAATCTATTCTGGATGTACTGTACACCAAAGAGGAGTAGGTATCATCTTGGATGCAGAAAGAGGAAGAACAGTGAAAGGCTTTTACCCAATATCTGACAGTCCTTTTAGTGAAATTGAACGGAAAGCCAATAGATATAAATCAAACGTGGACTAGGGTTGCCATAATCTTTGGAGATAAAACCGGGACAAATGGGTGTTATTTTATTTTATTTTTTTTTTAAGAGTCGAAACGGGGAGATAACTTGTAAGGATAAGACAACTCAAAGATGCTCGACAAGTTAATGTTCTCACTAATTACGTTCATCATCATCGAGTGCCGTCTACGTATCGAAGACTGGCTACTATAGATCGTCATTTCGTTTTGTTTTTTGCTTTGATGGTGCAGATTGTCATAGGCTGAATTGTCCATCTTTTGACGTTACTCGCCAACATTAATCTTGGTCTACCTCTTTTACCCTGTATTTTCCCTTCCAAGAATACTTTTAGTAGGCTGCTGTGTCTTTTAACATGCCCCAAAAAAATCTAATTTGTCTTGTTTGAATTGTGTTTAGTAGTTCTCTTTTCATTTTTATTGTTTTAAGACTTCATCGTTTATTTTATTTTCTTTCCATCCAATTCTTCCTATTCTTATATAAATCCACATTTCAAAGGCTTTAAATTTCTGTTCTGTTTTCTTGTCTAATGTCCATGTTTCTACACCATACAAGAATGTTAAGAATATATAACATTTTGCTTTTCTTAGCTTTAGCCCTGGTGCTATGTTTTTTTAATGTTAGTATGTTCTCAATGACATTAAAATTACTTTTGCCATTCCTATTCTTTTGTTTATTTCAGTTGTACATTTTCCATCCACCACATTAATAATAAATAGAAGCCGCGATAGCTCAGTGGTTTGGGAACTGGACTACAAAGGACAAGGGGTAGGGTTCGATCCCAACCGACGGCCTCCGGGTTCACCCAGCCTTTAATGGGTACCGGATTTTTTTCTGGGAAAGTGAAGCGGCATGGGCGTATTACCGACCACATTACCCCAAAAATCATGTGCGGAAGGTCTGTAAAATTTATGATCACTAACATCATATTCCCTATACGCCACTTGGCGTGACGGGGGTACTTTACTTTTACTTTAATAATAATACTATGTATTATAAAGTTGAATACGAAAACACACTTTATCATACAAATAATTAGGTTATTGGTACTTTCTGACTTATTGCCTTGGTTTTATGCTCAGTCTTAGGCAATGTTCAATTAACAGCTTAAATTACAACTTCACAGTCACAACTGACAGTAAAGGACAAAGCACACAGAAGCAGTCACAAGTCACAACTGACAGTAACCGACAAATCTCAGTGAAAGAATGAAAGCAACAATAATACGCCTGGGGCAGTCGGGGGGGGGGGGATTTGAAGTTAGAAATGAAAACCCTACAATCTACAATTTAGGAATGCCGCGAAAAATAGTTGTTTTGTGCTTGTCTGGCATCTGTAACTCGTTACCGTCAAGCCAATCCCACATTTTTATTATTAATTAGGTTCATTCTGTTGTTTTTAATTTACCGATGTCGTGGAGTCGAGCATAAATAGAAAATGTAACAAAAAGATCGTCTCATTCGAACAATTTCTCGTCGCGGATTTTCAAAATGAGCCTGATTTGACGAGATATTTTGCAGCTAAAAAACCTGGACAACTGGGTGTCCCGAAGACATTTTTCGGGAACAGAATTATTTCATTAAAAAAGAAAAAAAACAGGCTGACCCGGTAAACCAGGACGTCTGACAACCCTGACTATGACACAACAAACAGCGACATATCTTCCTCACTGAGTGAATCCAAGCTCAGCACAAACCTAAGAACTCAGTACAACAACCAGCCGAGGCTGTATCATCGGTCATCAAGTAACTAGTCATCATTCATTCACTGGCTGCCGTCTCCACACCGAAGGTTGGCTACCTTTGAGCCCCATTTTACTCTGTCTCTTCTTTTGATGGTGCACGTTGTCCTATGTTCACCTGACCACTTTTTGCAGTCCACTTTCTATCAGGTAATTCACTTTCTTTCTTTCATTCTATTCTTCTTTTTACCGGTAGGTGTCGCATGCTTTAGTCGATGATGTGTTTTCTATGAGGAGTACATTAGTACATTCTATGGCTTGGCACATAGTGATATTGTATTGGTTATTGGTTATGGAAGGCCTCGGTATCACCGCAAACGAATTAAAATCCATAATTGCTCAACCGCCCGTGCCAGTGGAATCATCCGAATTACCAACTCATCTCCCAAACAAAGAAAGGTAGCTGTAGTCCCCATCGTTGCAGATATTGTATTGTTTTATTATGACGCAAACTCCATCAATCCATCTTCTTCTTGGTCTACCTCTATAATATCTTGGTTGTTCATTTTTAGTAACTCTCAAGTTACTATCATCAACCCAGTAATGACATCATTTTCATGTTTACAGGCCGTAAAGACACACACACACATACACAATTGCACTTTTACTTTTACCTTAGGTAATGCCCATAGGTGTTGACGTTGTGTGTAGCGGGCCATGGTGTGTGTGTCGATCTTCTAGTCCTTCACTCACGCTATCTAGAGTTAGACCGCGTTCCTGGTTATGTCCACGGAACACATCACAAACAAACACGCAACACGACCTGAAGTAAAGCGATCACTAAATCCGATGCTGGCGATCACAAGTTATCCTGAGATGCAGTTCGCAAACACAAACTGGCAGTTCAGTCCCGTGCAGTGGTTGACATGTGTCAATCCAATCACACAGAGAGACATGCCAGATCAAAGATAATTGAGTGCGTCTCGTGACGACCGCTGTCACGGCCTGACTCCGAGACGTGTACTTTGGTGACGCATTGCTTTACCACTGCAGGAAGGCCTAACTCAGGTTGAAGGCACGTTAGACGTCGCAGGCGCCTTGGGGAATTTCTCAAAAGATAATTGATGAAATAGTTCGGCTCGTTCGAGGTACAGGTGTTGGTGTTACGTCACAACACTGGGGAAACAGCCGCAACATTGAAGAGCAATGTACAGAATGTGTTGTTGAACTCTACACTATGTATAGGATCATTGTATATGAGATCGTTAGGGCTAGATCTCAATTGTGAATACATGACAATCTCAGGACAGACAATCTCAGGACAGACAATCTCAGGACATGACAATCTCAGGACATGACAATCTCAGGACATGACAATCTCAGGACAGACAATCTCAGGACATGACAATCTCAGGACATGACAATCTCAGGACATGACAATCTCAGGACATGACAATCTCAGGACATGACAATCTCAGGACAGACAATCTCAGGACATGACAATCTCAGGACATGACAATCTCAGGACATGACAATCTCAGGACATGACAATCTCAGGACAGACAATCTCAGGACATGACAATCTCAGGACATGACAATCTCAGGACATGACAATCTCAGGACAGACAATCTCAAGACATGACAATCTCAGGACATGACAATCTCAGGACATGACAATCTCAGGACAGACAATCTCAGGACATGACAATCTCAGGACATGACAATCTCAGGACATGACAATCTCAGGACAGACAATCTCAGGACATGACAATCTCAGGACATGACAATCTCAAGACATGACAATCTCAGGACATGACAATCTCAGGACATGACAATCTCAGGACATGACAATCTCAGGACATGACAATCTCAGGACAGACAATCTCAAGACATGACAATCTCAGGACATGACAATCTCAGGACAGACAATCTCAGGACATGACAATCTCAGGACATGACAATCTCAGGACATGACAATCTCAGGACAGACAATCTCAGGACATGACAATCTCAGGACATGACAATCTCAGGACATGACAATCTCAAGACATGACAATCTCAGGACATGACAATCTCAGGACATGACAATCTCAAGACATGACAATCTCAGGACAGACAATCTCAGGACATGACAATCTCAGGACATGACAATCTCAGGACAGACAATCTCAGGACATGACAATCTCAGGACATGACAATCTCAGGACAGACAATCTCAAGACATGACAATCTCAGGACATGACAATCTCAGGACAGACAATCTCAAGACATGACAATCTCAAGACATGACAATCTCAGGACATGACAATCTCAGGACAGACAATCTCAGGACATGACAATCTCAGGACATGACAATCTCAGGACAGACAATCTCAGGACAGACAATCTCAGGACATGACAATCTCAGGACAGACAATCTCAGGACATGACAATCTCAGGACAGACAATCTCAGGACATGACAATCTCAGGACATGACAATCTCAGGACAGACAATCTCAGGACATGACAATCTCAGGACATGACAATCTCAGGACATGACAATCTCAGGACATGACAATCTCAGGACATGACAATCTCAGGACATGACAATCTCAGGACATGACAATCTCAGGACAGACACATTCTTCACTGTGGAAGCAAGAACCCGCAGTATAACTTTAATGAGTTGTCGAACATTATTTGATGGTGTCAGACTTTAGATATATCAAGACATGAGACGTCACGCGCAGGAGGGCACTAAGTGGAGAAAATGTATTAACGTATCAAACATGGTGGGGGGAACTTACAACTGAATGCTAGTCGGTCCGCGGTCCCGCAGAGAAAAATGTTGAATTGAGACAAACTTTCCTTATTTAATTGAGTACATGATGCAACCCGAGCTATGACGGTGTAGAACAATCTTCAAGTTTACAAGCAACACAACAATTGTTGCTTTAGTTCTCGTCTCAAGATGCTACAATGCCTTGCAGTATCATCATCGAGTGCCGTCCCCGCATCGAAGGTTGGCTACCATTGAGCGTCCTTCCACTCTGTCCCTTGATTTGATGGCACAGATTTTCATTGGCTGACTTGTCCATCTTTTGATGTTATTTGTCCATGTTAGTCTTGGTCTGTCTCTGCCTCTTTTCCCTTCCAAGATTACTTTTATTAGGCTGTTGTGTCTTTTAACATGCCCCAACAATTTCATTTGTCTTGTTCTATTGTGTTTAGTAGTTCTCTATTTTTAGTTGTTTTAAAACGTCATTGTTTCGCACAATATTGAGAGTAATGAAAACGTTTTTAAAGAGACCAAAACAAAAAGAGAGCGAATTTCCAATATTAGGAAAAAACAATCATAATTTTTTTGGCTATGTAATGAGAATGGAACAGCTGAAATATATTGTAACAACTGGGAAAATTGAAGGACTAAGAGATTGAGGGAAGTAAATAGAAAAATTCCAGACAGCTTAAGAGAATGGCTTGGCAGAAGGCCTTAAGAGAATGGCTTGGCAGAAGGCCAACAACATAGATGATAAATAACTGTCATGATCGAAAGTTGTGAAGAGACTTGATCACCTACGCCAGGAGGCGTGGTACTTGATGACGATGATGATTTTCGCACGGCCCCACATTTAATATTTGATAAGGGTGCTAATCTCCAAGCTTATTTGGGCAACATTGCCTCAGTGTCTTCTATTTCATTAGTCCATTCTCTCTCTCTCTCTCTCTCTCTGCGTTCAGGACTCAATCAGAGTAAGGATTCCAGACTCTCATATGAAGTCAGCTGTCAGGCTAAGTGTGTTGATCGCCCCACAGACAGAACATCACAATTAGAGTCTGTCAGATCCACTCTGACTGAACACCCGTTAATACGTCGTCGGTCTCAGGACAGGAAGGACTCAAGTTTAAAACCCACCAGATGCGGTGGTCATTTGTCAAGAATGTGAACAATTAATACATATTTTAAAATTATGTTACTCTCTCCTGATCTCGTTGGTAGTGAGATCCGATGTCTATCCCTCTCGGAAAACGGCAACGGAAGGTCCCGTGTGCACTCTCCGCACGTTAAAGAACTCTTAGTGGTTAAAATCGAAAAGAGTAGGCCATAAATATGCCGCTGCCCGGGCAAAATTATCAGCAAAAACCTTCTCACACAGTGGATCCTAGGCCGTGTTACGGTGTTCGTGCATGAGGCCAGGATTCTTCACGAATGTTATGAGATTCTCAAAGGGGATATCAGAGCACTTCTGGATTCGTTCGTTGTGCAGTGATTGTGATCTTCACAACAAAAAAGAAAGTGGTAAATTATAGTGGTAACACGTCACCATGTTAAAATTGGTGAATTCTAGAATTACACACTACCATGTTACAAGGGGTGAATTATAGATGTTATACGCCACCATGTGCGCTGCCGGGGCCCGAAAGGGAGTAAAGAATAGCGGCGCTGTACCCTACCAGGCATGTTCGTAAGAGGCGAGAAAGGAGGGTTAGGCATGGGACTGGCTATCCCATACTGTAAAAAAATAAGCCGAAAAAACTTCACAAACATGAACAAGAAATGATGAAAGCCATCAAACTATTAAAAGATGGTAAAGCCACAGGACCAGATGAAATTCCTTCGGAAGCCATCAAAGCAGATATTAACACCTCTACCAAGATGTTACATGATCTATTGGATCAAATTTGGGAGAGGGAAGAAATACCTAAAGACTGGAGAGGAGGTTATATGATCAAACTACCAAAGAAAGGAAGTTTACAGGAGTGCACAAATTATAGGGGAATTATGCTACTATCAGTGCCAGGAAAAATATTAGGCAGAATCATTCTGGAGAGACTAAAAGAGGCTATAGAGAAACACTTGAGAGATGAACAAGCAGGTTTTAGGAAGAACAGATCATGTGCTGATCAAATAACTACTCTACGTATAATAGTTGAACAAAGTTTAGAACTAAAATCCCCACTTTATATTGGATTCATAGATTACGAAAAGGCATTTGATAGTTTAGACAGAAGAATGCTTTGGAAGTTGCTGAGTCATTATGGAATCCCCATAAAGTTTATTAACCTGATAAAAACAATGTATGAAGGAACAAAATGTAGTGTGGTGCATGAAGGACAGCTTACAGAAGCATTTGAAATAAGAACAGGAGTAAGGCAAGGATGCCTTCTGTCTCCATTTCTCTTTCTACTGGCCATAGATTGGATTATGAAAATAACTCAAAACAACAGAAATGGGATCCAGTGGTCACTGACCAAACAACTTGATGATTTAGACTTTGCTGATGACATAGCTCTCCTATCACACAGCCACCAACAGATGCAAGATAAAATGAGTATATTAGATGAGAGATCACAACAGCTAGGACTAAAGATTAATAGAGATAGGACCAACATTATGAGAATTAATGCAGTTGGCAATAACCAAATAAAACTAGGAGAAATACCTCTACTAGACGTACAATCTTATATATATCTGGGCAGTAATATAGATAAAGACGGAGGAACAGAAAACGATACCAAAATAAGGATATCAAAAGCAAGAGGAGCTTTCATTGCACTGGGAAACATATGGAAATCCAAAGAAATTAGGCTAAATACAAAAATACAAATTTTCAACTCCAATGTTAAGTCGGTTCTATTATATGGCTGTGAAACATGGAGAATAACAAAATTGACAATCACGAAGGTACAGACTTTCATTAATGGATGCTTGCGCAGAATAAAGGGATGGAAATGGCAGGACAAAGTCACAAACGTGGAATTATGGAAATGTACGGTCAAATACCAGTGGATAAAGAAATACAGCGAAGACGATGGCGATGGATAGGACACACACTACGGAAACCAACTGAGAGTATTACACAACAGGCCCTTTTTTGGAATCCCCAGGGGAAAAGACAAAGAGGAAGACCAAGGAATTCTTGGAGAAGACAGATTGAAGCAGAGATGAAGATGATGGGGAAGACATGGAATGATCTTAAAAGAATTGCAAAAAACAGAACGACTTGGAAAGTGTTTGTTGAAGACCTATGCTCCACTGGGAGCTAAAAGTAGAAGAAGAAGAGATTGCCTCAGTGTCTTCTATTTCATTAGTCCATTCTCTCTCTCTCTCTCTCTCTCTGCGTTCAGGACTCAATCAGAGTAAGGATTCCAGACTCTCATATGAAGTCAGCTGTCAGGCTAAGTGTGTTGATCGCCCCACAGACAGAACATCACAATTAGAGTCTGTCAGATCCACTCTGACTGAACACCCGTTAATACGTTGCACTGTGTTCTGCGCCAGTGGCCCAGTGCATCCGATTTCAGCCAGCATTTTTTCAGGTTTGCTTTCCTTAGCCTTTGATTGTCCCCAATCTTCCTGCAAGGCAGCAGTTGATCTTTTCTGTCGGGGGATTCTGCCCTTAGATGGTCGGCCTTCCCAGGTTTACGAGCACCATCTGCCCGAGTCACTAGAGGTGACTAACACAGACATGCGACTTGTAATATGAGGAAACTGCAACAAGGAACACATTTCATGCATAGCCTTCATTTGTTCCCGCGCCTATCCCCATATACCGGTAAGTCACGTCCTCTTGAAAATGATGATCATCATAGCACTTGATGATGTTAGGCCATCGTTGATGACTCCAATTCCGAACATATAGACACACAGTCAGTCGTCAATTTATTCTTGTTGCACATCAAACAGCAGACCGTAAGATTTGCGCACGGCCGGTTTAGGGAACCAATACGATGACGTAGGACACAATGTCGCCAAACTCATAATCTCGATACCTTTAGACTTATGTCTGATTACTCAAGTGTAAACAGTCTACGACGAACAAAACACGAAGCAACTTCCCAAAGAGACAAAACTGCGACTGACGAAGTAGTTTACATTAATGTGTAACGTGGAAATAACTTGTGTCAAAGAATCCCAATAACGGTCTTGAACAGCACTAATGTGACGTAAAGCACAGATCTAGTCTAGACGGAGGAATGTCTCACTCACAACACTTGATTCGTCAAAAAACGGACTGTTGTCGACCTACGACCTCGCCTTAGCGACACAGATGTATCAAGCATATCATCATTTTGACTTTTACGCAGAAAAGTGCAATGAAGATCCGAAATTAATCAGACCTTGGGTGCATTTTCTGCAGCGATCGAGAGGACGTGGACTAGATCCGTCATCTTGGAAACGGAAGTCTCATTAGTCCATTCAATGTTAAGTCTGCCCTACTTTCTCTTCTCCTTGCTGCTGGGATATTAATGCCCCATTGATGATGCTGTCTAGTTGTGGTCGTGTTTACGTGCCCGCTGCACTGTTGCTCTTAACCAAATCATCGCGTGACCCAAAACTGTGCTGCCGACGTCGTTATCTCCCATTTTATCTTCTCGAAATGATCATTATTCTCGCCAGATGATCACTTCCGTGTGGAGAAATGTATTTTCTCTTCGACCATTAGTGTCCAAGTTTGGTGTTGCTAGCAGAGTTTGAGAGGAATATTAGTGTCCAAGTTTGGTGTTGCTAGCAGAGTTTGAGAGGTATATAAGTGTCCAAGTTTGGTGTTGCTAGCAGAGTTTGAGAGGAATATTAGTGTCCAAGTTTGGTGTTGTTAACAAGAGTTTGAGAGGAATATTAGTGTCCAGGTTTGGTGTTGCTAGCAGAGTTTGAGAGGAATATTAGTGTCCTAGTTGGATGTTGCTAGCAGAGTTTGAGAGGAATATTAGTGTCCAAGTTTGGTGTTGCTAGCAGAGTTTGAGAGGTATATTAGTGTCCAAGTTTGGTGCTGCTAGCAGAGTTTGAGAGGAATATTAGTGTCCAAGTTTGGTGTTGCTAGCAGAGTTTGAGAGGAATATTAGTACCCTAGTTTGATGTTGCTAGCAGAGTTTGAGAGGAATATTGGTGTCCAAGTTTGGTGTTGTTAGCAAGAGTTTGAGAGGAATATTAGTGTCCTAGTTTGATGTTGCTACCAGATTTTGAGGGAATATTAGTGTTCAAGTTTGGTGTTGCTAGCAGAGTTTGAGCGGAATATTAGTGTCCTAGTTTGATGTTGCTAGCAGAGTTTGAGAGGAATATTGGTGTCCTAGTTTGATGTTGCTAGCAGAGTTTGAGAGGAATATTAGTGTCCTAGTTTGATGTTGCTAGCAGAGTTGAGAGGAATATTGGTGTCCAAGTTTGATGTTGCTAGCAGAGTTTGAGAGGGATATTAGTGTTCAAGTTTGATGTTGCTAACAGAGTGTGAGAGGAATATTAGTGTCCAAGTTTGGTGTTGCTAGCAGAGTGTGAGAGGAGTATTGGTATCCAAGTTTGGTGTTGCTAGCAAAATTTGAAAGGAATATTAGTGTTCAAGTTTGATGTTGCTAGCAGAGTGTGAGAGGAATATTAGTGTCCAAGTTTGGTGTTGCTAGCAGAGTGTGAGAGGAATATTAGTGTCCAAGTTTGGTGTTGCTAGCAGAGTGTGAGAGGAATATTAGTGTCCTAGTTGGATGTTACTAGCAGAGTTTGAGAGGAATATTAGTGTCCTAGTTGGATGTTGCTAGCAGAGTTTGAGAGGAATATTAGTGTCCAAGTTTGATGTTGTTAGCAGAGTTTGAGAGGAATATTGGTGTCCAAGTTTGGTGTTGCTAGCAGAGTTTGAGGGGAATATTAGTGTTCAAGTTTGGTGTTGCTAGCAGAGTTTGAGCGGAATATTAGTGTCCTAGTTTGATGTTGCTAGCAGAGTTTGAGAGGAATATTGGTGTCCTAGTTTGATGTTGCTAGCAGAGTTTGAGAGGAATATCAGTGTCCTAGTTTGATGTTGCTAGCAGAGTTTGAGAGGAATATTGGTGTCCAAGTTTGATGTTGCTAGCAGAGTTTGAGAGGGATATTAGTGTTCAAGTTTGATGTTGCTAACAGAGTGTGAGAGGAATATTAGTGTCCAAGTTTGGTGTTGCTAGCAGAGTGTGAGAGGAATATTAGTGTCCAAGTTTCCTGTTGCTAGCAGAGTGTGAGAGGAATATTAGTGTTCAAGTTTGATGTTGCTAGCAGAGTTTTAGAGGAATGTTGGTGTCCAAGTTTGGTGTTGCTAGCAGAGTGTGAGAGGAATATTAGTGTCCAAGTTTGGTGTTGCTAGCAGAGTGTGAGAGGAATATTAGTGTCCTAGTTGGATGTTACTAGCAGAGTTTGAGAGGAATATTAGTGTCCAAGTTTGATGTTGCTAGCAGAGTTTGAGAGGTATATTAGTGTCCAAGTTTGGTTCTGCTAGCAGAGTTTGAGAGGAATATTAGTGTCCAAGTTTGGTGTTGCTAGCAGAGTTTGAGAGGAATATTAGTACCCAGTTTGATGTTGCTAGCAGAGTTTGAGAGGAATATTAGTGTCCAAGTTGGATGTTGCTAGCAGAGTTTGAGAGGAATATTAGTGTCCAAGTTTGATGTTGTTAGCAGAGTTTGAGAGGAATATTGGTGTCCAAGTTTGGTGTGTTAGCAAGAGTTTGAGAGGAATATTAGTATCCTAGTTTGATGTTGCTAGCAGAGTTTGAGGGGAATATTAGTGTTCAAGTTTGGTGTTGCTAGCAGAGTTTGAGCGGAATATTAGTGTCCTAGTTTGATGTTGCTAGCAGAGTTTGAGAGGAGTATTGGTATCCAAGTTTGGTGTTGCTAGCAAAATTTGAGAGGAATATTAGTGTTCAAGTTTGATGTTGCTAGCAGAGTGTGAGAGGAATATTACTGTCCAAGTTTGGTGTTGCTAGCAGAGTGTGAGAGGAATATTAGTGTCCAAGTTTGGTGTTGCTAGCAGAGTTTGAGAGGAATATTAGTACCCCAGTTTGATGTTGCTAGCAGAGTTTGAGAGGAGTATTAGTGTCCATGTTTGGTGTTGCTAGCAGAGTTTGAGAGGAATATTAGTACCCCAGTTTGATGTTGCTAGCAGAGTTTGAGAGGAATGTTGGTGTCCATGTTTGGTGTTGCTAGCAGAGTTTGAGAGGAATGTTGGTGTCCAAGTTTGGTGTTGCTAGCAGAGTGTGAGAGGAATGTTGGTGTCCATGTTTGGTGTTGCTAGCATAGTTTGAGAGGAATATTGGTGTCCATGTTTGGTGTTGCTAGCAGAGTTTGAGAGGAATGTTGGTGTCCAAGTTTGATGTTGCTAGCAGAGTTGAGAGGAATATTAGTGTCCAAGTTTGGTGTTGCTAGCAGAGTTTGAGAGGAATGTTGGTGTCCATGTTTGGTGTTGCTAGCAGAGTTTGAGAGGAATATTAGTGTCCAAGTTTGGTGTTGCTAGCAGAGTTTGAGAGGAATATTAGTGTCCAAGTTTGGTGTTGCTAGCAGAGTTTGAGAGGAATATTAGTGTCCAAGTTTGGTGTTGCTAGCAGAGTTTGAGAGGAATGTTGGTGTCCATGTTTGGTGTTGCTAGCAGAGTTTGAGAGGAATATTAGTGTCCAAGTTTGGTGTTGCTAGCAGAGTTGAGAGGAATGTTGGTGTCCAAGTTTGGTGTTGCTAGCAGAGTTTGAGAGGAATGTTAGTGTCCAAGTTTGGTGTTGCTAGCAGAGTTTGAGAGGAATGTTAGTGTCCAAGTTTGGTGTTGCTAGCAGAGTTTGAGAGGAATGTTGGTGTCCATGTTGGTGTTGCTAGCAGAGTTTGAGAGGAATGTTGGTGTCCAAGTTTGGTGTTGCTAGCAGAGTGTGAGAGGAATATTAGTGTTCAAGTTTGATGTTGCTACCAGATTTTGAGGGGAATATTAGTGTTCAAGTTTGGTGTTGCTAGCAGAGTTTGAGCGGAATATTAGTGTCCTAGTTTGATGTTGCTAGCAGAGTTGAGAGGAATATTGGTGTCCTAGTTTGATGTTGCTAGCAGAGTTTGAGAGGAATATTAGTGTCCTAGTTTGATGTTGCTAGCAGAGTTTGAGAGGAATATTGGTGTCCAAGTTTGATGTTGCTAGCAGAGTTTGAGAGGGATATTAGTGTTCAAGTTTGATGTTGCTAACAGAGTGTGAGAGGAATATTAGTGTCCAAGTTTGGTGTTGCTAGCAGAGTGTGAGAGGAGTATTGGTATCCAAGTTTGGTGTTGCTAGCAAAATTTGAAAGGAATATTAGTGTTCAAGTTTGATGTTGCTAGCAGAGTGTGAGAGGAATATTAGTGTCCAAGTTTGGTGTTGCTAGCAGAGTGTGAGAGGAATATTAGTGTCCAAGTTTGGTGTTGCTAGCAGAGTGTGAGAGGAATATTAGTGTCCTAGTTGGATGTTACTAGCAGAGTTTGAGAGGAATATTAGTGTCCTAGTTGGATGTTGCTAGCAGAGTTTGAGAGGAATATTAGTGTCCAAGTTTGATGTTGTTAGCAGAGTTTGAGAGGAATATTGGTGTCCAAGTTTGGTGTTGCTAGCAGAGTTTGAGGGGAATATTAGTGTTCAAGTTTGGTGTTGCTAGCAGAGTTTGAGCGGAATATTAGTGTCCTAGTTTGATGTTGCTAGCAGAGTTTGAGAGGAATATTGGTGTCCTAGTTTGATGTTGCTAGCAGAGTTTGAGAGGAATATCAGTGTCCTAGTTTGATGTTGCTAGCAGAGTTTGAGAGGAATATTGGTGTCCAAGTTTGATGTTGCTAGCAGAGTTTGAGAGGGATATTAGTGTTCAAGTTTGATGTTGCTAACAGAGTGTGAGAGGAATATTAGTGTCCAAGTTTGGTGTTGCTAGCAGAGTGTGAGAGGAATATTAGTGTCCAAGTTTCCTGTTGCTAGCAGAGTGTGAGAGGAATATTAGTGTTCAAGTTTGATGTTGCTAGCAGAGTTTTAGAGGAATGTTGGTGTCCAAGTTTGGTGTTGCTAGCAGAGTGTGAGAGGAATATTAGTGTCCAAGTTTGGTGTTGCTAGCAGAGTGTGAGAGGAATATTAGTGTCCTAGTTGGATGTTACTAGCAGAGTTTGAGAGGAATATTAGTGTCCAAGTTTGATGTTGCTAGCAGAGTTTGAGAGGTATATTAGTGTCCAAGTTTGGTTCTGCTAGCAGAGTTTGAGAGGAATATTAGTGTCCAAGTTTGGTGTTGCTAGCAGAGTTTGAGAGGAATATTAGTACCCCAGTTTGATGTTGCTAGCAGAGTTTGAGAGGAATATTAGTGTCCAAGTTGGATGTTGCTAGCAGAGTTTGAGAGGAATATTAGTGTCCAAGTTTGATGTTGTTAGCAGAGTTTGAGAGGAATATTGGTGTCCAAGTTTGGTGTTGTTAGCAAGAGTTTGAGAGGAATATTAGTATCCTAGTTTGATGTTGCTAGCAGAGTTTGAGGGGAATATTAGTGTTCAAGTTTGGTGTTGCTAGCAGAGTTTGAGCGGAATATTAGTGTCCTAGTTTGATGTTGCTAGCAGAGTTTGAGAGGAATATTGGTGTCCAAGTTTGGTGTTGTTAGCAAGAGTTTGAGAGGAATATTAGTATCCTAGTTTGATGTTGCTAGCAGAGTTTGAGGGGAATATTAGTGTTCAAGTTTGGTGTTGCTAGCAGAGTTTGAGCGGAATATTAGTGTCCTAGTTTGATGTTGCTAGCAGAGTTTGAGAGGAATATTGGTGTCCTAGTTTGATGTTGCTAGCAGAGTTTGAGAGGAATATTGGTGTCCAAGTTTGGTGTTGTTAGCAAGAGTTTGAGAGGAATATTAGTATCCTAGTTTGATGTTGCTAGCAGAGTTTGAGGGGAATATTAGTGTTCAAGTTTGGTGTTGCTAGCAGAGTTTGAGCGGAATATTAGTGTCCTAGTTTGATGTTGCTAGCAGAGTTTGAGAGGAATATTGGTGTCCAAGTTTGGTGTTGTTAGCAAGAGTTTGAGAGGAATATTAGTATCCTAGTTTGATGTTGCTAGCAGAGTTTGAGGGGAATATTAGTGTTCAAGTTTGGTGTTGCTAGCAGAGTTTGAGCGGAATATTAGTGTCCTAGTTTGATGTTGCTAGCAGAGTTTGAGAGGAATATTGGTGTCCTAGTTGGATGTTGCTAGCAGAGTTTGAGAGGAATATTAGTGTCCTAGTTTGATGTTGCTAGCAGAGTTTGAGAGGAATATTGGTGTCCAAGTTTGATGTTGCTAGCAGAGTTTGAGAGGGATATTAGTGTTCAAGTTTGATGTTGCTAACAGAGTTTGAGGGGAATATTAGTGTCCAAGTTTGGTGTTGCTAGCAGAGTGTGAGAGGAGTATTGGTATCCAAGTTTGGTGTTGCTAGCAAAATTTGAAAGGAATATTAGTGTTCAAGTTTGATGTTGCTAGCAGAGTGTGAGAGGAATATTAGTGTCCAAGTTTGGTGTTGCTAGCAGAGTGTGAGAGGAATATTAGTGTCCAAGTTTGGTGTTGCTAGCAGAGTGTGAGAGGAATATTAGTGTCCTAGTTGGATGTTACTAGCAGAGTTTGAGAGGAATATTAGTGTCCTAGTTGGATGTTGCTAGCAGAGTTTGAGAGGAATATTAGTGTCCAAGTTTGATGTTGTTAGCAGAGTTTGAGAGGAATATTGGTGTCCAAGTTTGGTGTTGCTAGCAGAGTTTGAGGGGAATATTAGTGTTCAAGTTTGGTGTTGCTAGCAGAGTTTGAGCGGAATATTAGTGTCCTAGTTTGATGTTGCTAGCAGAGTTTGAGAGGAATATTGGTGTCCTAGTTTGATGTTGCTAGCAGAGTTTGAGAGGAATATCAGTGTCCTAGTTTGATGTTGCTAGCAGAGTTTGAGAGGAATATTGGTGTCCAAGTTTGATGTTGCTAGCAGAGTTTGAGAGGGATATTAGTGTTCAAGTTTGATGTTGCTAACAGAGTGTGAGAGGAATATTAGTGTCCAAGTTTGGTGTTGCTAGCAGAGTGTGAGAGGAATATTAGTGTCCAAGTTTCCTGTTGCTAGCAGAGTGTGAGAGGAATATTAGTGTTCAAGTTTGATGTTGCTAGCAGAGTTTTAGAGGAATGTTGGTGTCCAAGTTTGGTGTTGCTAGCAGAGTGTGAGAGGAATATTAGTGTCCAAGTTTGGTGTTGCTAGCAGAGTGTGAGAGGAATATTAGTGTCCTAGTTGGATGTTACTAGCAGAGTTTGAGAGGAATATTAGTGTCCAAGTTTGATGTTGCTAGCAGAGTTTGAGAGGTATATTAGTGTCCAAGTTTGGTTCTGCTAGCAGAGTTTGAGAGGAATATTAGTGTCCAAGTTTGGTGTTGCTAGCAGAGTTTGAGAGGAATATTAGTACCCCAGTTTGATGTTGCTAGCAGAGTTGAGAGGAATATTAGTGTCCAAGTTGGATGTTGCTAGCAGAGTTTGAGAGGAATATTAGTGTCCAAGTTTGATGTTGTTAGCAGAGTTTGAGAGGAATATTGGTGTCCAAGTTTGGTGTTGTTAGCAAGAGTTTGAGAGGAATATTAGTATCCTAGTTTGATGTTGCTAGCAGAGTTTGAGGGGAATATTAGTGTCAAGTTTGGTGTTGCTAGCAGAGTTTGAGCGGAATATTAGTGTCCTAGTTTGATGTTGCTAGCAGAGTTTGAGAGGAGTATTGGTATCCAAGTTTGGTGTTGCTAGCAAAATTTGAGAGGAATATTAGTGTTCAAGTTTGATGTTGCTAGCAGAGTGTGAGAGGAATATTACTGTCCAAGTTTGGTGTTGCTAGCAGAGTGTGAGAGGAATATTAGTGTCCAAGTTTGGTGTTGCTAGCAGAGTTTGAGAGGAATATTAGTACCCCAGTTTGATGTTGCTAGCAGAGTTTGAGAGGAGTATTAGTGTCCATGTTGGTGTTGCTAGCAGAGTTTGAGAGGAATATTAGTACCCAGTTTGATGTTGCTAGCAGAGTTTGAGAGGAATGTTGGTGTCCATGTTTGGTGTTGCTAGCAGAGTTTGAGAGGAATGTTGGTGTCCAAGTTTGGTGTTGCTAGCAGAGTTTGAGAGGAATGTTAGTGTCCAAGTTTGGTGTTGCTAGCAGAGTTTGAGAGGAATGTTAGTGTCCAAGTTTGGTGTTGCTAGCAGAGTTTGAGAGGAATGTTGGTGTCCATGTTTGGTGTTGCTAGCAGAGTTTGAGAGGAATGTTGGTGTCCAAGTTTGGTGTTGCTAGCAGAGTGTGAGAGGAATATTAGTGTTCAAGTTTGATGTTGTTAGCAGAGTGTGAGAGGAATATTGGTGTCCAAGTTTGATGTTGCTAGCAGAGTTGAGAGGAATATTAGTGTCCAAGTTTGATGTTGCTAGCAGAGTTTGAGAGGAATGTTGGTGTCCAAGTTTGGTGTTGTTAGCAGAGTTTGAGAGGAAAAAACTTCGGACCAGATGAAATTCCTTCGGAAGCCATCAAAGCAGATATTAACACCTCTACCAAGATGTTACATGACCTATTGGGTAAAATTTGGGAGAGGGAAGAAATACCTAAATACTGGAAAGAATGTTATATGATCAAACTTCAAAAGAAAAGAAGTTTACAGAAGTGCACAAATTATAGGCGAATTATGCTACTATCAGGGCCAGGAAAAGTATTAGGCAGAATCATTCTGGAGAGACTAAAGGAGGCTATAGAGAAACACTTGAGAGATGAACAAGCAGGTTTTAGGTAGAACAGATCATGTGCTGATCAAATAACTGCTCTACGTATAATAGTTGAACAAAGTTTAGAACTAAAATCCCCACTTTATATTGGATTCATAGATTACGAAAAGGCATTTGATAGTTTAGACAGAAGAATGCTTTGGAAGTTGCTGAGTCATTACGGAATCCCCATAAAGTTTATTAACCTGATAAAAACAATGTTTGAAGGAACAAAATGTAGAGTGGTGCATGAAGGACAGCTTACAGAAGCATTTGAAATAAGAACAGGAGTAAGGCAAGGATGCCTCCTGTCCCCATTTCTCTTTCTACTGGCCATAGATTGGATTATGAAAATAACTCAAAACAACAGAAATGGGATCCAGTGGTCACTGACCAAACAACTTGATGATTTAGACTTTGCTGATGACATAGCTCTCCTATCACACAGCCATCAACAGATGCAGGATAAAATGAGTATATTAGATGACAGATCACAACAGCTAGGACTAAAGATTAATAGAGATAAGACCAACATTATGAGAATTAATGCAGTTGGCAATAACCAACTAAAACTAGGAGAAATACCTCTACTAGACGTACAATCTTACATATATCTGGGCAGTAATATAGATAAAGAGGGAGGAACAGAAAATGATACCAAAATAAGGATATCAAAAGCAAGAGGAGCTTTCATAGTACTGGGAAACATATGGAAATCCAAAGAAATTAGGTTAAATACAAAAATAAAAATTTCAACTCAAATGTTAAGTCGGTCCTATTATATGGCTGTGAAACATGGAGAATAACAAAATCGACAATCACGAAGGTACAGACTTTCATTAATGGATGCTTACGCAGAATAAAGGGATGGAAATGGCAGGACAAAGTCACTAACGTGGAATTATGGAAATGTACCGGTCAAATACCAGTGGATAAAGAGATACAGCGTAGACGATGGCGATGGATAGGACACACACTACGAAAGCCAACTGAGAGTATTACACAACAGGCCTTTTTTTGGAATCCCCAGGGGAAAAAAACAAAGAGGAAGACCAAGGAATTCTTGGAGAAGACAGATCGAAGCAGAGATGAAGATGATGGGGAAGACATGGAATAATCTTAATAGAATTGCAAAAAACAGAACGACTTGGAAAGTGTTTGTTGATGACCTATGCTCCACTGGGAGCTAATAGGTAGAAGAGGAAAGAAGTTTGGTGTTGCTAGCAGAGTTTGAGAGGCATACTGTAGCACATAATGCTCTGTATATGTAAGATCCAGTGTAGTCAAGATATGGAAATATTAACAAATATCAAAAACACATGCAAAGATTAACAAGACACACATAATTCAAGTAAATAAATAAACACCGCTACAGTTTAAAAAAAACACACACACAAATAAAGCATTTGATAAGAGATAACATAACTTTAAAGACAGGTGTTTATCAATGACACAAGTTATGGAAATCAACAATGCTATGAACAAATATTTTTATTGGGGGGGGGGGGGAAATTGAAAAAAAATATAGAGAAAAATTGGTATTGTAAAAGCTTTACGTGGTTCATAGACGATACAAATTTGAACGACGTTTCGGCTCAATAGGCTTTCAGCAAGAACAAACAAACATATTTCATACCATTTTTTTCTATATTTAAAAAAAAATTCTCCCCCACATTTAACTTTACTGCAGCTTCGTATTTTTATGCATTTCTTTGCCTTAACCCGTCTGAATAAATAGATCGAGTTATTTACCCATTAATTTATCATTATTTTTATTTGCAGATTATTCTCCAAGATTAATACAATACACAAGAATGGACTTCTGGTCAGCACTCAGCCAATAATGGAGAGGTGATAAATAAGGATACGTGGGAAGTAACTCAACGATGTTGTGTGAGCCAATGGCAGCCTGTCCAGGCCTAGCTATAATGAAGCTTGCACCAACATCATGACGTCTGTGACTGCCAGACTTCCAGCGCCAGACAGTTTTTACTTTTTGCCATTAGTTAGAATTTTTGCCATTAGTTAGAATTTTGCCATTAGTTAGAATTTTTGCCATTAGTTAGAATTTTTGCCATTAGTTAGAATTTTTGCCATTAGTTAGAATTTTTGCCATTAGTTAGAATTTTTGCCATTATTTAGAATTTTTGCCATTAGTTAGAATTTTTGCCATTCCTTAACTTCGCCATTACTCTTGGAATTTATGTCAATTGACTTGAATATTAGTACATCTTTACTTTAAAGATATCATTTATTTTATTGTGTAAATAGTTCTCTGTTTCTTAACTGAGTAGATTTACATTTATTTATAGAATAATTGGATGTGTTGAGAGACAGCAAATAATGGAGTTCTGAAACTGCCGAACGTGACGATAGAGCAATTTAACGTAATTAGAAGAAGTCATGTTTGAAAGAAACATCCAAAATAAAGGGAGAGGGCAAGGCAAATAAAATAGAGGCAGACAAAGTAGACTGGTGGCATCAATAGATGAACTGGAGAACTATGACAGCGTGCACCATCAAAGTGAGACAGTGAAATGGGGGTCCAAGGTAGCCAACCGTGATCATATACGGACTGGTAGTTCGTTTATATATTCTCAAATATTCTACGCTGTATCTACCTTTGAAGTATGCACACATGTTTTTGTTTCTTTTACCACACATATTCTATTAAACTGTATTAACTATTATACACTGTACCTATCATTGGATTGTTCACACATATACCCTTGTCTCTTTGACCACATATACTCTCAACTATTCTAATCTATATCTATCATGGAAGTGTACAGATATCTCCTTGTCTCTTTGACTACATATACTCTCAACTCGTCTACATATTTTCTTTCGTTGAAATATGCACACAAATCTTCTTTCTTTGATCATATTGATTCTCTATTCTTCTACACCGTATCTATTATTGAAGTGTGCACACAAATCTTCTTCTTTGGTCACATTGATTCTCTACTCTTCTACACCGATCCATCATCAAAGTATGACACAAACTAGTTTCTTTCCCTACATATATTCTCAACTCTTCTACACTATACCCATCATTAAAGTGTGCACACAGGTCTTGCTGTCTCTTTGACCGCCAAGACAGCCAGTGTGTTACTGCAACAACAAATTCCTGTATCTGTAGCGTCATCATCGCATGGGATACTCCATGTTTTGATCGCGTTCATTTCCACTCCTTCACGTCATTTATCACATATCGCGCACATACTACGTACATATAGAACCATACAAATTACGTAAAGCTAGCTATTTATTATTTCAAATTTTGTCTTGATATCATTCGTTGACGACTGTGATAAAATAGAAGCCCAGGTGAGTGGCTAATTAAATATAAGGTGATTTGTCCACAATAAGGTAGACATACCTTCTACATGTGATACAGTTATTTACAAAGCGCCCAAAACAATTAAATATGATAGAGGAAATAGACGTCCCAGGCATGTGTAATCAAGTGCATTGCCGCGCCACTAGATGTTGATGTACTACATAGCCTCAGTGTTAAAGGGGCATTTTTCTACACCAAGTCGTTCTGGTTCTATTATTTTTAATTTCACCAAATGTAGATACAAGAATAGCAATCATTCTCACACTGAGGTCTGTGTCAATCATTCTCACACTGAGGTCTGTGTCAATCATTCTCACACTGCGGTCTATGTCAATCATTCTCACACTGAGGTCTGTGTCAATCATTCTCACACTGAGGTCTATGTCAATCATTCTCACACTGAGGTCTATGTCAATCATTCTCACACTGAGGTCTATGTCAATCATTCTCACACTGAGGTCTATGTCAATCATTCTCACACTGACGTCTATGTCAATCATTCTCACACTGAGGTCTATGTCAATCATTCTCACACTGAGGTCTATGTCAATCATTCTCACACTGAGGTCTATGTCAATCATTCTCACACTGAGGTCTATGTCAATCATTCTCACACTACCGTCTATGTCAATCATTCTCACACTGAGGTCTATGTCAATCATTCTCACACTGAGGTCTATGTCAATCATTCTCACACTGAGGTCTATGTCAATCATTCTCACACTGACGTCTATGTCAATCATTCTCACACTGACGTCTATGTCAATCATTCTCACACTGAGGTCTATGTCAATCATTCTCACACTGAGGTCTATGTCAATCATTCTCACACTGAGGTCTATGCCAATCATTCTCACACTGAGGTCTATGTCAATCATTCTCACACTGAGGTCTATGTCAATCATTCTCACACTGAGGTCTATGTCAATCATTCTCACACTGAGGTCTATGTCAATCATTTTCACACTGAGGTCTATGTCAATCATTCTCACACTGAGGTCTATGTCAATCATTCTCAAACTGAGGTCTGTGTCAATCAATCTCACACTGAGGTCTATGTCAATCATTCTCACACTGACGTCTATGTCAATCATCCTCACACTGAGGTCTATGTCAATCATTCTCACACTGAGGTCTATGTCAATCCTTCTCACACTGACGTCTATGTCAATCATTCTCACACTGACGTCTATGTCAATCATTCTCACACTGAGGTCTATGTCAATCATTCTCACACTGAGGTCTATGTCAATCATTTTCACACTGAGGTCTATGTCAATCATTCTCACACTGAGGTCTATGTCAATCATTCTCACACTGAGGTCAATGTCAATCATTCTCACACTGAGGTCTGTGTCAATCATTCTCACACTGAGGTCTATGTCAATCATTCTCACACTGAGGTCTGTGTCAGTCATTCTCACACTGAGGTCTATGTCAATCATCCTCACACTGAGGTCTATGTCAATCATCCTCACACTGAGGTCTATGTCAATCATTCTCACACTGAGGTCTGTGTCAGTCATTCTCACACTGAGGTCTATGTCAATCATCCTCACACTGACGTCTATGTCAATCATTCTCACACTGACGTCTATGTCAATCATTCTCACACTGAGGTCTATGTCAATCATCCTCACACTGAGGTCTATGTCAATCATTCTCACACTGAGATCTGTGTCAGTCATTCTCACACTGAGTTCAATGTCGATCATTCTCATACTGAGGTCTATGTCAATCATTCTCACAATGAGATCAATGTCAATCATTCTCACACTGACGTCTATGTCAATCATCCTCACACTGAGATCTGTGTCAATCATTCTCACACTGAGTTCAATGTCAATCATTCTCACACTGACGTCTATGTCAATCATCCTCACACTGAGGTCTATGTCAATCATTCTCACACTGACGTCTATGTCAATCATTCTCACACTGACGTCTATGTCAATCATTCTCACACTGACGTCTATGTCAATCATTCTCACACTGAGGTCTATGTCAATCATTCTCACACTGAGGTCTATGTCAATCATTCTCACACTGCGGTCTATGTCAATCATTCTCACACTGAGGTCTATGTCAATCATTCTCACACTGAGGTCAATGTCAATCATTCTCACACTGAGGTCTTTATCAATCATTCTCACACTGAGGTCTATGTCAATCATTCTCACACTGAAGTCTGTGTCAGTCATTCTCACACTGAGGTCTATGTCAATCATCCTCACACTGAGGTCTATGTCAATCATTCTCCCACTGAGATCAATGTCAATCATTCTCACACTGAGGTCTATGTCAATCATTCTCACACTGAGATCTGTGTCAGTCATTCTCACACTGAGATCAATGTCAATCATTCTCATACTGAGGTCTATGTCAATCATTCTCACACTGAGTTCAATGTCAATCATTCTCACACTGAGGTCTATGTCAATCATTCTCACACTGAGGTCTATGTCAATCATTCTCACACTGAGTTCAATGTCAATCATTTTCACACTGAGGTTTATGTCAATCATTCTCACACTGAGATCTGTGTCAATCATTCTCACACTGAGTTCAATATCAATCATTCTCACACTGAGGTCTGTGTCAATCATTCTCACACTGAGGTCTATGTCAATCATTCTCACACTGAGGTCTGTGTCAGTCATTCTCACACTGAGGTCTATGTCAATCATCCTCACACTGAGGTCTATGTCAATCATTCTCACACTGAGTTCAATGTCAATCATTCTCACACTGAGGTCTATGTCAATCATTCTCACACTGAGATCTGTGTCAGTCATTCTCACACTGAGGTCTATGTCAATCATTCTCACACTGAGGTCTATGTCAATCATTCTCACACTGAGGTCTATGTCAATCATTCTCACACTGACGTCTATGTCAATCATTCTCACATTGAAATCTGTGTCAATCATCCTCACACTGAGGTCTATGTCAATCATTCTCACACTGAGATCTGTGTCAATCATTCTCACACTGAGATCTGTGTCAATCATTCTCACACTGAGATCTGTGTCAATCATTCTCACACTGAGATCTGTGTCAATCATTCTCACACTGATATCTGTGTCAATCATTCTCACACTGAGATCTGTGTCAATCATTCTCGCACTGAGGTCTGTGTCAATCATTCTCACACTGAGGTCTATGTCAGTCATTCTCACACTGAGGTCTATGTCAATCATTCTCACACTGAGATCTGTGTCAATCATTCTCACACTGAGATCTGTGTCAATCATTCTCACACTGAGTTCAATGTAAATCATTCTCACACTGAGTTCAATGTCAATCATTCTCACACTGAGATCTATGCCAATCATTCCCACAGTGTTCACTAATCTCCCTTTCTCAAGTTCACCCGATGGCTATTAATGGATAGTCCTTTAGTCGTTCGACTGTAGATGGACGTTAAGTGGGCGCAGATGCATTGTGTTGTATTTTATTTGCAGCTTTCGGCCATATACATCCGACTAAAGCACTGCTTTTTTGAGTACCGGACTGCTTTCCCTCTTTGATCCCTACTCACTTGGCAAGACTAGAAAGGTTTGTCTGTTACTAGAGGCACTGCGGAGAGGTGGAGTAGGGTCTGGATGGTTCTGGTTCACTGATCCTGACGCAAGCCATCAGCTGTGAGTCACTAACAGCTTTCAGCTTTGCTGCTGTCAGGCACCGCGACTCCACTCAATAATCTGACCGACGCCATGCCTTCTAACAGTCCTCCGCAAACATATTGTTCTGTTCATGTCCTCCGTGGAAAATCTTCTCAGTTTTTGGGATTGTTTCAGCATCTCTTCTCAGCACACACTCAGAGCGCTCACTTAGAGCGCACACTTAGAGCGCACATTCAGAGCGCACACTTAGAGCGCACACTTAGAGCGCACACTCACAGCGCTCACTTAGAGCGCTCACTTAGAGCGCACACTCAGAGCGCACACTCAGAGCGCACACTTAGAGCGCACACTCAGAGCGCACACTCAGAGTGCACACTTAGAGCGCACACTTAGAGCGCACACTTAGAGCGCACACTTAGAGCGCACACTCAGAGCGCTCACTCAGAGCGCTCACTGAGAGCGCACACTCAGAGCGCACACTCAGAGCGCACACTCAGAGCGCTCACTTAGAGCGCACACTTAGAGCGCACACTTAGAGCGCACACTCAGAGCGCACACTCAGAGCGCACACTCAGAGCGCACACTCAGAGCGCTCACTCAGAGCGCACACTCAGAGCGCACACTCAGATCGCACACTCAGAGCGCACACTCAGAGCGCTCACTCAGAGCGCACACTTAGAGCACACACTCAGAGCGCACACTCAGAGCGCACACTCAGAGCGCACACTCAGAGCGCTCACTCAGAGCGCACACTTAGAGCGCACACTTAGAGCGCACACTCAGAGCGCACACTCAGAGCGCTCACTCAGAGCGCACACTCAGAGCGCACACTCAGAGCGCACACTCAGAGCGCACACTCAGAGCGCACACTCAGAGCGCACACTCAGAGCGCACACACTCCGAGCGCACACACTCCGAGCGCACACACTCCGAGCGCACACACTCCGAGCGCACACACTCCGAGCGCACACATTCAGAGCGCACACTCCGAGCGCAAACTCCGAGCACCAACTCTGCCAGCTATCACTGTGTGCTCCCCCTCATGACTGAATGTTATGAGCTGATCTTACAACAAGATTATGAAGACAGTACTGAACAAAACAAACAACGTTGAGGACAAAGAGGAAAAAAACATGAAGGAAAGGAATGATACAACTAAAACAAAATTAGATAAAATAAAAACGTACTTAACTTTAGATAGAATCCATTCCAGGGCAGGGCGCGCGATTACTTGAGTGAAATGAAAGCAGACGATAAAACTTTGCTACTCATCTAGAATTTTCTAGAAAAATCGACATCCCTAGTCTCATTGTTTCACCAAGTTAAATTCCTGCTTGAAACTGCAGTTACCTGCTCCTGATTTGTTACATAGCACAAGATATCGCTAGCTCTGATGTTTTCACGTAGACAATAATTACATTATTTCTTCGTTCTTTTTTTCCCCTATTTTATTTTCTCACCACTGTTTTGGCTTTATTCAAACAAGAAAATTAAAACAAGACGAGAGTTTTGGGGCATGTTAAAAGACACAGCAGCCTGCTAAAAGTAATCTTGTAAGGTAAAATACAGGGTAAAAGAGGTAGAGGCAGACTTGGAGAACCATGGGCGAGTAACATCAAAAGATGGCCAAGTCAGCTTATGAAATCCTGTACTATTAAAGCAAAAGACAGAGCGGAATGGAGCTTCATGGTAACCAACCTTCGATGCGGAGACTGCACTCAATGATGATGATGAGTGCCTTAGGTTATAAATATTGCAAAACTCGAATGAGAGAGAAAACAATTAATCGAATGTGGAAGAGTATAAAACGTAATGGTGGGGCTGGTTTAAGCCAATGGACATAGGAAAGTTCAATAATTAATTAATGGATTACAGGCTGGAACAGTCGATCCAGAAACATTCTGTTCTAGGAAAACTAAGACACGAACAGATCATAAGAGAAATCGTTTACCACTTACAGGAAGACACGGAATGCAATTTAAAAACCCCAAAAGAAAAACTTGTTAACATCAAGTTATTGACTTAAACTAAACAAAAAGATACATGAAAAGTATCACACAACAATTAATAGTAGCTATGATTCTTAAAAAAATACAACGCGTGCACGAGCAATTGGAAATGCTACAAGAATCAATACAGCAAACAACAAGAGAAGTTATGCTTGTCAGTGAGGAAAAGTTCACGGAAGAATTTTATTTTATTTTGTAGTTGAATGTAACGAGAAATAAGAGTAAACTAGACACAGATAAATATCTTAAAAAATGAAATCGAAACAAGAAAAAAACCGAATTATTGGTGAACGCAGACAAGACAAGAAATTGAAATGCAGTTGAAACGTGACACACCGACGGAGATTATGACATTATTTTACAGAAAGAACATTACAGGGAAACACCCGCTGTTTACAATCAGGACAAGTGTTGATGTAGATGGAAGCATGCAGTAAGAAGGACTGTCGGACTATATGAAGGAAACACAAAGTAAGAAGGACTGCAGGACTATATCAAGGAAACACAAAGTAAGAAGGACTGCAGGACTATATCAAGGAAACACAAAGTAAGAAGGACTGCAGGACTATATCAAGGAAACACAAAGTAAGAAGGACTGCAGGACTATATCAAGGAAACACAAAGTAAGAAGGACTGACGAACTATATCAAGGAAACACAAAGTAAGAAGGACTGACGAACTATATCAAGGAAATATAAAGTAAGAAGGACTGACGAACTATATCAAGGAAATATAAAGTAAGAAGGACTGACGAACTATATCAAGGAAATATAAAGTAAGAAGGACTGACGAACTATATCAAGGAAATATAAAGTAAGAAGGACTGACGAACTATATCAAGGAAATATAAAGTAAGAAGGACTGCAGGACTATATCAAGGAAACACAAAGTAAGAAGGACTGTTGGACTATAAAAAAAAAACAACATAAGTAAACTATAAAAATAATTTTTTGAAACGACCAACAATACCGACAAGAGAAGCAGAGCCTGCTACGTAATGAATACACAGCAGGTGACGCCGCAAATAACCAGAACAGATCCTCCATAATAGTGAACTGGTTCAGCCACAGCGCAGATTTAAGGGAAAAATCCTGACTCACGCGCACATACGAGTACTGACCATGCGACCAGCTCATCTTGTGCCATGATGTTGTCCTTACCCGTCTATCAAGGTACATGACAAATAGTCCAGTTCGTGTCTTAACAAGATATGAAAGCTGAAGAAGATTCAAACTGCAGCCCCAAAAAGAAAGTTACAAGAAAGAAACTTTGGGGCAGTCACGACTACCCCTTGCTAACATGTGAATGTAATATCCCGTGTAGCTTTGTGAGGACAATCAACGGCACTCTCCAGCACTGGGGGAACAAATGATCCGGCTCTGAGAATCACTTCTGTCAAATGTGGAAGGAAATCAATTTAAAATAGTTAAATATAAACAATGAGCAACTATATCGTGCATGGCTGCTGCTGCTGTTGTTGATGCTGCTCTTGTGCACTCGCACATACATCAGCACGGGAGAATGTGCACCCACAAACATCAGCACGGGAGAATGTGCACCCACATACATCAGCACGGGAGAATGTGCACCCACATACATCAGCACGGGAGAATATGCACCCACATACATCAGCACGGGAGAATATGCACCCACATACATCAGCACGGGAGGGTAATTTATGTGCTAACTCTGAATTACTTCTCTTCGGATTAATGTCTCCTTGCACTTTATTCGACCGTTCTATAATCTGTCATTAGGAGGCCCCCGTGTTAGAATTAAAAAGTAAAGAGCCCCCTTCACGCCAAGTGGCGTACAGGGAATATAGTGTTAGTGACCATAAATTTTTACAGACCTTCAGCACATGATTTTTGGGGTAATGTGGTCGGTATTACGCCCGCGCCGCTTTACTTTCTCAGAAAAAAAATCCGGTACCCATTTAAGGCTGGGGGAACCCGAAAGCCGTCGTTTGAGATCGAACCCTACCTTTTGTCCTTTGTAGTCCAGTTACTAACCACTGAGCTATCGCGGCTCCTGTGTTAGAATTAAGAATAGCCTAAACCGAAACCTTGTTGAAAAAAAAATAATTTAATTAAATGCTCACAAAATAGGAGCAGTTGACACACTTAAGTACTTGAGGTCAATCAGGGGATATCACTCGTTAGTAGAAATAACTTACGACACTAAACTCGTAAATTACCGACACAAGAATGTGCAAACACATATAAAGAAGGTAAAAAAATGTGCATACACGCATCAACACGCGAGAACAACAGAAGTAGTCACTGCCATCTGGTTACAGGATGAAAACATGACAACAAACATTTGTGTCACCCCGACAGTTTCACACAAAAACCACTTACTGGTTGCAAAACGTCGTCACAGAGTTGAATCAATAATAACCGCTGCTCCAACATGCACACAACTTACCTGACAAACAAACCACACCCGTACTAGCGCGATCTCCTAGATCTTACACACCTGGAGACACAAGCAGACTCGCAGACGTTTCAAAGACAGGTAGGTGGGGTTGGGGAAAGGGGAGAGGGGGGGGGTCAGAGGTCGCCATTTACTGCAGGTATATACCGTTAACAATGTCACGTTGATCTTTATCTCACGTGACCTTTCTTATCGGACCAGTCGACTTCAAGAAGTAGATCAATAAAAGTGCGGACCTAAGAAAGCAGTTCTACTACTTCGTTTGCTGAATTCAGCCGACGAGATTAGTCGTCTTCGTCATCCGCCCTGTCTGTGTCGCTATTTACAGCACATTGGCGCCTTTCGACTAAATACATCCGACTTTGGGAACACATTTTAAGATACCAGACTGCTTTCCCTCTTCCATCTCTACCCTCAAAGCCAGACTGGATAGTCTGTTATTGACAAGCTCGCTGGCAGCTCTGGCACTGCTGAATGTGGGCTTACTCTGGCACTGCTGAGTGTGGGCTTACTCTGGCACTGCTGAGTGTGGGCTTACTTTAGCACTGCTGAGTGTAGGCTTACTCTGGCACTGCTGAGTGTAGGCTTACTCTGGCACTGCTGAGTATGGGCTTACTTTGGCACTGCTGAGTGTGGGCTTACTCTGGCACTGCTGAGTGAGGGCTTACTCTGGCACTGCTGAGTGTGGTCTTACTCTGGCACTGCTGAGTGTGGTCTTACTCTGGCACTGCTGAGTGTGGGCTTACTCTGGCACTGCTGAGTGTGGGTTTACTCTGGCACTGCTGACTGTTGGCTTACTCTGGCACTGCTGAATGTGGTCTTACTCTGGCACTGCTGAATGTGGTCTTACTCTAGCACTGCTGAATGTGGTCTTACTCTGGCACTGCTGAATTTAGGCTTACTCTGGTACTGCTAAATGTGGTCTTACTCATGCACTGCTGAATGTAGGCTTACTCTGGCACTGCTGAATGTGGTCTAACTCTGGCACTGCTGAATGTAGGCTTACTCTGGCACTGCTGAGTGTGGTATTACTCTGGCACTGCTGAATGAGGTCTAACTCTGGCACTGCTGAGTGTGATCTCGTCTTGCTCTGGACAAAAAGGACATCACTAAGTTTGTTCTTCATTCCTTAAGGGGACAGGAGATGAATGGATGGGACAATGATGTACATATTGAGAGACTGGGGAGTCTAAAGGTGGAATAGGAGTCTGGTCGATCAGGAGTGCTTAGTGGGAAAAGTACATGTATCTACAGTCAACCCCTTACAGGATTAGTAAGTCTGCATGCCCTTCGAGGGATGCTGAGACGGTCGATTCTGGGGATGCCCCGATTACATGTAAACTGATTACATGTAAACTGATTCCATGAATAGAATAGTCTGTTACTAGAGCCAACACGGCGGTAGGGTTGGGTGGATTCGGGCTTTGATCAGCTTTAGTTCACAGTCAGCTATCTCACTGTGTCGGTTCCTACAATGCAGCTAACATACCTTTACAAATCGACACCGATACGCCGGTCTTTGATAAGCGAGCGAGTCACATGCTCACAACCTGGGCGAAGATCGAACGTGAGCGGTGACTCACGGCGCTTGTTTGACGTGCCTTCGCCGCTGGTCTACACATTGGGGGTGACGGAATGAATGTGACAAGTGAATGAATAGAATTATCAATGGTGGCTTGATGTTGCGTGACCTTGAGATCACCAGGGCTGCTGTACACACGCCAGAAATGACACGGCTGTCAATGTTCATTGTGGCGGTCTCTACCGCTGGGGAAATTCATTTTTATAGAGATCTATCGACTGTGATGCTTGTTGGTGCTAAGAGCAATGGGTGGGGGTATGTGGATGGAGAGAGAGAGAGAGAGAGAGAGAGAGAAAGAGAGAGAGAGAGAGAGAGAAGAAGAAGAGAAAAAAAAGAGAAACCAGAGATGACTACAAGAAGAGGATAGTAAGCTCAACCAGAGAGCGAAGATGCGAAATTCGCTGGTCGATACTCCATTCCTGCGCTGAGAAATTAGGAGAATTAAACAACAAATTAGTTGTCACACACACACACACAGAGAGAGAGAGAGAAAGAGAGAGAGAGAGAGAAAGAGAGAAAGAGAGAGAGAGAGAGAGAGAGAGAGAGAAAGAAGAGAGAAAGAGAGAGAGAGAGAAAGTCAAAGAAAGAAGTAAGGAAAAAATTGGGAATATAGAATGGAAGACCGATGTGTCTGATGAGAAAACAGAATATGTATTGTCGTGAGAAAACAGAATATGTATTGTCGTGAGAAAACAGAATATGTATTGTCGTGAGAAAACAAGTACAAGAATGCGAATCTATGTCAAGGTAGCACGGTGGGGAGGGGGCGAGTAGTATTGACATTTATCTTTCATGTTTGTCCCAAGGGCAGACAAGTTCAGTTCAGGTAGAGTGGCGTTGTCTAGGGGATCGAATATTACTACCGGAACCTTCACACCATGCGAGGATTTCACTGCATTTGTTCCCCTTTATTTCAAGCTCGTCCCTGATAATGCCTTAAATGACAGCGATTTTTTTTGCACTAAATGAATTCCCTAAGATATCACTAAATGAATTCCCTAAGATATCACTAAATGAATTCCCTAAGATATCACTATATGAATTCCCTAAGATATCACTATATGAATTCCCTAAGACATCACTATATGAATTCCCTAAGGTATCACTATATGAATTCCCTAAGGTATCACTATATGAATTTCTTAATATATCACTCACTATATGAATTCCTTAATATATCACCATATGAATTCCCTAAGATATCACTATATATATCCCTAATATAATATCCCTAAGATATCACTAAATGAATTCCGTTTTTGATTTTCCTAATCCACCTAGGCGCTGACAATGGACGGATATCTTGTTAACGCGAAAAAAATGCCTTAATAAGTGCAGGTACCATGCCTGCTGTCTCTCGTCACTCTTCACCCCTCAATTTTCCCAGTTGTCACAATATGTTCCAGCTGTTCCCTTCTCATTCATCATCATCGAGTGCCATCTCCGCAACGAAGGTTGCTACCATGGAGCGCCATTCTGCCCTGGCTCTTGCTTTGATAGTGCAGGTTGTCATAGGCTGGTTTGTCCACCTTTTCAAGTTACTCGTCCACGTTAGTCTTGGTCTGCCTGCCTCTGCCTCTTTTACCTTGTATTTTACGAGCTGTTCCCTTCTTATTACATGGCCAAAAAATTAGTATTATTTCACGATTACCCTTCTTAGCTGTCCATTTCTCAACGATAATCTGTAAAACCACAACCTTACAGCTTCAAATGTAAGTATATTATATATGTATGTATGTATGTATGTATATAGTCCTTTCGTGCCGAAGACAGCACATAGGGCAGAACCACAATCTCAAAAACAGAAACATTGCGTGCAAAAATTTCACATATTGCGGAGATCACTGCTTCTCAAATCTATGACTCTACTTCCATAACAATACTTTTTACAATGACAGCTTGTCAAGCTATCGATCAACCTCCTTAGTCGCCTCTTACGACATGTCTGGAAGGTCACAGTGTCACTATTCTTTTGCTTCCCTCATAACGAGGCCCCGGTAACACACGGGCAATATATGTGTGTGTATATGTATATCTGATCCAAATTCTTTTTCTTATTGTTATCATCATGAGAGTGGAATGTATTATGCATATATGAGCTTTTATCAAACATCCGTGATCTTCACGGCTCGCGATAGCTCCATCAGTCATCCCTTAACCCACTATATTGGGTTCTTGTGGTACAACCGATGACGGAATGACACCAGACGGTTCCCAGACACCACTACACGGTGCGCTCATTGAGATAACAGAAAGTAATCATTACATAGAGGATCTAACCTACAGATTGACAGCGTTAAAGTGTCATTGATAACTGCCTGCTGTAATTAAAAATAAAAATAAAACTGCTCGGATAACTGCATTCTTTAATAAAGAATATAAAAAATAGCTATTTATTAATGGAGACAAATGAAAGTCAATATCAGGACGAAAAACAGGGAGAGATGTTCTTAAATACATGACGAGGCCATATCTCCATGACAACATAACAGCTTAAAAAGAAGAGACCAAACCACCACCTTCAGATCGGGCATGTACCACTGAATCATTTCAGGGGAAGGTTATGTTTACAACACTCGGGAAAAAAAACACAAATAATCAACAACGAAATAAAACAAAGAACAATAGATGGTCTAAAGCAGGATCGAACCCGTACCCCTTGCCACAGCGCTTTGCCACGAGAACCAAACGCTAGAGCACACTCTTCAAAAAAGATGGCTAGCACTGACGACATCTTTGACCTCTTCCTCTGAAACGACTCGATGATCGCCTCGGAAGTTTCCTTCCATCAAAATATTCATTTAAGATTATATGTCTCCATGTACCACTGACCAACCACATCAATAAAATACGACGAAACCAAACTCCAGCATGTCCACTCTGTGAGTACCGACATAAAACCTGAGAACATCACCTTTTTGACTGTCCAAAGCACTCTGACAGAAAAGGAACTCGACTTCACCAAAGACCTGATAAAAAGAACAGCTTGTACGGAACTACAAGGGAACTCAGAAATACCTACAGATATCAACACATGGCATTGGGCCGAAGGACGTCAGCTTCATCCCACTACACCCACGCATGTATACTGAGTGATTCGATAAGCATGATAAAAAAAAGTGGAGGCGGGCTCTGTACGCATGCACTGGGTAGAGTCGTTGCAGAAATCCAAAATACGTAAGGTCACCTTTGTCTATGCCCCTTGACATGTGGGAGTACGGGGAAATGAAAGGGCGGACAGGTTGGCTAGCTGCGCTGTCGTTGAGGACGGGCAACCAATGGATCGGGCGGACATCATCAATGCCCTCCGAGATGTGGGAAGAGCACAGGACTTCGACAAACACAGATCCACGTCACTTCTTCCGATGATGGAAATGGGAGTTAAGATGGGCACAGCCAGAAATGAGACACTTAGTGGCCGTGTAAGAAGACTTATTAACCAACATAGAACTGGAGTCGTCAGTCGCTGGACATTGAGGGAATTGCTGAGGAGGGGATCTGAGCACCTATGGACATGTTCGGAGTGCAATGATGATGACCCGCAAATAACTCAATAACTGAGGAGGGGATCTGAGCACCTATGGACATGTTCGGAGTGCAATGATGATGACCCGCAAATAACTCAATAAATCAATAACTCAATAACGTCAGCTTACAGGTTTCTGGATCCATAATAAAGAACAACAATGCGCAATAACACACTAATAGATCAAAGATATACAAATATAGTGTAGAACAAATGGAATAAAGATTACACAACGGGTTACTTAACATATTTGACTGCTCGATATCAAGAAGAGGCAACAAATCTACAGACAGATTTTACAATTCTGTGAAAACTAAAATGTGCTCAAGGAGAGAGATGAATCAACAGAACAATCTCTTCGGTACTGTAACCCCTGCACTTTACTAGCACTATACTCCTTTTTATAACACTTTACCGTCTGTACTTTGCCAGCAGTTACCTGTGTAATATCAGCACGATAACATATGTGCTTTGTCACCTGTACTTTGCCAGCAGTTACCTATATAATATCAGTACGATAACCCATGCACTTTATCACCTGTACTTTGCGAGCAGTTACCTATATAATATCAGTACGATAACCCATGCACTTTATCACCTGTACTTTTCCAGCAGTTACCTATATAATATCAGTACGATAACCCATGCACTTTATCACCTGTATTTTGCCAGCAGTTACCTATGTAATATCAGTACGATAATCCATGTACTTTACCACCTGTACTTTGCCAGCAGTTACCTATATAATATCAGTACGATAACCCATGTACTTTACCACCTGTACTTTGCCAGCAGTTACCTATGTAATATCAGTACGATAACCCATGTACTTTACCACCTGTACTTTGCCAGCAGTTACCTATATAATATCAGTACGATAACCCATGTACTTTACCACCTGTACTTTGCCAACAGTTACCTATATAATATCAGTACGATAACCCATGTACTTTACCACCTGTACTTTGCCAGCAGTTACCTATATAATATCAGTACGATAACCCATGTACTTTACCACCTGTACTTTGCCAGCAGTTACCCATGTAATATCAGTACGATAACCCATGTACTTTACCACCTGTACTTTGCCAGCAGTTACCCATGTAATATCAGTACGATAACGCATGCACTTTACCACCTGTACTTTGCCAGCAGTTACCCATGTAATATCAGTACGATAACCCATGTACTTTACCACCTGTACTTTGCCAGCAGTTACCTATCTAATATCAGTACGATAACCCATGTACTTTACTAACCCTGTCAATTATGTATTTCGCTAGCTTGATTTACATATAAAGAGACTGACTAATCAAAATTCTATTGTCGAGAACACGCGGCTGTGGACCCTGGGAATCCAGATCGTGGTGTGACACTTAAACATGGGTTCATGCTGTCAGTGAAAGCCGGTAGATCTATTACCTTTGTTCTATTTACTTAACCACATTCCAAGATTGATCTATTCAACAAAAATAAAAGACTATCAACTTTCATCAAATTTTTTTTTTCAAGCAACACTAAAAGCGCTTATGAATGACGTCAGTTATCTGGATCAGTTTGTTCCACGCACTTCACGACCCAGTTGTTGACCTTTCATATTTAAAGTATGAGGACGTTCAACTTTCATCGGAGTGTTAGTATCGCGGTGGTTAGGTGAGCTGACTTCAAATACAGCTTATGCAGAGTCTGTGCCTGGGGTAGATTGCACTCTAAACTCACATCTGTACGAATATGTGTCTGAGGTATGCTCAATCTAAACTTAAATCTGTGGAGTTTGTGTCTGAGGTATGCTCAATCTAAACTTAAATCTATGGAGTTTGTGTCTGAGGTATGCTCAATCTAAACTTAAATCTGTAGAGTTTGTGTCTGAGGTATGCTCAATCTAAACTTAAATCTGTGGAGTTTGTGTCTGAGGTATGCTCAATCTAAACTTAAATCTGTGGAGTTTGTGTCTGGGGTATGCTCAATCTAAACTTAAATCTGTAGAGTTTGTGTCTGAGGTATGCTCAATCTAAACTTAAATCTTTAGAGTTTGTGTCTGGGATACGTTCAATCTAAACTTAAATCTGTAGAGTGTGTGTCTGAGGTATGCTCAATCTAAACTTAAATCTGTAGAGTTTGTGTCTGAGGTATGCTCAATCTAAACTTAAATCTGTAGAGTTTGTGTCTGGGATACGTTCAATCTAAACTTAAATCTGTAGAGTTAGTGTCTGGGATACGTTCAATCTAAACTTAAATCTGTAGAGTTAGTGTCTGGGATACGTTCAATCTAAACTTAAATCTGTGGAGTTTGTGTCTGGGATACGTTCAATCTAAACTTAAATCTGTAGAGTTAGTGTCTGGGATACGTTCAATCTAAACTTAAATCTATAGAGTTAGTGTCTGGTATACGTTCAATCTAAACTTAAATCTGTAGAGTTAGTGTCTGGGGTAAGCTCATTCTAATCCACTCTTGAATTTTAAAAAAAGTGATTACAAAAACGACACAATACATTGAAGGCGTGGCCTTAAAATGGACAGATACAATTATGTTATATTAGAAAGAACTTACACCAGTGCTACTTTAGTTGATACAGTGCTACTTTACTTGATACAGTGCTACTTTAGTTGATACAGTGCTACTTTAAGCAATATTGAGCCTGAAGGGAAAAACAAACGATCAAATGATGATTATTCTCTTTGTCAACTGAACAAAGCAATTATTCAAATTGAATTGCACTTTTTCTTCATAACTCTATCGCCTACTCCCACGTGCTCATTGACGACATCGACGATTTACTCTTTCTCTGTTTAGTTATGGTTTATTTTTACGCGGATTACTCGCTTATTATATGATCACTTTCATAGCCAGCCACTTATTCTAACTGACTGTTTAATACATTCACGCTTGTTCTAACTGGCTGTTTAATACATTCACACTTGTTCTAACTGGCTGTTTAATACATTCACACTTGTTCTAACTGGCTGTTTAATACATTCACGCTTGTTCTAACTGGCTGTTTAATACATTCACACTTGTTCTAACTGACTGTTTAATACATTCACACTTGTTCTAACTGACTGTTTAATACATTCACACTTGTTCTAACTGACTGTTTAATACATTCACACTTGTTCTAACTGGCTGTTTAATACATTCACACTTGTTCTACTTTAGTTTAGTTCAGATTATTCACATTCTTATTCCTTTTTTTTTTTTTGCTTCAACATTTGCCTTTCAATGTCGAGAGGAGATATAATTTGCGGTATTTTGTCCGCCTCTGCTGCTGTTATGTTTCCTACTGTTTCCAATATTCCGTCGAATATACATCTCTTTTTGTGGTCGACGTTTAGGGCTGGTGTTCCGGCAATGTTTAGTGAAGGCTCGTTGTGTTGTGATATTTTTGCCTTGTCACGTGACCAAACCATTCTATCAGTGGCGTTACTGGTTTTGGGGTCTGGGCTACCGCTGACATAATAAATAAAAACATACATTATATTCAGTAGGCTAACATAAAGTAATATTTTCTAATGACATCACTACATTTTAAATTACTTACATATTTATTTATGTTAATTATATCCGTCTTGTTTGGGACGAAAATGTCTTGATGACTTTGTCATTGAAAGTACATTTGGGTTGGTTTCTAAGTTTCTGAGGGAATGATTTCTCAATGGACATTAATGCTAAACCAGATTAGCGTTCTCGTGTCTGAGTTGAGCGACAATAAGATTTGATTCTCTTGAGAGCAGAAAAAGTTCTTTATACAGATTGATGCGCATAACGTAGTTATAGGTAGCTATGAAGTTCCGGTAATCAGACATTGTTTCAGTTTCACTTTGTAAGGATTCTGATTGGCTGGATCTAAAATAACCCATGAAACCGCATTGGTGTAGAGGTTTCTTTGCCGTATAATTTTGACGGGAAGTTTTTAATGTCAAGGTCGTTAATACAAGGTCCGGATAGAGGAAAAATGTACCGCTGGCTAATAGAGGTTTCATTGTAGTTTGGGTTTCATTCACAAACGTTATGGTGGTCAGAGGAAAACCTTGCTTTAATAAATGCAAATCAAAGCAAATAAATCATATTGACCTACGAAATGTGTAATAGAATATTCGAAAATTTGTAATATAATTATTTAAAAAATATAATAAATTATCATTTCCTTTTGTATTTCGTTAACATGTTCAGGCAACCGGCGGTATCATAAAGAATGCGCCACTGCATTTTATAGGTTGTTTCTTTATATATTCTATGGGGGGGGGGGGATGTTTATTCCTAACTTTGGGGGGGGGGGGGGAGGATGTTTATACCTAATTTTTTTCTCAGTTCTTCATTTCTGATCTTATCTCTCAGACTGTTTCCTGCCTTTCGTCTAACACATTTCATCTCAGTAGAGGTTATTTGTTTTATTGTTCTTGCATCTACGGTCCAGGGCTGACATTAACAACATTGTGATGAAGATTGTATTGTAGAGTGCCCGTTTTGCCTCTAGAGTTATTTTCTTGTTGGACAATAGTGGCAAGGGGGCCTCGGTAGCCTAGTTGGGAAAACCACCCGACTGGTGTACAGACGTTCGGACAACCCGTGTTCGATTCCTGCTGGAAGCAGTGTGAATTATATTCGTGGTTGGAGAAAAAAAATCTCCCTCAGCGGTCGACCCAGCCACTGGCAGATAATGGCCACCAGGATAGTACTCTGGGAAGGTGAGGAATGCCGTCTCCCCTAGTGAGTTTCGATGCTTGAAGCGGCATTATCCTGAAGTCTCCGAACACTTCTGGATAGGCGGCCGAGCACCTATGGGTGAAAACTCGCTTGCTAAGACGCTGGTTCAAGTCTCGTATTTTCCCCTTAACGTTACTTTTACCTTTCCTGGCGTTTCAGCTTCAATTAATCTTTTCCCCATTTGGATTTCTGCGGCCCTTTTCCAACGACAGATATTTTAATGTGGTACGTGGGTCTCAGGAGGAACGACAGCACACCTCTGTCAACCTTGGGGTTCATTAACGTCAGTGTCGTTTCTCGCTTACACTGTACGGATCACAAGCGAGCAAATCTTGTGACGTGGCACGACATTCATTACCTTAACACTGATGATGTTCGGTGCATCGCCAGACCAGAGACAGAAAGAATGTTTTATAAGAAAACTTCACACAAAATCTGAACGAACAAACAAAAATGGGAGACAGCAGCACTTCTCAACCGACAGAGAAAACGGTTCTCTGGTTTTATTTGAACAACGGTACAGTCAACAAACTAACCCTGGTTCTAGCTTCGTTGAAATACCAAACAAAGCAACGTAACTGAAACTTTTTGGTTCAGGTTAAATCAATACTTATAAACGTTATTTATTTTGACAGTAAACACAATGTAAACGTTAACGACTGCGGCAGCATCCACAAAAACTGTTATTGTAAACACCCACACAGACATACCAACCATACATGCTGTCAACAAAAACACAATCAATCATAAAATATGTCTTATAGACGGACTCTCAATTAGCTTCCATTTTTTAAATAAAATTATTTTTGTTTCGTTTCGTTACAAGTAAACAACAAACAAATAGTAAACAGTGCTTTTTTAAAAATTGCACTTCATTGTTTTCGTCTTCTTAAACTTCTCTTATTCTTTTCCTTATACTTCTCTTAAACTTCTCTTATTTTTTTCCTTATACTTCTCTTAAACTTTTCTTATTCTTTCCTTATACTTCTCTTAAACTTCTCTTATTCTTTCCTTATACTTCTCTTAAACTTCTCTTATTCTTTTCCTTATACTTCTCTTAAACTTTTCTTATTCTTTCCTTATACTTCTCTTAAACTTCTCGTATTCTTTTCCTTATACTTCTCTTAAACTTCTCGTATTCTTTTCCTTATACTTCTCTTAAACTTCTCTTATTCTTTCCTTATACTTCTCTTAAACTTCTCTTATTCTTTCCTTATACTTCTCTTAAACTTCTCTTATTCTTTCCTTATACTTCTCTTCAACTTCTCTTATTCTTTCCTTATACTTCTCTTAAACTTCTCTTATTCTTTCCTTATACTTCTCTTAAACTTCTCTTATTCTTTCCTTATACTTCTCTTAAACTTCTCTTATTCTTTCCTTATACTTCTCTTAAACTTCTCTTCCTCTACTTCCTCTACTTCTTCTGCTCATTCTTCTTTATCTCCTCTTCGAACTGATCTTCCTACTCTTATTTCCCTTCTTTCTTCTTCTTCTTATTATTATTATTCACTAACACCAACTGCTATTACTATTAAAACAACAACTACTACCGCCTCCATTTCCTTTTCGTTTTCTTCTGTGTTATTTTCTCATTCTTCTCCACCATCATCGTTCTCACTTCGTCTCAACTACCTCCCCCCCCCCATCTTCACTTGTTTCTAACACGCCCCTGTCTTTATCTTCTTCATCTTGTTGCAGTTGTGTTGTTGATATTCTTATTTTCTGTATTATTATTCTGTTACCTCGGACAGTCAAAGCAATGTACGGGTTAACAACAAATCTTTCTTTCTTGATCCTTGGCTATCATTGCAGAGTGCTCCAAGTCTTACCCGCCGGCATATTGTGATTTTCTCTTTTTCTCCCTGACATTGACATTATCTACATTTAATTTGGGTTGCTGGCCATTTCTTGCAACATGTAACTAGTTTAGTTGGCCGTGTGCTCTAGCGTTTGTTTCTTGTGCCAATACGCTGTGTCAAGGAGTACAGGTTTGATCCTGCTTCGGGCTGTATATTGTTCGTTCTTTTTTTTTTCCCTACTGTTGATTAATTGTGACCTCTTCCCCTGGAACGATTCCCTGATCTATCGTCTAGGAAGCCTCCCTCCACAATAATATTCATTTATTATTATTACTCTTCAGGCCAGGCTGACCTTTTACTCCAACCCCAGACACGAAAATCTCAGCTTGGTAGAACCTGCCAGAATTACAACTCTGGGGTGGTCGGGGCGCTAGCGACTGTCAAACGCCGCGCTAAGGGCGCTTATATTGTCAGTTAATGCTGTCAAATCTGACAAAGTTCAAGGTCATATTTTCCCGCCATTTAGAAGCACAAAGAGTTTTAACACTGGGTACTACGTCACAACATATTATGGTGGAAGGGGACAGAACTCGTCCGTATCGTCGTTGTCTCCTCTTTGTTCCATGTGTCTACTATCCACTCTGAGGAGAGGTGTGTTGTAGTGGGGTGAGATGTGACAGGAATATAGGCAGATAGACATACCCAAGGAGTTTCTGATATAATCAGATTTTGAATTCACTCTACGCTTCTGCTAAAATGAACTCAGTATTTCAGCAGACACTGCCAGTGCAGCTTGGTCAACTTTGAAAATAAAAAAAAACTTCGCACACACACATACACCACACACACACACGACACACATATACCATTGTCTTAAACAATTTCTCGTTCCAATTACAATCCTCTGTTATAGCAACCAAGCATCCGCTTCTTCCGCTTCATTGACATGCATATAAAATATTGATTATATAAATATATATATGCGCTTTTTGTTAAAGGCACACAAAATAAATTTTCAGAATATTTCTAACACAGCTTTAATATTTCATTAATGTAGTTTTTAACACCATGCCTGTGCTTGTATCTGGACAACTAATTTCATAATTTGCTGCAAGCTGTTTATGCAAAATTCATACAAATATTAGCAAGAGTTATGTTTCTCCTTTGTTGTTCGGGAGGCCTGTGTGAGAGTCATGTTTATCACTTTGTCCTCCCAGGCGATACCAAGTATACGGCGAAGACAAGGTATATGGAATGCTTTAGCTTTCTCCCTGGCTTTGTATAAGTTGTTCATGATTCTCTGCCATATAGGGGACAATTTCCAACAGCATCACCCTTATCTGAAAGTCTGCTACTCCAACATTTAAATGTTTATATAGAAACCTTTACATCAAAGTGAACATTTTTGTTTCATGAAATAATTTCTAGCACAACTATTTTTGGAAGCAAGAATGGTTTTTCATTTGAATGTCTCAGCTTTGATGAAATAACAAAATACTGCCTTGCTGTAATAAGCCGTCACAATTTCTGATACAAGGTTTGATATTGTCATTCTTATTACACAGAGATCACAACACGACGTAATAACAATGTCTTGACATGAAACATGTAGTCAATAATCGCTGACTATGACATTTTGCTGGTTTATTAGATCGTCGGTTGTACAAGAGAAGGTACTAGTGGAAACATCTAAAATTACAAGTTCTAATTCTTATACTAGTATTCTAGGTCTGGATGCGCTCAAGAGGTTAACACCGTTGTTTATTTCAAGGAATCTCGTAAAACATATTGTCTGTGACATTTCTAACTCTGTCTTTCATTCTATCAAATATTATAACTCGTCATGCTTGACACTTGCTATTCTATATCTATAACTTGACTTATTCAATGCTTCTCTTAATCTACTATTGTTCCCTGGAGCACAAAATTTCTGAATCTAACTTGAAACACTTCTCAACTAAACTATGTCTGGTCTAACTTGATGTTCACTAGGTGATTCTCTATCTCTCTCTAACTTATATCTATATTGATCTTGTCCTCTTTCTCGACGTTTCTCTGAAAATCTTTATTTAATGCATTCTAATTCTGCAAATGCTTCATGAGGGTAAATATCTCTGTCTCATTTTGCATACTTTATTGCCTTAGTCGCTGGCTAGTAATCTCTCAACCGATATTTGAATACGAATTTCAGCTTTGGATGACAGTTGCGTCAACTTTTCAAAACCAGACTCCATCTTTACATTTTAGTTTACCTCTGAGTTTTAAAAATAATGCTAACATAAACTCTAAGAGTGACATCTCTCTCATAAAGTGAACCTGCCCCCACACCCCTGAGTTTGTTTATCAACCTAATTTCTAGACATGTGACGGTCCAATAACAGCTACAATTTGTCTTTCCCAAAACTTCCTATTGTTCATCTATTTCTGTGACTACTTTATAATGTATAACACTGCTATCATCTACTGTTATGGGTAACTACCAAGCTATCCACCTCAAGCTATATCTATCTCCCATTTTTTAAAATCTATTCTACCTAGTCTTCATACTAGCATACTTCTCCTCAAATATAACTGACATAAATTATGTTGCACACAACTAACTGTTTCAATTTTATAAAGTACCAGTGTGGCGATAATGGTAACAATAAGATACAATAATAATAGTAACCGCAGTGACAGCCAACCAAAAAACAAAAAAAAAATAAAAATGTTTGCTTCAGCTCGTGATGCACAATTTGGGAACCGCTGGTCTGAAAGAACAAAGATAAAAGACTGAAAACATTTGGCTAAGTGTGGTAACCTCTGTTGATTGGTTTGGCAATAGAAATAATGAACTGCGCACGAACATTCCAGCAATAATCGGCGCATCATCTGCTCGGATACTTGCCCATCGACCGAGAAAGATCGAAAAGGTTTGCTCATTGTTCGGCCAATGTCGCTCCTTTGGGCTCACTGCCAAACACAGAACAAAGACATAACTACAGCCAGGAAAATAAATAGAAAATAAATCCACGATTATTATTACATCATCATCATCAAGTACCGGGCATGCTGGCATAGGTGATCATGTCTCTCCACAACTTTCAATCTCGACAACTATTTATCATTTCTGTTGTTGACCTTCTGCCAAGCCATTCTCTTAAGCTGTCTGTTATTTTTTTCTCTTTGCTTCCCTCTATCTCTTCGTCTCTCAATTTTTCCAGTCGTTACAATATATTCCAGTTGTTCTCTTCTCATCACATGGCCAAAAAATGATGATTGTCTCTTCATAACATTGGAAATTAGCTCTCTTTTTGCTTTGACCTCTCTCTCAGAACCTCTTCATTACTCTTCTTAGCTGTCCATGGTATTCTCAGCATTCTTCTGTAAAACCACATTTCTACAGCCTCCAGTGATTTTCTTGTCTGTTGTCCTATTGTCCATGATCCGCATCCATATGTTAAGTCTGGCTCTACATAATATTTAAGAACTCTTTTTCGTGTTTCTATTGTCAAAAGTGGATTGCATAGTATCTTCCTCATTTTTTTTTTTGGAAAGCTGCTTTTGCCTGAGCCATTCTGCATCTCACCTCTTTTGTACATCTTCCGTCTGAGGTTAACAAAGTTCCCAGATATTTAAATTCATTTACCTGTTTTAATATTGTTCCACTTGTCTTTATTGTGCACTGAGGTGCTGTCTTTTTTCCCCAGTCATGAGTACCATATGTGGCATCGCCAATGATAGCAACTTGTTTTTAGGTTGCTTAGTTGGTCGTGTGCTCAAGTGTAGGTTGCTCGCAGCAAGGTAGATCGAGCGATAGATCGGTACATAGAAAGGTAGATGGATAGGTAGGTAGGTTCATTTATAAATGTGTTACAATTAATGACGTAGTATGTGTTGTAATGTAACAAATAAAAACTGACCTGGTAGTGATTGTACCGTCTCCATATCAGACCTTCGGTGACGTTCATGTCGGCTTGTACAAACACTGGGATATCACTTCTGGCAAACAGATGAGTTCTTGTCCCCGAAAATTACCGAATTATGCCGATATCTTCCGAGAATCAATCTCTTGTCTGTCAGATTCCTTCACTAACTTAATCCTCAAGAATTGTACGATTACTGCCCTTTCTCCGGCCGGTAGAAACAAGATCACATATACAGTAAGTAATGATCACTGTTAACGTGTCGACAGTAGATATTTGCTCCTTGAATAAATCTGGAAGCAATTGCAGCGTTCTCCTCTCTAATGTGGGTAGGCGGAAATATTTGAGGAAACTCGTTATTCGATCATGTAAGGAGATCAAGACAGAAAGTTCGCATACATCAGTGTGTAGTCATTTACTTCACGGTAAGTGTTCATGCAGAAAATGATTAAGGCACCGCTAAACTGCTGTCCTTAGAAAGTAAAGTAACGATTTAACTGTATTCACTGAAAGTAATAGATGTAATCATATAAAGTAAAGGTGTAATCGCGCCTCATTCAATTTGAATTGAACGAAAAAAAAAAAATGAAAGCTCTGAAAGATATTGAGATAACAGAGCGAACAAGGGGAAAGAATGCAAGAGATTAAGATTGCGGGGAAGCAATTACATGCGCCGTGGCCTGGTTTGATACGCCCATCAAAGTGTCCGTAGATATCGTTCACGGGTGGTAGATTCACAACTTGAATAAAGCTGGAGCGAACAAGCGTTCACGCGTAATGGGGGGGGGGGGCACCAATCTGGCTAAGTGCTTAATTATAGCGATTAAAGTGGTAGTAATTGTGACGTGAATGTATGTACACTGCTGCAACAACTTTCTCAGCAATGCCACGAATGTAATCGTGTTCAATAATCGATACTAAGAGGCGTAACGCAAACCGTTTTATAGTTCAAACTACCAAATATAGAATAGTTCAAACACCAAGTATAGAATAGTTCAAACACCAAGTATAGAATAGTTCCAACTACCAATTATAGAATAGTTCAAACACTAAGTATAGAATAGTTCAAACTACCAAGTATAGAATAGTTCAAACACCAAGTATAGAATAGTTCAAACACCAAGTATAGAATAGTTCAAACACCAAGTATAGAATAGTTCCAACTACCAATTATAGAATAGTTCAAACACTAAGTATAGAATAGTTCAAACTACCAAGTATAAAATAGTTCAAACACCAAGTATAGAATAGTTCAAACACCAAGTATAGAATAGTTCAAACTACCAAGTATAGAATAGTTCAAACACCAAGTATAGAATAGTTCAAACTACCAAGTATAGAATAGTTCAAACACTAATTATAGAATAGTTCAAACTAAAGTATAGAAAAGTTCAAACTACCAAGTATAGAATAGTTCAAACACCAAGTATAGAATAGTTCAAACACAAAGTATAGAATAGTTCAAACTACAAAGTATAGAATAGTTCAAACTACCAAGTATAGAATAGTTCCAACTACCAATTATAGAATAGTTCCAACTACCAAGTATAGAATAGTTCAAACTACCAAGTATAGAATAGTTCCAACTACCAAGTATAGAATAGTTTAAACTACCAAGTATAGAATAGTTCCAACTACCAAGTATAGAATAGTTCCAACAACCAAGTATAAAATAGTTCAAACTACCAAGTATAGAATAGTTCAAACTACCAAGTATAGAATAGTTCCAGCTACCAAGTATAGAATAGTTCAAACTACCAAGTATATAATAGTTCAAACTACCAAGTATAGAATAGTTCAAACTACCAAGTATAGAATAGTTCAAACTACCAAGTATAGAATAGTTCCAGCTACCAAGTATAGAATAGTTCAAACTACCAAGTATAGAATAGTTCAAACTACCAAGTATAGAATAGTTCAAACTACCAAGTATAGAATAGTTCAAACTACCAAGTATAGAATAGTTCCAGCTACCAAGTATAGAATAGTTCAAACTACCAAGTATAAAATACTTCAAAGTACGAAGTACATCATCATCATCAAGTACCGGGCCTGCTGGCGTAGGTGATCATGTCTCTCCACAACTTTCGATCTCGGCAGCTATTTATCATTTCTGGTGTTGACCTTCTGCCAAGCCATTCTCTTAAGCTGTCTGTTATTTTTTCTCTTTGCTTCCCTCTATCTCTTCGTCCCTCAATTTTTCCAATTGTTATAATATATTCAAGTTGTTCTCTTCTCATTCTTCTTTCTTCTTTTCTCTTTCACTGATACCTAAAAGGTGTCTTGATTTATATCATTTGTCGTTCTTGTGCTGCTCGAACTGTCTGAATTAGTGATTTTCCTTTGTTGTTACATGTCTCTGTCACTGCATCTATCCATCTTCTTCTGGGTCTTCCTCTTGGTCTTTTCCCATGCATTCTCGAGAAGAACGCCCTTGATGGTGATTGGTGAGGATTCATTCTGACCAGGTGGCCGAACCATTTAAGTTGTTGTTGTTCTATATATTCTTGGCAGGGTTTTGTTCCTACCATTTTCTTATGGTTTCATTTGGTATTCTATCTCTTCTTGTGTTGTTTGTTACTTTTCTCAAGCATCGCATCTCACATGTATTGATCTTTCTTAAATGGGATTTAGAAAGGGTCCATGTTTGACTTTCATAGCACAAAGTTGGTATGAAGATGCTATTTATCATTTGTTGTTTAGCTGGCATAGAAATGTTTGGATGTCTTAACAATGGTGAAAGCTGGTATGTGACAGCATTTGCTTTTTGTATTCTCATGTCAATTTCTCTGTCTAGTTTTCCATCTTCTGTGAACATTGCGCCTAAATACTTGAATTCCTCTACTTGTTTTATTTCTTTGTCTTTGATCTTGATGTTTAATGGGTGTCTCAATTTGCTTATTCTTATAGCCTCTGTTTTTGCTGTGTTAATTTTCATACTGTAGTTTGTCAGCTTTTATCTAGAGATGTTAAATGCTGTTGTAGCAGGTTTTCATCCTCATATATTAGGCATTGGTCATCTACGAAGAGTAGCTCATTGATGTTGGAGTTTTCTACCTCTATGTTATTATTTGATTTGTCCTTATTGTTGGTTGTTTCCTGATTTATTTTGTCCATATATATGATGAAGAGGAGTGGTGAGAGGACACATCCTTGTCTTACTCCTGTTGTAACCTGAAACCATTCTGACAGACCTTCCGATGTTCTGACGGCCATTTGACTGTTTCTCTTCTCATTACATGGCCAAAATATAATGATTGTTTATTCCTAATATTGGAAATTAGCTCTCTTTTTGCTTTGACTTCTCTCAGAACATCTTCATTACTCTTCTTTGCTGTCCATGGTACTCTCAACATTCTTCTGTAAAACCACATTTCTACGGACTCCAGTGATTTTCTTGTCTGTTGTCCTATTGTCCATGATTTTCACCCATATGTTAGGACTAGCTCTACATAACATTTAAGAACTCTTTTTGTTGTTTCTATTGTCAAAAATGGATTGCATGGTATCTTCCTCGTCTATTGTTGTGGCGATTCATTATTGTACAAAGAAATTACGACGGTGCTTTTCTGTTGCCTTCCGTCGGTTTGTTTACGGTTGGCTCCGCTAGCCTTTTACTAAAAAGTCTCACCCACAAGGCAGTGGGGTTGTTTTACTTCGGGGTACCCACCCTTAGCCTTTTACTCTCCCGAGCTTACCTGCAAGGCAGCCGCAGGTTGCACTGTTTACTGCATACAGTAGCAGGTAAAATTACCTGACCTGACTCTCGTAGTATACCAAGTATACAATAGTTACAAAATACCCAGTATTAAATTCAAAGAAACAGTATTAAATATATCAAACAATCAATTATTAAATTGCAAGGTAGCAAAAGAGACTGCAATCAATATAGAGGTATATCTCTTCTCAGCCATGTAGGAAAGCTATACGCCAAAATCTTGGAAAAAAGGCTGAGACCAATAATAGAACTACAGTTAAGCGATTCTCAAATGGGGTTCCGAAAAAACAGAGGATGTACCGACGCACTGTTCACACTAAAACAGCTTGCAGAAAAAAACGACAGAACACAATCAAAACTTATACATAGCTTTCATTGACCAGGAAAAAGCATTCGACAGAGTAAACAGAGAACAACTGTGGGAGATACTAACAACATACGGAGTAAGCCGACATCTAATCAACCTTATTAAAAGTCTCTACGTCAACAGCAGCTGCAGGGTCAGGACAGCAGCAGGCTACACAGACCACTTCGAAGTTAGATCAGGTGTAAGACAAGGGTGCGTACTATCCCCCCTACTGTTTATTACATACATGGACCATATATGCAAGCTAGCCAACCCATCAGAGACAGAGGAGATCAACGAGCTTCTATTTGCAGACGACCAGGCACTAATACATGAAACAATAGAAGACCTACAAGAATACTTAAACAAACACAACATCTCAGGCACAAAATACAACATGAAAAATCAACATCAACAAAACAGAAGTCATGAATGTCGCCAAAAATAAACAGAACATCAACATAACTATAGAAGGCAGACAACTAAAACAAGGAGAGGAATTCAAATACCTAGGAAGTCTAATGACAAACGATAATTCCCAAACAGCAGAGATAGAATCAAGATGCAACAAAGCTTGTCAAATCATCGGACAGTTATCACCACTATTGTCCAACAAGGAAATAACTCTGGAGGCAAAACGAGCACTGTACAACACAATCTTCATCCCAACGTTGTGCTACCAATGCCAGACCTGGACCCTAGATGCAAGAACAATAAGAAAAATAACCTCTACAGAGATGAAATGTGTTAGACGAATGACAGGAAACAGTCTGAGAGATAAGATCAGAAATGAAGAACTGAGAAAAAAGCTAGGAATAGCCCCCGCCATAAATATATAAGGAAACAACAGATAAAATGGTTTGGCCACGTGACAAGGCAGAAAGAACAAAACACAACACAACGAGCCTTCAACAAACGTTGTGAGAACACCAGACCAAAGGGTCGACCACGAAAAAGATGGGTCGATGGAATATTAGAAGCACTAGGAAACATAACAGCAGCAGAGGCGAACAGAAGAGCAAAAGACCGCAAACTATATCTCCCTCGACGCTGAAAGGCAAATGAGGAAGGAAAGAAGAAGAGGAAGAAGAATTATTAAATGTATCAAACTATACGAAAAGTAAATTTAGTATAAGATATAATACAGAGATAAAAGTTATCAACACATATAAGAAATATCTAAGGAAAGCTGCAGACAAAAAGACATGGCTTATAAACGAGACGCTAGAGAAGGACTCACATAGAACATAGATGAAATCGTGAACTACAAACATCCTAGAGAGAACGTCGGTAGATGGCAAGGAAACGACGTAGAGCTCGCCACGGACTGAAGCTAAGACGAAGCTATGCTCTACAGCAGCATTACACGACAAGGGAATGTTAAACTGAGCTGTCTCGCACTTACCAAACTGTTCTTCTTATACTATCCTTCCTCATTTGCCTGCGTCGAGAAGAGATACAATTTGCGTTTTTTTTTTGTTCTTCTATTGGCCTCTCCTGTTATGTTTCCTAGTGTACTAAGATTCCATCAATGAATGTTGTTCGTTGTCGGCCCTTGGCTCTCGTGTTCTCGCAATGTTTATTGAAGGCTCGCTGCGTTGTATTTTGATCTTTCAGCCTTATCACGTAGCCAAACCGTTTCATCGGTTGTTTCTTAATGTACTCTATGGCGGAAATTATTCCTAGCTTTTTTCTCAGTTCTTCATTTCTGATCTTATCTCTCAGACTGTTTCCTGTCATTCGTCTAACACATTTCATCTCTGTAGAGGTGATTTTCCTTATTGTTCTTGCATCTAGCGTCCAGGTTGGGTAGGGTCCATTGGTAGCACAACGTTGGGATGAAGATGGTATTACAGAGTGCCCGTTTTGTTTCTAGATGTATTAGTTGGACAAAAGTTAATCCCTGTGTTCTGTACTTTCTCTTAGCATACAATGTTACCAACCTGCTAAGTCTGTCGTAAATTAAAGATATATCATTTACAAACCAAACTGTTAGTGTCAGACTTCGGTTCACGCTAATCAACAAGTGAAGTTTCTTATTCATTCCTTATTGACAGTTCGACAAAACAGCCACTGGCTGCCACGCTCAGACGCGTATACACACATTTGGGATTTGAAAGTACTTTTCAGTAAGTGTCCAGGTGTGTTGCAGGTGTGTTTGCTGGTTTTCATTGATGGTTCATCTAGAGACCCAATCCTCAGTTTCTTTCAGTTTCAAAAAATTGCCCGGAGCATGGGAGGTTGGGAACGAATGTAAAAGAAAGACAATGTCAAGTCTTCAACATTATTGGTTTCAAAATCTCACTTCTGTATTTTTGTGACGAAAAACTTTCTGTAATAATTGATTTCCATGTTCATTATTGCTATCATTCTCAAAACCTTACAACCATAGATGGTATGTCTTTTATAACGAGTAATTTAAATGTAATTATTAGGTTTTTATAAATTTCCGCCATGGAAAAAAAGGGGGTGGGGTATGAGGATCGGATAAGCCCCGAAAGAAACCTTGACAACCCTGCCTGATCAGCCAACCCTCAATGTGACGTCATCGCCGATCTCACTACGGCACTTGTGGAGTTCAGACAGATGCTTGTTTGATCACCTACCACATCGTTCGTAGCCTAATTACTCATCATCATCGAGTGCCATCTCCGCAACGAAGGTTGGCTACCACGGAGCACCATTCTGCTCTGTCTCTTGCTTTGATGGTGCAGGTTGTTATAGGCTGGTTTGTCCATCTTTTGATGTTATTCGTCCATGTTAGTCTTGGTCTGCCTCTTTTACCTTGTATTTTCCCCTCCATAATTACTTTTAGTAGGCTGTTGTGTCTCTTAACATGGCCCACATATCGCATTTGTCTTCTTTGAATTGTGTTTAGTAATTTTTTTTTCATTTTTAGTTGTTTTAAGACTCCATGGCTTGTTTGCCTGATTACTATGCTAATAAATAACGAGCGAGCCAATGAAACCAACATAAGAGGGACTGTATATTTCAGTGTGTAACATGTACATAGTTTTTGACAAACCCTGAGTGTGATCGATCACGTACTGTACGTGACAGTGCAACCTTACTCAAACTTTATTTTGTTGCGTGTGTTCATTTGATAACAAAAGGTTATCCCTCTTCATCATCCGCCCTTAAAGGACGTTAAGTGGTCGTGAGTGCGTTGTGTTGCTGTTTACAGTAGTACTGTGAAATTTGCACCTCAACACATTCGACCAGCATTTTATTGAGCATCGAGTTGTTTCCCCTCTTTTATCTCTACTGGCCAGATTAGACAGTCTGTTTATAGAAGCACAACGGAGAGGTGGAGTAGGGTCTGGGTGGTTTTGGTTCATCGATCCTGGCGCAAGCCATCAGCTGTGGGTCGTTGACAGCTTGGAGGTGTCAAGCTTTACTTTGAGTTCAACAAGTGAATGATTGCAACATAAAGCTGTTCATAAATCAGTGTAGCTAGGACATAGTGACTCCATGGCGGCTATCAAAGGTCAGAGAGTTAGTTTCATCCCAGTTGGAAGATCTGTCAGTCTTGACTCATGGAGGTCAAGAACGTACCACATTACAGGATTTAAGCAGGAGGATTTTAAAATAACAAGGTTGGCACTTCTTCTCGCTGTTAGTACCTGCACTAAATGAATACGCCAGCTTCCTGTTTCCCTTTCACCGCTTGTTCGAACTGTGAGCGCCTGTCGAGGGATTAAACGATGAGTGTTTGCTCGTGAAGCGAAGGCGCGCTAGCTTGGGGAGATAATCATAGGTGATCATCGCACCTCCCACGCCGACAATACATTCAATTACTGTACACTTGAACAGCAAAACTCCAGGACTTAACATATAATATATCAATAGAAAGAATAGAACCAATAGGAGAACTAGAATTTGGAATAGAAATGGCAACATAGCTGCTAAATGACAACACAACTGCTAAATGACAACACAGCTGCTAAATGGTATTTATAACAGTGGACATACATTAGATGACTTGTTAAGATCTATACTCACAGATATGTCTGTAAAACACGGAGCCATACAATATGAAGAACGTTGCACTATTAGCTTAATGCGTCACATGACCAAAATATTACTGTGACTTTATCACACGGAGAGTTAGAAATAAAAGAGAACCAGAAATTGTTTATGAGCAGTATGTGTTACTAGAGGGTGAGAGCAGTATGTGTTACTAGAGGGTGAGAGCAGTATGTGTTACTAGAGGGTGAGAGCAGTATGTGTTACTAGAGGGTGAGAGCAGTATGCGTTACTAGAGGGTGAGAGCAGTATGCGTTACTAGAGGGTGAGAGCAGTATGCGTTACTAGAGGGTGAGAGCAGTATGCGTTACTAGAGGGTGAGAGCAGTATGCGTTACTAGAGGGTGAGAGCAGTATGCGTTACTAGAGGGTGAGAGCAGTATGCGTTACTAGAGGGTGAGAGCAGTATGCGTTACTAGAGGGTGAGAGCAGTATGCGTTACTAGAGGGTGAGAGCAGTATGCGTTACTAGAGGCTGAGAGCAGTATGCGTTACTAGAGGGTGAGAGCAGTATGCGTTACTAGAGGGTGAGAGCAGTATGCGTTACTAGAGGCTGAGAGCAGTATGCGTTACTAGAGGGTGAGAGCAGTATGCGTTACTAGAGGCTGAGAGCAGTATGCGTTACTAGAGGGTGAGAGCAGTATGCGTTACTAGAGGGTGAGAGCAGTATGTGTTACTAGAGGGTGAGAGCAGTATGTGTTACTAGAGGGTGAGAGCAGTATGTGTAACTAGAGGGTGAGAGCAGTATGTGTACTAGAGGGTTGAGAGCAGTATGTGTTACTAGAGGGTGAGAGCAGTATGTGTTACTAGAGGGTGAGAGCAGTATGTGTTACTAGAGGGTGAGGGCAGTATGTGTTACTAGAGGTTGAGAGCAGTATGTGTTACTAGAGGGTGAGAGCAGTATGTGTTACTAGAGGGTGAGAGCAGTATATGTTACTAGAGGGTGAGAGCAGTATGTGTTACTAGAGGGTGAGAGCAGTATGTGTTACTAGAGGGTGAGAGCAGTATGTGTTACTAGAGGGTGAGCGCAGTATGTGTTACTAGAGGGTGAGAGCAGTATGTGTTACTAGAGGGTGAGAGCAGTATGTGTTACTAGAGGGTGAGAGCAGTATGTGTAACTAGAGGGTGATAGCAGTATGTGTTACTAGAGGATGATAGCAGTATGTGTTACTAGAGGGTGAGAGCAGTATATGTTACTAGAGGGTGAGAGCAGTATGTGTTACTAGAGGGTGAGAGCAGTATGTGTTACTAGAGGGTGAGAGCAGTATGTGTTACTAGAGGGTGAGAGCAGTATGTGTTACTAGAGGGTGAGAGCAGTATGTGTGTTACTAGAGGGTGAGAGCAGTATGTGTTACTAGAGGGTGAGAGCAGTATGTGTTACTAGTGGGTGAGAGCAGTATGTGTTACTAGAGGGTGAGAGCAGTATGTGTTACTAGAGGGTGAGAGCAGTATGTGTTACTAGAGGGTGAGAGCAGTATGTGTTACTAGAGGGTGAGAGCAGTATATGTTACTAGAGGGTGAGAGCAGTATGTGTTACTAGAGGGTGAGAGCAGTATGTGTTACTAGAGGGTGAGAGCAGTATGTGTTACTAGAGGGTGAGAGCAGTATGTGTTACTAGAGGGTGAGAGCAGTATGTGTTACTAGAGGGTGAGAGAAGTATGTGTTACTAGAGGGTGAGAGCAGTATGTGTTACTAGAGGGTGAGAGCAGTATGTGTTACTAGAGGGTGAGAGCAGTATGCGTTACTAGAGGGTGAGAGCAGTATGTGTTACTAGAGGGTGAGAGCAGTATGTGTGTTACTAGAGGGTGAGAGCAGTATGTGTTACTAGAGGGTGAGAGCAGTATGTGTTACTAGAGGGTGAGAGCAGTATGTGTTACTAGAGGGTGAGAGCAGTATGTGTTACTAGATGGTGAGAACATTATGTGTTAATAGAGGGTGAGAACAGTATGTGTTATTAGAGGGTGAGAACAGTATGTGTTACTAGAGGGTGAGAACAGTATGTGTTACTTGAGGGTGGGAGCAGTATGTGTAAACTATGAACCAACAAAACAACGTGTTGTCACGTGATCTTTTCAATCTATATAGTGGAATTTGATCGTGTGTTCTATAGAGGGTATACCAGGAATGTCAGTTGACGGACGTGATGGTCTGAGGCAGCTGGTAATACAGTCTTACTAACAAAAAGTGAAGAAAAGCTACAATCGATGATTAAATGTTAATTTAATGATATAGTAAGGGATAGTAAGGGCATATGACTTAGTGTGAACAGCAAGAAAGTAGAAATGTTGGCCATCTCAAAGGAAATGACGTTTTCAATGTGTACCATCAAATAGATAATAGAAGACTGGATTAATTTGGAGGCGCGGCACCTCACAGCAACTGGGCTGCCAGCGATCCTCAGTTGGTGGCTTGTTGCAGGATCGGTGAACCAGAACTATCCAGACCATACTCCACATCTTCGTAGTGCCTCCAGGAACATACTAACATGTCTAATCTGGCAAAGCAGTAGGAATCGAAGAGGGAAGACAGCCCGGTACTCAAAAATAACGTGCTGAAGTCGGATGTGTTGGGCCGAAATGTGCAAATAAACTACAACACAACGCATCAACGCCCACTTAACGTCCTTCCTAAGGACGGATGACGTAGAGGGTCACTCATTTCTTGTAGCAGTCGTCGGCTGAACGAACAGGTAGGAGTCAACTTGTTGATAATCAACTTAAAGAGAACAATGATATCTTGTAGTGGTCATCGGCTGAACGAACAGGTAGGAATCAACTTGTTGATAATCAACTTAAAGAGGTCAATGATTTCTTGTAGTGGTCATCGGCTGAACGAACAGGTAGGAATCAACTTGTTGATAATCAACTTAAAGAGGTCAATGATTTCTTGTAGTGGTCATCGGCTGAACGAACAGGTAGGAATCAACTTGTTGATAATCAACTTAAAGAGGTCAATGATTTCTTGTAGTGGTCATCGGCTGAACGAACAGGTAGGAATCAACTTGTTGATAATCAACTTAAAGAGAACAATGATATCTTGTAGTGGTCATCGGCTGAACGAACAGGTAGGAATCAACTTGTTGATAATCAACTTGAAGAGGATATTTACATTCAACAGAGATGATAATAAGATTTAAAACTAGCCGAGTTGAACACAAATTCAGTGACATCCCAGTCTAAGATAACGATTTATTCTGAAGACAGGGAATATGAACATCTGAGATATGAGCAAGCAGGTTTTAGGTAAAACAGACCATGAGCTAATCACATAACTACCTTACATGTAATAAAACAGACCATGCGCTAATCACATAACTACCTTACATATAATAAAACAGACCATGCGCTAATCACATAACTACCTTACATATAATAAAACAGACCATGCGCTAATCACATAACTACCTTACATATAATAAAACAGATCATGCACTAATCACATAACTACCTTACATATAATAAAACAGATCATGCACTAATCATATAACTACCTTACATATAATAAAACAGATCATGCACTAATCACATAACTACCTTACATATAATAAAACAGACCATGCGCTAATCACATAACTACCTTACATATAATAAAACAGACCATGCACTAATCACATAACTACCTTACATATAATAAAACAGATCATGCACTAATCACATAACTACCTTACATATAATAAAACAGATCATGCACTAATCACATAACTACCTTACATATAATAAAACAGACCATGCGCTAATCACATAACTACCTTACATATAATAAAACAGATCATGCACTAATCACATAACTACCTTACATATAATAAAACAGACCATGCACTAATCACATAACTACCTTACATATAATAAAACAGATCATGCGCTAATCACATAACTACCTTACATATAATGGTTGAACAAAGTTTAGAACTACAGTCCCCATTTTATATCAGAGTCATAGATTACGAAAAAGGCATTTGACAGTTTTGACAGAGGAATCCTATGCAAGTTGCTGAGTCAATACAAATTGGAATTAATGTGCAGCAATTATCGTGTAATAATAATCGAATAGCAAAGCAAGCACTCATATGGGAAACAACAGGTAAAAGAAAAAGAGGAAGACCCAGGGAGACACTGAGAAGAACATTGATGAGAGAGGCAAGAGCAGCAGGAATCGGCTCCCTCAATGAGATAGAACTGCTTGCACAGAACAGAGACAGATGGCGAGATTTGATAAAATATCTTTAAAAGAAAACTGTTAGAACAAAAATTCATATAGGAGAAGGTGTATCTTGGTCTACGCCCTATGGGCCGGTTACGGCTCGAAAGGTCAATAGATAGATAGATAGAATTATCGTGTATATAAGGTCACAGTAATAGAACTTAATGTGCAGCAATTATCGTGTATATAAGGTCACAGTAATAGAACTTAATGTGCAGCAATTATCGTGTATATAAGGTCACAGTAATAGAACTTAATGTGCAGCAATTATCGTGTATATAAGGTACATTAATAGAACTTAATGTGCAGCAATTATCATGTATATAAGGTCACAGTAATATAACTTAATGAGCAGCATTTATCATGTATATAAGGTCACACTAATAGAACTTAATGAGCAGCAATTATCGTGTATATAAGGTCACATTAATAGAACCTAAACATTGTGCGTTACTTCGATCACTCATTACAATATTCTAGCACAGTGCACGAACTCCGTTCTACCGGCGCAGGCTTCTATTGGAATATAAAATTGTTATCTGTAACGTTACTGAGGTGTTCACAAAAAAGATCACATGAAATTGTGTCTATAACTGAATAGTTTAGTTTGTATGATTTATTCAAAAGTGTATATTTTCTTATAAGTCAAGTAAAGTACTCCCGTCACGCCAAGTGGCTTATAGGGAAATATGGAATATAGTGACCCTATATTTTACAGACCTTCAGCACATGATTTTTGGGTAATGTGGTCGGCATTACGCCCGTGCTGCTTTACTTTCCCAGAAAAAAATCCGGTACCCATTTAAGGCTGGGTGAACCCGGAAGCCGTCGGTTGGGATCGAACCCTACCACTTGTCCTTTGTAGTCCAGTTCACTAACCACTGAGCTATCGCGGCTATATTTTCTTGTAGTAATCATTTAAAACAGTTCTATATGGCTGCATCTATCTGTACAGACATACAAGGTGTTGATAAAGTCGCTGTGCAGTGAGTTGACAAATATTTTTTTGAAATAGCGTCACCGATTGATGAAATCTACGTCATGATATTCTGTGACCACAAACCCGTCTGCAACTTAACACAAGCCGTTGTTTTATTCACGGTTTCATTGCTGAAAGGAAATGGTGTTAAAACAGCGAAAACAGGGTATTTTTGGTTGAACATGGATTCCGTAATGGTGGCAAAAATACTGAAGAGGCGAGTCAACAAATCTCTTGAGGCCCGTGATGGACATTTTGAACACACGCTGCAGACACAACTTCATCGCGTGAAAAGACACTTTACCCAATACAAGCCAGCCAAAGAGCAGTAGTGTCTAGATGAATAATAACAATTTACGTTACAAATTACTGTCATCTCAACAAAATATTTTCACCGCACAGAGACTTGATAAACACCCCGGATCCAGTCTCAGAAACATAAACCACACAAGCCCAACAACATAAAGTATAACACAGAAATCTTGCTTTAGCCATTACTTAATTATAAAATGCGTGTTGCCTCTATTGATAAAAGAAAATATTCACATTAGACCATAATTTTGCAAGCAGGAAATGATAAACCGGACAATATAAACATTCCATTTCTGAACATGAAGTTGTTTTAAAAACAATCTGTGTTTTCTAAGATCAAATTTTGAATTTTGTAAATACGAAAAGATTACGTTTTGCACAAATTGTATCATCAATTATGAGTATCCGAGTGAACACTTGTATCAAAATACAAAACATCAAAAAACGGATAATTAATCTGATGTTAAAGTAATCAGTTCCCGGTGGTTATTTTTATCTTCAGAATTTCTTGTGTGCACACAACCGGGAAATAAATGACAAATCCTGTCAAGATGACGACGGCTTCGTTAGAAATAGATGGTTCCAGATAGAAGTATGGAGGAATTAACTAAAGCACGGGTTATCAGTTCCCAGCTGTTCTCCAGGTGTCGGTTAGTACTGAAACAAGGAAGTCTCTTTAGCCTGTTCTAAGCCAGGACTCTGACAGGCAGGCAGGATGTCCGACAGGTGGGGGTGAGTACAGGTGTGCCCGGAAAGGCTGAACACAAGCAAACAACACAAAGCGCAACTGAAAGATGGACAGCGAACAGGAAGCAGCTACAAGCATGTGTTCACACACACACACACACAGTCAGACGCGTAGCAAAGACGACCGTCCTTGGATGTTGAAGACAAACACACACTGATATACCAACGACACTGGAAGAAGTGAGGAATCTTCTATAGGTTCAAAACTTGTGGACACTGAATATAAAACTATAATTCATCAAACTCATTGTACTATATTTAGAATGATACAATTGTAGCAGTGAATTAATTCTCTATTTGTAGCGGAGTGACTTATGTTACCATTACAAAACTATGATTAAAAATGGAAACTATTTCTTTTATATTCCCATTATAAAACTCAAAATGGAAAATATTTCTTTTATATTCCCATTATAAAACTATTATTAAAAATGGAAACTATTTCTTGTATGTTGCAAAAATAGTAAAGGTAAGCCTTTCTGCAGCGGGACACAGCATCTGTAGGCGAGTGGGCCAGTGCTCTACCTGCTGTTACTACCCACAAAAAAGGTAGTCTTTTCTCAGCTGGGTTGACTAGAGAACGCCAGGTTAGAATTTGATCCACTTTCACTTTATAGCTAAGCCAATGCACTAACCACTACGCCATTTGCTTTCAGGTCGTACTTTATTCCAAATGTCATGTTGTGTTATAACTCACAATGCTCTCTATAATGTTATAAGAATTTCATTGGCTGAGTGGTTAGAGCGCTCGCTCTTTGATCACAATGGTCGAAGGAGTTGAATATTCTCATCACAGAAACAGGATCATGGAGTTCATCCAGCCTCTATTAATGGATCCTGGGGGGCTGGTTGGTCTCGAGACAGAGAGGCTGCAAGTTCAAATACCGGTTGCATCCGTTGGAATTTTTATTTGTGATTTCTCTCTGTGGCAACCACTTCTGGTCGCAGCAGCGAGGCCCGGCTTGAAACGTCAATTACTCATCGACGGAAAAAATATGAATACCTCCGAAGACGGAGTTATCTGCCTGTGCGGCGAGGAACCCGTGTTCACACAGCTGCCTAGGGAAAAAACGGATTAACACGCAAAATTCAGTTCCTATTCTCTAGGGACTTCACCAGAGGTAAAAGCTGGCGAAAGCAAAATATTGGGAAGTATAGGCGGCCTAGCGTGATACCGACCACATAACCCAATAATGAGTCCTCGGTTACGTGGACAAATAAGGCCACAAACACCATATTTCCCACACGCCTATCAAGACAGGGGAGGGAACCTTCACGACACTCATAACATTCAGTCAGTCATTCTAGCAGCCACTGTACAGAGGCGCAGGAGAGAAAGAACCGTGACACCTTAGGGGCAAGGCCGGATAAGCTCAATATGCTATAGCTTGAGTTTAAACACATTTTCAGGAATTTTTTGGGGTCGACACCTTTTTCATACCAGTAGAATAAAGGTGTTGTGAGATCTTGATGATTTCAGGTGTTGTGAGATCTTGATGATTTAAGGTGTTGTGAGATCTTGATGATTTCAGGTGTTGTGACATCTTGATGATTTCAGGTGTTGTGACATCTTGATGATTTCAGGTGTTGTGAGATCTTGATGATTTCAGGTGTTGTGACATCTTGATGATTTCAGGTGTTGTGACATCTTGATGATTTCAGGTGTTGTGACATCTTGATGATTTCAGGTGTTGTGACATCTTGATGATTTCAGGTGTTGTGACATCTTGATGATTTCAGGTGTTGTGACATCTTGATGATTTCAGGTGTTGTGACATCTTGATGATTTCAGGTGTTGTGACATCTTGATGATTTCAGGTGTTGTGACATCTTGATGATTTCAGGTGTTGTGACAACTTGATGATTTCATCTGATGATTTCAGGTGTTGTGACATCTTGATGATTTCAGGTGTTGTGACATCTTGATGATTTCAGGTGTTGTGACATCTTGATGATTTCAGGTGTTGTGACATCTTGATGATTTCAGGTGTTGTGACATCTTGATGATTTCAGGTGTTGTGACATCTTGATGATTTCAGGTGTTGTGACATCTTGATGATTTCAGGTGTTGTGACATCTTGATGATTTCAGGTGTTGTGACATCTTGATGATTTCAGGTGTTGTGACATCTTGATGATTTCATCTTGATGATTTCAGGTGTTGTGACATCTTGATGATTTCAGGTGTTGTGACATCTTGATGATTTCAGGTGTTGTGACATCTTGATGATTTCAGGTGTTGTGACATCTTGATGATTTCAGGTGTTGTGACATCTTGATGATTTCAGGTGTTGTGACATCTTGATGATTTCAGGTGTTGTGACATCTTGATGATTTCAGGTGTTGTGACATCTTGATGATTTCAGGTGTTGTGACATCTTGATGATTTCAGGTGTTGTGACATCTTGATGATTTCAGGTGTTGTGACATCTTGATGATTTCAGGTGTTGTGACATCTTGATGATTTCAGGTGTTGTGACATCTTGATGATTTCAGGTGTTGTGACATCTTGATGATTTCAGGTGTTGTGACATATGATGATTTCAGGTGTTGTGACATCTTGATGATTTCAGGTGTTGTGACATCTTGATGATTTCAGGTGTTGTGACATCTTGATGATTTAAGGTGTTGTGACATCTTGATGATTTCAGGTGTTGTGACATCTTGATGATTTCAGGTGTTGTGACATCTTGATGATTTCAGGTGTTGTGACATCTTGATGATTTCAGGTGTTGTGACATCTTGATGATTTCAGGTGTTGTGACATCTTGATGATTTCAGGTGTTGTGACATCTTGATGATTTCAGGTGTTGTGACATCTTGATGAATTCATGTGTTGTGACATCTTGATGAATTCATGTGTTGTGACATCTTGATGATTTCATGTGTTTTGACATCTTGATGATTTCATGTGTTTTGACATCTTGATGATTTCATGTGTTTTGACATCTTGATGATTTCAGGTGCTGTGACATATTGATGATTTCAGGTGCTGTGACATCTTGATGATTTCAGGTGCTGTGACATCTTGATGATTTCAGGTGTTGTGACATCTTGATGATTTCAGGTGTTGTGACATCTTGATGATTTCAGGTGTTGTGACATCTTGATGATTTCATGTGTTTTGACATCTTGATGATTTCAGGTGTTGTGACATCTTGATGATTTCATGTGTTTTGACATCTTGATGATTTCAGGTGTTGTGACATCTTGATGATTTCATGTGTTGTGACATCTTGATGATTTCATGTGTTGTGACATCTTGATGATTTCAGGTGTTGTGAGTTCTTGTTGTGAGATGGATCTGCTGTCAATTTTTCAAGGAAGAGGGGCGGGAGGGGAGGTCTCGATGTTCCACTCGCCTAATGCTTTACTAAATGTAAATCTGGCACTGTGTGGAGGGCTATGGAGCGGTGGATGGTGTGTTCAAAACCTGAGGTGGCCAGGGCGTGAGTGGTCGCATTATATGTATAACAAAATACATAGACTACTCATATATATATATATATATATATATACAAAATACATAGACTACTCATATATATATATATATATGTATAACAAAATACATAGACTACTCATATATATGTATAACAAAATACATAGACTACTCATATATATGTATAACAAAATACATAGACTACTCATATATATGTATAACAAAATACATAGACTACTCATATATATGTATAACAAAATACATAGACTACTCATATATATGTATAATAAAATACATAGACTACTCATATATATGTATAACAAAATACATAGACTACTCATATATATTTATAACAAAATACATAGACTACTCATATATATTTATAACAAAATACATAGACTACTCATATATATATGTATAATAAAATACATAGACTACTCATATATATGTATAACAAAATACATAGACTACTCATATATATGTATAACAAAATACATAGACTACTCATATATATATATGTATAACAAAATACATAGACTACTCATATATATGTATAATAAAATGCATAGACTACTCATATATATATATATACTTATATTAGCCTATTACTCATACAGCAAATTCACTCCTTTTTTTCTTTTCCTTGTAAATCCAGTAAAACAGAATTTTCTCCGTTATCCCGCCAGATAGCCATTTGTATTGATTGTACCACTGACATTTTTAGTGTGTTTTAAATGTAAATTTAGATTTGAATGTACTTGCTCCAATACAAATCTTCTTTCAACCTAATTTCATCCCGAAAAGGGAATTGAAAAAAAAAAAAAAATCAACAATAACTGAGATCATCTGTTTTTTTTTTTTTTTTTTTTGTATTCTATACAACTAGACATTAGATGTTTTTTTTTGTATTCTATACAACTAGACATTAGATGTTTTTTTTTTTGTATTCTCTACAACTAGACATTAGATGTTTTTTTTTTTTGTATTCTCTACAACTAGACATTAGATGTGTTTTTTTGTATTCTCTACAACTAGACATTAGAGGTATTTTTTGGTGTATTCTCTACAACTAGATATTAGAGGTGTTTTTTGTGTATTCTCTACAACTAAATATTGGAGGTGTTTTTTGTATTTTCTACAGCTAAACAATAGAGGTGTTTTTTGTGTATTCTCTACAACTAGACATTAGAGGTATTTTTTAGTGTATTCTCTACAACTAGATATTAGAGGTGTTTTTTGTATTCTCTACAACTAGACATTAGAGGTATTTTTTGGTGTATTCTCTACAATAGATATTAGAGGAGTTTTTGTGTATTCTCTACAACAAGACATTAGAGGTGTTTTTTGTGTTTTCTCTACAATTAGACATATTTTTTTTTGGGGTATTCTTTACAACTAGCCATTAGACAGTTTGGCTTGTCTTCTCTACAACTAGACATTAGACAGTTTGAGTTGTCTTCTCTACAACTAGACATTAGACAGTTTGGCTTGTCCTCTCTACAACTAGACATTAGACAGTTTGGCTTGTCTTCTCTACAACTAGACATTAGACAGTTTGGCTTGTCTTCTCTACAACTAGACATTAGACAGTTTGGCTTGTCTTCTCTACAACTAGACATTAGACAGTTTGGCTTGTCTTCTCTACAACTAGACACTAGACAGTTTGGCTTGTCTTCTCTACAACTAGACATTAGACAGTTTGGCTTGTCTTCTCTACAACTAGACACTAGACAGTTTGGCTTGTATTCTCTACAACTAGACATTAAACAGTTTGGCTTGTCTTCTCTACAACTAGACATTAGACAGTTTGGCTTGTCTTCTCTACAACTAGACATTAGACAGTTTGGCTATTCTTCTCTACAACTAGACATTAGACAGTTTGGCTTGTTTTCTCTACAACTAGACATTAGACAGTTTGGCTTGTCTTCTCTACAAGTAGACACTAGACAGTTTGGCTTGTCTTCTCTACAACTAGACATTAGACAGTTTGGCTTGTCTTCTCTACAACTAGACATTAGACAGTTTGGCTTGTCTTCTCTACAACTAGACATTAGACAGTTTGGCTTGTCTTCTCTACAACTAGACATTTGACAGTTTGGCTTGTCTTCTCTACAACTAGACATTAAACAGTTTGGCTTGTCTTCTCTACAACTAGACATTAGACAGTTTGGCTTGTCTTCTGTACAACTAGACATTAAACAGTTTTGCTTGTCTTCTGTACAACTAGACATTAAACAGTTTGGCTTGTCTTCTCTACAACTAGACATTAGACAGTTTGGCTTGTCTTCTCTACAACCAGACATTAGACAGTTTGGGTTGTCTTCTCTACAAGTAGACATTAGACAGTTTGGCTTGTCTTCTCTACAACTAGACATTAGACAGTTTGGCGTGTCTTCTCTACAACTAGACATTAGACAGTTTGGCTATTCTTCTCTACAACTAGACATTAGACAGTTTGGCTTGTCTTCTCTACAACTAGACATTAGACAGTTTGGCTTGTCTTCTCTACAACTAGACACTAGACAGTTTGGCTTGTCTTCTCTACAACTAGACATTAGACAGTTTGGCTTGTCTTCTCTACAACTAGACATTAGACAGTTTGGCTTGTCTTCTCTACAACTAGACATTAGACAGTTTGGCGTGTCTTCTCTACAACTAGACATTAGACAGTTTGGCTTGTCTTCTCTACAACTAGACATTAGACAGTTTGGCTTGTCTTCTCTACAACTAGACACTAGACAGTTTGGCTTGTCTTCTCTACAACTAGACATTAGACAGTTTGGCTTGTCTTCTCTACAACTAGACATTAGACAGTTTGGCTTGTCTTCTCTACAACTAGACATTAGACAGTTTGGCGTGTCTTCTCTACAACTAGACATTAGACAGTTTGGCTTGTCTTCTCTACAACTAGACATTAGACAGTTTGGCTTGACTTCTCTACAACTAGACATTAGACAGTTTGGCGTGTCTTCTCTACAACTAGACATTAGACAGTTTGGCTTGTCTTCTCTACAACTAGACATTAGACAGTTTGGCGTGTCTTCTCTACAACTAGACATTAGACAGTTTGGCTTGTCTTCTCTACAACTAGACATTAGACAGTTTGGCTTGTCTTCTCTACAACTAGACATTAGACAGTTTGGCTTGTCTTCTCTACAACTAGACATTAAACAGTTTGGCTTTTCTTCTCTACAACTAGACTTTAGACAGTTTGGCGTGTCTTCTCTACAACTAGACATTAGACAGTTTGGCTTGTCTTCTCTACAACTAGACATTAGACAGTTTGCCTTGTCTTCTCTACAACTAGACATTAGACAGTTTGGCTTGTCTTCTCTACAACTAGACATTAGACAGTTTGGCTTGTCTTCTCTACAACTAGACATTAGACAGTTTGGCTTGTCTTCTCTACAACTAGACATTAAACAGTTTGGCTTTTCTTCTCTACAACTAGACTTTAGACAGTTTGGCTTGTCTTCTCTACAACTAGACTTTAGACAGTTTGGCTTGTCTTCTCTACAACTAGACATTAGACAGTTTGGCTTGTCTTCTCTACAACTAGACATTAGACAGTTTGGCTTGTCTTCTCTACAACTAGACATTAGACAGTTTGGCTTGTCTTCTCTACAACTAGACATTAGACAGTTTGGCTTGTCTTCTCTACAACTAGACATTAGACAGTTTGGCTTGTCTTCTCTACAACTAGACATTAGATAGTTTGGCTTGTCTTCTCTACAACTAGACATTAGACAGTTTGGCTTGTCTTCTCTACAACTAGACTTTAGACAGTTTGGCTTGTCTTCTCTACAACTAGACATTAAACAGTTTGGCTTGTCTTCTCTACAACTAGACTTTAGACAGTTTGGCTTGTCTTCTCTACAACTAGACTTTAGACAGTTTGGCTTGTCTTCTCTACAACTAGACATTAGACAGTTTGGCTTGTCTTCTCTACAACTAGACTTTAGACAGTATGACGTGTCTTCTCTACAACTGAAGTATGTTTGATGGATGGTAAAGGTGTCAGACAAGCCTTCCCATAAGCCATTGCACGCAAGTGAACGTGAGACCGGAGCCTCCGATGACTAAAAACCTGAACGTATAGACTGACACTTTCAACTCTGGTTAAAAGCAGACTCCAGCTATCGACCAGGGGAGAGAAATCCTGAGTTGGGGAACGGGGAGGGGTGGGAGAGGGAGAACATTTCATGGAACGCGCTTTGTCCCGCCATTAAGATCCCAAGGCCTTGACTGAACAAACTGAAGGTCACAGTGGCTCTCACGGTTTTACACGCGACATCCGGGTCTCAAGGCCAACAACCCGTACAAGAACAAGAGAGCGAATTTAAGTGGGCTAAACAGAAAGGAGAAAACATTATAATTTTAAATTAAAAAAAAAAATAAACACTATATCGGAGAAATCGAGTGTGTTTCTTACATTTTCCACAGTGTTTTTGCCTGCCTTTGTTGTTGCCCTACCTTTTATGTGGTGATTGATAAAGATATTGCAATTACCACTCACTACATTGCTTTAAATCGAAGTGCAGAGATCCAAAGATTGCCGGTTCAATAACCAATCAATCAACCAACCACACCGATATTCCTCAAATATTGATAACCTGAAACCGATAACAATATTTTTTTTGTTTCTCTTGACACGGGTTTGAAACAAAAATGAAAGTATATTTATGTTGCAGCAGCCGCCATGCCCGGATGTGATGGCAGTAAGCCATTGGTTTGACGCGTGACTCACCGGAACCTCAATGATCACAATCGTAAATTCAATCACAATCAATCTCAATCATAAAACTAGGCCTTGGGATCGATGTTTCAGATTATGAAATATGTTTCTTTTATTATTCTGTTTAGTTAACCTACTTGTGGCTAACAATTAAGCTCTATTCATCTGGTATTGTCTCCACATTGAAGGTTGGCTACCATGGAGTGCCATTTTACTCTGTCTCTTGTCTTGATGATGTACATTGTCATAGGTTCACCTGTCCACCGTTTGATGTTATCAGTCCACTTTGATCTTGGTCTAGTTCTGCCTCACCTACCTTATACCTTCCCTTCCAAGGTACTATTAGAATTATGTTATTATAATTATGTTATTATAATTATGTTATTAGAGTTATGTTATTAGAGTTATGTTATTAGAATTATATATTAGAGTTATGTTATTAGAATTATGTTATTAGAATTATATATTAGAGTTATGTTATTAGAATTATGTTATTAGAGTTATGTTATTAGAATTATATATTAGAGTTATGTTATTAGAGTTATGTTATTAGAATTATATATTAGAGTTATGTTATTAGAGTTATGTTATTAGAATTATATATTATAATTATGTTATTAGGGTTATGTTATTAGAATTATGTTATTAGAATTTTGTTATTAGAATTATGGCATTAAAATTATATATTAACATATTATAGTTATGAGTCGAGCTTAGCGATAATGAAATGGTTTTATCGGTGGCTCAATCAGGCCAGATTGGCTTTATGCTCGTATACTTCTGGAATACTAAACATCTTAACTACGATGGCAACAAAAACAAACAATAATAATTATAGTTACAATTTGGCCTACCATATCTCGTTTCCTGAGACAAAAATCTGGACATGAGGATGGCAACAAAGGAGACAGACGAAAGTGACGTAATATTTTTGATTCAGTAAATGTAATACTATAATAAAGTTCAACGATATAAACATATTTTGGTTTACAGTGGTTTCTTCAGTGAGAAGTTCCGGTGTAAAGTTCTTGTCAAAGATGACATTTTCCTCATTTCAACTCGTCCCAGAACAGGCAAAAATCTAGTTCACCTGATTTCAGACCGGCATTTACCTACTTTCAGGCCTCTGTTTACCTGCTTTCAGGTCAGTATTTACCTACTTTCAGGCCTCCGTTTACCTGCTTTCACGCCAGTGTTTACTATCATTGTTCAGCTGAATCCTTAGTATGCATCATCTTCAATCAATTATGTTCTTTCAAAAGTTCTCATATCATATTTACAGACGTCTTTGCAGCATAGAATAGGTCTTCTTTCTTTTCATTAATGATGGCTATCTGTGCACACAAGGTATATTTAACAGTAATTCTAACCTATATTTGACATAGGTACCTAAGCTTTGGAATACATGAATAGTGTTATAAGGTCAACCTATGACAATCTGCACCATCAAGGCAAGAGAGAGCAGAAAGGCGCTCTATGGCAGCCAACCTTCGATGCGGATACGGCACTCAATGATGATGGTGATGATGGCTAAGCTATTTTAGTCAACGTTGCTGGAAGATAGTGAATATGCTTGTCAGCTCAACATGACCTAGAATATCGTTGTGTGTTGACTTCTCTCCCCTGGACACTTGAAGTGTGCGACCCATACAGAGCACACGAATAGTGTTATAAGGTATTATCTAGAGTCAACGGCTAAGAAAATATGAGCAGTTAACGGGAATCTAATTGTGTAAGATTAAAGGAAACTATACATCAGAAAGAAAAGACATTAATTCGTATTGTGGACTGGAGCCAAATCTAGCCTCAGCGACACGGCTCGTATCTACCATGGGACAAGCATGTTAATAAAGGATGGGGTTTTGACTTAGACCAGCGTTTCTCAAAATGTGGTCCACAGCCCCCCCCCTTTTTTTTTTTAAAGGGTCCCTGGGACAGTCACAGGTGGTCTGCAAGGACTTGAAGAATAGTATGATAGTCTGTAGCTAAATGGAAAGAGAATGAATGAATGAAAGCACACAAGAAAATAAATCTTGGGGGTTCGCGATAAAGGAAAGTTTAAGAACCGCTGACATAGATTGGTTTAACTAATAATTGTCATTTGTCTGCTGCGTATTTTTTCTCAGCTTTACAATCATGTTTGCATCTCTGTGTTTCAAAATTGTGCGTCATTTTCAGAATATTTATCAAACTAATGCATGACGTGTCGTTGCGCTCATACGTCACCACCGATATCTCTGAGCCTGCCCGCTGGGGTGGGGGTCGGGGGGGGGGAGGGTAACCGCCCAATAGTTGTGACGTTTTCGGCATTGCGAGTAAGGCGCGGGCGGTTAAAATTAGGTCAGCCGTCTACAGCTCGCACAACTCAAGACGTCACAAGTATTGGGTTGTTTTCCGGAAAACCCCCATCAGCGGGCAGGCTCAAAGATATCGGGGGCGACGACTCATATCTTTAAAGCACAAAAGATCTATGTTTTAACAAATGGGAAGCAACTCACGGCCGATCGCATTTCGGATGGTGGGTATAACCAACAGAAGCAATGGTTGACTCAAAAGACAAAGATTTCACAATAAAACAATATTTATTTGAAAATTATAAAGATCTCAGACAAGTAATAAGTTTGTAATCTTTGGATACATGTTCAACATCAAATAGAATATGTCTTCATTATCATCATCATCGCCATCAAGTACCGGGCCTGCTGGCGTAGGTGATCATGTCTCTCCACAATTTTCGATCTCGACAGTTATTTTTCATTTCTGTTGTTGACCTTCTGCCAAGCCACAGAATATGTCTTAGGTAAAAGTAAAGTACCCCCGTCACGCCAAGTGGCGTATAGGGAAATATGGTGTTAGTGACCATATATTTTACAGACCTTCAGCACATGATTTTTGGGGTAATGTGGTCAGTATTACGCCCGTGCTGATTTACTTTCCCAGAAAAAAATCCGGTACCCATTTAAGGCTGGGTGAACCCAGAAGCCGTCGATTGGGATCGAACCCTACCCCTTGTCCGTGGTAGTCCAGTTCACTAACCACTGAGCTATCGCGGCTACACATAATATGTTCTTACTGAGGTTAAAACGTAGATTCCCACAGAGCAGGAATGTTTTTATTTATTTATTTTTTTATTAAAGAGAGAAATACCTAAAATAACAAGTAAAAACCAGTAATAGTTTTACAGCCCCACATTGAACCAGTGCTGTTTTGTGTCTGCGAACTATGGACATCAAACACAGAGAATGTGAGATATGGTTAATGGAAAAATGGTTAAGATACCGCAGAGAGTAACAAAAAGAAAAATCCAACGAGGAAAAACTAAATAGGAGAGATGAAGAACTAAATGGGAGAGATGAAGAACTAAATGGGAGAGATGAAGAACTAATCGGAAGAGATGAAGAACTAATCGGAAGAGATGAAGTGAAGAAGATTATGCAACAGATTAGGAAAAAGCGGTCAAGATTTCTGGAGTCTGTGGAGGAGGGGCGGGTTGGAAAACTTAGCTTTAAAGGGAGAAATAGAAGGCGGGAGAGATAGAGGTAGACATAGGGAAAAATGGAGTCAGAGAGGTAGACAGAGAAAAATGGAGTCAGAGAGGTAGAGGTAGACAGGGAAAAATGGAGTCAGAGAGGTAGAGGTAGACAGGGAAAAATGGAGAGTCAGAGGTAGACATAAGGAAAAATGGAGACTCAGAGAGGTAGAGGTAGACATAGGGAAAAATGGAGAGTCAGAGAGGTAGAGGTAGACATAGGGAAAAATGGTCAGGCAGAGAGGTAGAGGTAGACATAAAGAAAATGGAGAGTCAGAGAGACAGAGGTAGACATAAGGAAAATGGAGAGTCAGAGAGGTAGAGGTAGACATAGGGAAAAACGGAGAGTCAGAGAAGTAGACAAAGGCAACAATGGGAAGTCAGAGAGGTAGACAAAGGCAACAATGGGAAGCCAGAGAGGTAGACAAAGGCAACAATGGAAAGTCAGAGAGATAGACAAAAGGAACAACGGAAAGTTAGAGAGATAGACAAAGGCAACAATTAAAAGTCAGAGAGATAGACAAAAGGAACAACGGAAAGTTAGAGAGATAGACAAAGGCAACAATTAAAAGTCAGAGAGATAGACAAAAGGAACAACGGAAAGTTAGAGAGATAGACAAAGGCAACAATTAAAAGTCAGAGAGATAGACAAAAGGAACAACGGAAAGTTAGAGAGATAGACAAAGGCAACAATTAAAAGTCAGAGAGATAGACAAAAGGAACAATGGAAAGTCAGCGAGAAAGACAAAAAGAACAATGGAAAGTCAGAGAGATAGACAAAAGGAACAATGGAAAGTCAGCGAGAAAGACAAAAGGAACAATGGAAAGTCAGAGAGATAGACAAAAGGAACAATAAAAAGTCAGCGAGAAAGACAAAAGGAACAATGGAAAGTCAGAGAGATAGACAAAAGGAACAATGGAAAGTCAGAGAGATAGACAAAGGCAACAATGAAAAGTCAGAGAGATAGACAAAAGGAACAATGGAAAGTCAGAGAGATAGACAAAAGGAACAATGGAAAGTCAGAGAGATAGACAAAGGGAACAATGAAAAGTCAGAGAGATAGACAAAAGGAACAATGGAAAGTCAGAGAGATAGACAAAGGCAACAATGAAAAGTCAGAGAGATAGACAAAAGGAACAATGGAAAGTCAGAGAGATAGACAAAGGGAACAATGGAAAGTCAGAGAGATAGACAAAAGGAACAATGGAAAGTCAGAGAGATAGACAAAAGGAACAATGGAAAGTCAGAGAGATAGACAAAAGGAACAATGAAAAGTCAGAGAGATAGACAAAAGGAACAATGGAAAGTCAGAGAGAAAGACAAAAGGAACAATGGAAAGTCAGAGAGAAAGACAAAAGGAACAATGGAAAGTCAGAGAGAAAGACAAAAGGAACAATAGAAAGTCAGAGAGAAAGACAAAAGGAACAATGGAAAGTCAGAGAGAAAGACAAAAGGAACAATGGAAAGTCAGAGAGAAAGACAAAAGGAACAATGGAAAGTCAGAGAGATAGACAAAAGGAACAATGGAAAGTCAGAGAGATAGACAAAGGGAACAATGGAAAGCCAGAGAGATAGACAAAGGGAACAATGGAAAGTCAGAGAGATAGACAAAGGGAACAATGGAAAGTCAGAGAGATAGACAAAAGGAACAATGGAAAGTCAGAGAGATAGACAAAGGCAACAATGAAAAGTCAGAGAGATAGACAAGAGGAACAATGGAAAGTCAGAGAGATAGACAAAGGGAACAATGGAAAGTCAGAGAGATAGACAAAAGGAACAATGGAAAGTCAGAGAGATAGACAAAAGGAACAATGGAAAGTCAGAGAGATAGACAAAAGGAACAATGAAAAGTCAGAGAGATAGACAAAAGGAACAATGGAAAGTCAGAGAGAAAGACAAAAGGAACAATGAAAAGTCGGAGAGAAAGACAAAAGGAACAATGGAAAGTCAGAGAGAAAGACAAAAGGAACAATGGAAAGTCAGAGAGAAAGACAAAAGGAACAATGGAAAGTCAGAGAGAAAGACAAAAGGAACAATGGAAAGTCAGAGAGATAGACAAAAGGAACAATGGAAAGTCAGAGAGATAGACAAAGGGAACAATGGAAAGTCAGAGAGATAGACAAAGGGAACAATGGAAAGTCAGAGAGATAGACAAAGTGAACAATGGAAAGTCAGAGAGATAGACAAAAGGAACAATGGAAAGTCAGAGAGATAGACAAAGGGAACAATGGAAAGTCAGAGAGATAGACAAAGGGAACAATGGAATGTCAGAGAGATAGACAAAGGGAACAATGGAAAGTCAGAGAGATAGACAAAAGGAACAATGGAAAGTCAGAGAGATAGACAAAAGGAACAATGGAAAGTCAGAGAGATAGACAAAAGGAACAATGGAAAGTCAGAGAGATAGACAAAGGGAACAATGGAAAGTCAGAGAGATAGACAAAGGGAACAATGGAAAGTCAGAGAGATAGACAAAGGGAACAATGGAATGTCAGAGAGGTAGAAAAAGGGAAAAGATGTTGGATGGGTTGACGACGAGGCGTGTGACTAGTTCGTGAAGATCGAGTATTGTGGAGAAGCGTGGTATCCAACCTGTCCCGGCATGGACAATAAATGAATAACCAGCGAGCAACAGAAGCCATCAGTTTATACCTACTTTGCCATCTCCTAAAAGCGACTGGAGTAACAGTAACAACCTCATCGACTGAACCAGTTGTTATAATCACCACACAGATCGATCACCCGAGGCCAGTAATGAAGTGTTCGATATCCAAAACATAAACGATTCAGCAACGGTGTGGCAGTTATCCAGGAAGTTCATATAATCAATCAGTCATAACTGTAAGGTCATGAGGTCAATCTCCAGTCATTATAAATGACGACATAAAATGACGTCAAATGTTTATGACGAACTAATGTCGCTCAAGAAACGTTCGATGACGAAATCTGAGCAACAGTAAAGAAGGAATGATGACGTCATTAATGCTTCACTGGGAAGAGCGGCAATAAAGGTGTATCCTTCACCTCTCTCTCTCTCTCTATCTCTCTCTCTCTCTCTCTCTCTATCTATCTATCTATCTAAAGGTTTGTATTAAAGCAAAGATACTGCATCTCTGTTTCTCTCTCTCTCTCTTTAAAGCTTTGTTTTATAAAAACAAAGATGTTACATTCTCTCTCTCTAAAGTTTCGTTCCATCGAAATAAAGATTTGACAGCCCTCTCTCTCTCTTTCTTTCTCTCTCTCTCTCTCTCTCTCTCTCTCTCTCTCTCTCTCTCAAGTTTCTTTCCATGGAAATAAAGATTTGACAGCTCTCTCTCTCTCTAAAGTTTCGTTCTATAAAACTAAAAATGATCTCTCTCTAAAATGTTGCTCTATTAAAACAAAGATTTGACATCTCTCTCTAAAGTTATGTTCCATAAAAACAAAGATTTGACATCTCTCTCTTAAGTCTTGTTCCATAAAAACTAAGATTTGACATCTCTCTCTAAAGTTATGTTCCATAAAAACTAAGATTTGACATCTCTCTCTCTAAAGTTATGTTCCATTAAAAACAAAGATTTGACATCTCTCTCTAAAGTTATGTTCCATAAAAACAAAGATTTGACATCTCTCTCTAAAGTTATGTTCCATTAAAAACAAAGATTTGACATCTCTCTCTAAAGTTATGTTCCATTAAAAACAAAGATTTGACATCTCTCTCTAAAGGTATGTTCCATTAAAAACAAAGATTTGACATCTCTCTCTAAAGTTATGTTCCATAAAAACAAAGATTTGACATCTCTCTCTTAAGTCTTGTTCCATAAAAACTAAGATTTGACATCTCTCTCTAAAGTTATGTTCCATAAAAACAAAGATTTGACATCTCTCTCTCTAAAGTTATGTTCCATTAAAAACAAAGATTTGACATCTCTCTCTAAAGTTATGTTCCATAAAAACAAAGATTTGACATCTCTCTCTAAAGTTATGTTCCATTAAAAACAAAGATTTGACATCTCTCTCTAAAGTTATGTTCCATTAAAAACAAAGATTTGACATCTCTCTCTAAAGGTATGTTCCATTAAAAACAAAGATTTGACATCTCTCTCTAAAGTTATGTTCCATTAAAAACAAAGATTTGACATCTCTCTCTCTCTTAAGTCTTGTTCCATAAAAACTAAGATTTGACATCTCTCTCTAAAGTTATGTTCCATAAAAACTAAGATTTGACACTTGACATCTCTCTCTCTATAAAGTTTTGTTCTGTAAAAACAAAGATTTGACATCTCTCTCCCATGAAGAGAACACATGGCCATCATTCGCTCTGTTTCTTCTATAGCTCAAAGATTTGACATCTCACTACATATTTCACCTATGTAGACAAAGATGTGTCATTTCTCTAAAAATGATTCTTTCATGGAAACAAAGATTTGTCATTTCCCTTAATGTTTCTTTAACAGAAACAAAGATTTGTCATTTCCCTTAATGTTTCTCTAACAGAAACAAAGATTTGTCATTTCCCTTAATGTTTCTCTAACAGAAACAAAGATTTGTCATTTCCCTTAATGTTTCTCTAACAGAAACAAAGATTTGTCATTTCCCTTAACGTTTCTCTAACAGAAACAAAGATTTGAAACCTTGATCTCAGTTTGTTTCACAGATGCCAGAAGCTGTCATCCGCCAGTAACAATGACATGATGATCACATCGCTGGTCTCCCTTCTGATGACGGTTCCATGTTGGCAGAATTGATTGATCATGGTTTTCCATTTCCTGCCGTCACCAAAATATCCCATCTTAGCTCTCTCTCCACATCGCCTCAACCAAGAGCCGGGGGAAACACCTTCTCAAATACACGTTTCCTTATTTCTAGCTCGTTTATTCTCATTCATCCAAGCTCGATTATCTAAATAACGTTATGTAACTCTCCCTCTCTGTCCTTCTCTCTCTTCACTCTCTCTCTCTCTTTATAACACTCTCTCACTATGTAATATATAAAGTAACTATCTATTCTATGTATCTTTTTCTTTTCTTTTTCATGTTTATTTGTACCTATTTCATTCAGTTTTATGTTTATTGTTGATTTCAATATGTATCTTGTCTGACTTGTTTCACCTGGTTCAGTCTATAGGAAACCCTTGATTGTAGCGACAGTTTATCTTATAGAATGTACAAGAAAATGTCGATGTTTTCAAGAAATAATCGACATTACCTACAGGTTATTTAATATTGCCTATGTTATGCTATAGTGCCTATGTTTTGCTATAGTGTCTATGTTTTGCTACATTGTCTATGTTATGCTATAGTGCCTACGTTATGTTATAGTGCCCTAATTTGTGCATGCGAGAGCTGGAAAACAACTAAAACAAATATAGAATAAAGCATTTGAAAATAAATGCACGAGGAAAATATTTCGTAGACCATGGAATGAGTTCAAGACTAGTGCAGAAATAAGAGAAATGACAAAGCTGACACAAATATCAACTACAATGATGAGAAGACGGTGGTCATGTTTTGGTAGGATGAACAATATTCCAACACAAAAGAATACATAAAGCTACATGGGTGTCACTAGATCATAGAACGGAGAATCAAATTGATCACATATGTATTAATAATAAGTTTAAGTCATCCTTACAGGATGTAAAAGTATATAGAGGGGCAGATGTAGCTTCTGATCATCATCTTCTGCTAGCCAAACTTAAATTAAACTAAAAAGATATTACTGCAACGCATAAGGGTTTCAGCGTTTCAATGTAGGGTTTCTTAAAGAACAAGGAATTAAAGATACACTCGCAGTCACAATATCAAACAAATACCAAGTCCTGCAACAGCTAGAAAATACAATAAATATAGATCACTGGGAACAGGTTAAGATTATATGGAAGGTGACATGTGAAGAAACACTGGGGAAAAGAGACAGCAAAGACTCTGGAGAAAATTAAAGAAAGAAAGAACAAGAAAGCAGACATACATAAAAGCAAGACGAGAAGTAATAAATCTTAGGCACAAGAAACTTACACAGAGGTGAACAAAGAATAAGAAGATGCATTAAAAGGGATCATAGGAAATATATAGATGTAATAGCTAAAGAGGCAGAGGAGGAATAAAATAAAGGAAATATGAAAGAACCGTACAACAGCACAAATAAATTAAAGCAAACATACCTGTGGGATCAATGCCTTTATTAAAGATAAGAAAGGAAATATGCTTAGTAATATAATGGGAACAAATGAAGAGATGGAAGGAGCACTTTGAAGAACCCCTTGAACAGACCTGGCCCAAATAACCCTCCAGATATACTACCAGCAGAAGAAGAGTTAGACGTTAACCAGCCAGACAATAATCATAGCACATCAAACAAGCTGAACAGACGGAAATGAGGAACAATAAAGTAATACAGATCAACAATGTAGTAATAAAGATCAACAATGTAGTAATACAGATCAACAATGTAGTAATACAGATCAACAATGTAGTAATACAGATCAACAATGTAGTAATACAGATCAACAATGTAGTAATAAAGATCAACAATGTAGTAACACATTTCAAAAATGGTTATATGTAGTTGGCCCCGGTAGCACTGCAAACGAATTAAAATCCATAATTGCTCAACCGCTCGTGCCAGTGGAATTATCCTAATTAATATATCATCTACCAAACAAAGAAAGGTAGCTGCAGTCCTCATCAGAGCAGTCTCAGCACACGCCAAAAGACATAAGGCGAAACTGCACAGAAAGTGAACACATCCTAATTAATATATCATCTACCAAACAAAGAAAGGTAGCTGCAGTCCTCATCAGAGCAGTCTCAGCACACGCCAAAAGACATAAGGCGAAACTGCACAGAAAGTGAACACAGCTATCTGACCCCCACAAACGATATCATCATTCATCGTAAGCAATCGGAATATCGAAACCCGATCAAAGCGGATGAAATGCACAGCTCACGGTGTGCACAGAGCACTAAACTCAGTATCTCCGGCAGCAAGCCGGACTTGAAATATGAGGAAACTGCAACAAGGAACACTTTTCGGGACATAGCCTTTAAAAGGTTCTGCCGCCTATCCGCCATATTGACCGGCACTCCCACAGGAAAAAATATAATACTATAAAGAAACAATGTAGCAATACAGGTCAACAATGTTGAAATACAGATCGACGATGTAGTAATACAAACCAACGACACAGTAATACAGACCAATTATACAGTAATACAGATCAACGATACAGTAATACAGACCAATTATACAGTAATACAGATCAACGACACAGTAATACAGACCAATTATACAGTAATACAGATCAACGATACAGTAATACAGACTAATTATACAGTAATACAGATCAACGACACAGTAATACAGACCAATTATACAGTAATACAGATCAACGATACAGTAATACAGACCAATTATACAGTAATACAGATCAACGACACAGTAATACAGACCAATTATACAGTAATACAGATCAACGATACAGTAATACAGACCAACAATGTAGTAATGCAGATCAATGATACAGTAATACAGATCAATGCCCCTATTATACTTAACACTTATTTCTCTTCAGTGTCAAGTCTTTTGATCACCACTATAACGGTCGGGATAGGGATCACATCATGACACTAGATAAGCTGGTGCAATGCTCAGTACTCGTATGTGACAGTGCTCATGATGTTACCTACACCTGCGCTGTGGCTGACACGCTATTTTTCATGCTGGATAAACTGAACACAACACCCACAGCAGATGCCATCGTCTAACATTCCTAGTTAGACAGAGAAATTAACATGAGAATACAAAAAGCAAATGCTGTCACATACCAGCTTTCACCATTGCTAAGACATCCAAACATTTCTATGCCAGCTAAACAACAAATGATAAATAGCATTTTCATACCAACTTTGTGCTATGAAAGTCAAACATGGACCCTTACCAAATCCCATTTAAGAAAGACCAATACATGTGAGATGCGATGCTTGAGAAAAGTAACAAACAACACAAGAAGAGATAGAATACCAAATGAAACCATAAGAAAAATGATAGGAACTAAACCCTGCCAAGAATATATAGAACAACAACAACTTAAATGGTTTGACCACCTGGTCAGAATGAATCCTTATCAATCACCATCAAGGGCGTTCTTCTCGAGAATGCATGGAAAAAGACCAAGAGGAAGACCCAGAAGAAGATGGATAGATGCAGTGACAAAGACATGTAACAACAAAGGAAAATCACTAATTCAGACAGTTCGAGCAGCTCAAGAATGACAAATGATATAAACTACGACACATTTTAGGTATCAGTGAAAAGAGAAAAGAAGAAAGAATACACCTAGTGTAGCGGCAGGACAAACAAACAATCAGCGAGTTTGTGTTTGTTGTTGTTGTTGTTGCTGTTCTGCTGCTGCTGTTGTTGTTGCTGTTGTTGCTGTTACTGTTGTTGTTGTTGCTGCTGTTGTTAAAATTATCATCATTGCACACTGGGCGAACCCATAGGTGCTCCTATATCCCTCTCGACGACCTCTATATAAACCCAGGAGAATCCTGGCCCACATGCACGAACTCTGTAGCACGGCCTGGGATCCACGTTGGTGGGTGGGTGTTTGCTGATAATTTTGCCTGGGCAACGACCATATTTATGGCCTACTCTTTTAGATTGTAACTGCCAAGGGATTTTTAACGTGCGCGAGTGCACTCCTGTTTATTGCCGCTATACGAGTGGGCCAGACCCCGGACCCAAGAGATCAGGGGAGATCAGCGAGTATATAGTACAAGTGATATCTAACGATATAAACAATAAGGCAAGCCAGCCTATCAGGAAATAAACATATATAGTATATCATCCGACTCTACACAAGCCACTAGAGATAAACAACATGGGCATATATTTCACGAAAAGATGAAAGGTTATATTTACAAAACATACAATTTGGTTTATAATTAGCCACATTGTAACAGATCGGATACTTTGTACAAAGGTCAGTGCCTCAAGGTTGTCACCTTTACTCGGGGTTATCGTTCTTCAATACATATTTTGCTATAAAATAGACGTGGAAAGGGGGATGAATAGGAGGCAAATAGTAGATAAAGCCGATCTACAACAGTGCTGAGTGGGGTCGGAGCGTACAGGAAGAAACTAATTACATAAAACAGATGACGCAATCTTCTTCTTCTTTCCTTCCTCATTTGCATTTCAGTGTCGATGGGAGATATAATTTGCCTTCTATTTGCCTCTCTTGCTGTTATGTTTCCTAGTGTTTCTAATATTCCGTCAATCCGTCTTTTTCGCGGTCGGTCCTTGGGTCTGGTGTTCTCGCAACGTTTATTATAAGCTAATTGTGTTGTGGTTTGATCTTTCTGCCTTATAACGTGGCCAAATCATTGTATCTGTTATTTCTTTATGTACTCTATAATATGAATTATTCATAGCTTTTTTCCTTAGTTCTTCATTTCTGATGTTATGAGTTGCCAAGTTGTCCTTTTTTTTTTAAAAAAAAGCTAAACATCAACATTTATACAAAGTTATTTAACAAAACAATCATCATCATGTGCTACACCTGCTTGTGTAGGCGATCATATCCTTCCGCAACTCCCTGTCCACAGTGCATCGTATCAACTCTGTTATTTACTGATTTCCGTGCCATGACACCAAGCTGTCTAGTACCTATTTTCATTTCGTTCACGAGATCTCTTTCCCTGTATTTTGCCAGTTGAACCAATTATTTAAACTTTACTAATCTCTTAATGTGCACGAAAAATATTGATTGTTTATTTTTCTTCTGATGTTTTTAAGATCTCCCTGTTTGTGAAAGCAATATCGATACCTTAATACACAAGTCCAAAGTAAAATAGACAACAATCTAGATAATAGGACTAACTAAATGGAAAAACAATTCGGACCTTCTCTTAACAATTTAATCTAATTAGGCCTCGTTAGGAAGAACAGGAAATGTAGATTAATGCAACATGTGAGATTAGAAGTAGATGAAACACATATGTAAACATACCAAGTTAGTGGTAGTCTGGTTGGTCACCACGTTTATGATTGTTTCACCATTGATGTACACGGGTCACGTGTTCTAGCATGGCAGTTCTCTCGGAATCGATACTCACAATTTATAATTGATAGCCTACACACAATACAGGCTGTCAGGATACATGTACCGACTCTAGGTGGACGGAGGCGAAGATAAACGTCTAGGTGGACGGAGGCGAAGATAAACGTCTAGGTGGACGGAGGCGAAGATAAACGTCTAGGTGGACGGAGGCGAAGATAAACGTCTAGGTGGTGGTCAAAGATGAACGTCTAGGTGGACGGAGGCGAAGATAAACGTCTAGGTGGACAGAGGCGAAGATAAACGTCTAGGTGGAGGTCGAAGATAAACGTCTAGGAGGTGGTCAAAGATAAACGTCTAGGTGGACGGAGGCGAAGATAAACGTCTAGGTGGACGGAGGCTAAGATAAACGTCTAGGTGGACGGAGGCGAAAATAAACGTCTAGGTGGACGGAGGCTAAGATAAACGTCTAGGTGGACGGAGGCAAAGATAAACGTCTAGGTGGACGGAGGTTAAGATAAACGTCTAGGTGAACGGAGGCGAAGATAAACGTCTAGGTGGACGGAGGCGAAGATAAACGTCTAGGTGGACGGAGGCGAAGATAAACGTCTAGGTTGACGGAGGCTAAGATAAACGTCTAGGTGGACGGAGGCGAAGATAAACGTCTAGGTGGACGGAGGCGAAGATAAACGTCTAGGTGAACGGAGGCGAAGATAAACGCCTAGGTGGACGGAGGCGAAAATAAACGTCTAGGAGGAGGTCAAAGATAAACGTCTAGGTGGACGGAGGCGAAGATAAACGTCTAGGTGAACGGAGGCGAAGATAAACGTCTAGGTGAACGGAGGCGAAGATAAACGTCTAGGTGGACGGAGGCGAAGATAAACGTCTAGGTGGACGGAGGCGAAGATAAACGTCTAGGAGGAGGTAGAAGATAAACGTCTAGGTGGACGGAGGCGAAGATAAACGTCTAGGTGGACGTAGGCGAAGATAAACGTCTAGGTGGACGGAGGCGAAGATAAAAGTCTAGGTGGACGGAGGCGAAGATAAACGTCTAGGAGGGGGTCGAAGATAAACGTCTAGGTGGACGGAGATGAAGATAAACGTCTAGGTGGACGGAGGCGAAGATAAACGTCTAGGTGGAGGTCGAAGATAAACGTCTAGGTGGACGGAGACGAAGATAAACGTCTAGGTGGACGGAGGAGAAGATAAACGTCTAGCTGGACGGAGGCGAAGATAAACGTCTAGGTGGAGATCGAAGATAAACGTCTAGGTGGACGGAGGCGAAGATAAACGTCTAGGTGGAGGTCGAAGATAAACGTCTAGGTGGACGGAGACGAAGATAAACGTCTAGGTGGAGGTCGAAGATAAACGTCTAGGTGAACGGAGGCGAAGATAAACGTCTAGGTGAACGGAGGCGAAGATAAACGTCTAGGTGAACGGAGGCGAAGATAAACGTCTAGGTGAACGGAGGCGAAGATAAATGTCTAGGAGGAGGTCAAAGATAAACGTCTAGGAGGAGGTCAAAGATAAACGTCTAGGAGGAGGTCAAAGATAAACGTCTAGGTGAACGGAGGCGAAGATAAACGTCTAGGATTAGGGCAAAGATAAACGTCTAGGAGGAGGTCAAAGATAAACGTCTAGGTGAACGGAGGCGAAGATAAACGTCTAGGAGGAGGTCAAAGATAAACGTCTAGGTGAACGGAGGCGAAGATAAACATCTAGGAGGAGGTCAAAGATAAACGTCTAGGAGGAGGTCGAAGATAAACGTCTAGGAGGAGGTCGAAGATAAACGTCTAGGAGGAGGTCGAAGACAAACGTCTAGGAGGAGGTCGAAGACAAACGTCTAGGAGGAGGTCGAAGATAAACGTCTAGGAGGAGGTCAAAGATAAACGTCTATGAGGAGGTCGAAGATAAACTTCTAGGAGGAGGTCAAAGATAAACGTCTAGGAGGAGGTCGAAGATAAACGTCTATGAGGAGGTCAAAGATAAACGTCTAGGAGGAGGTCGAAGATAAACGTCTAGGAGGAGGTCGAAGATAAACGTCTAGGAGGAGGTCAAAGATAAACGTCTAGGAGGAGGTCGAAGATAAACGTCTAGGAGGAGGTCAAAGATAAACGTCTATGAGGAGGTAGAAGATAAACGTCTATGAGGAGGTCGAAGATAAACGCCTATGAGGAGGTCGAAGATAAACGTCTAGGTGGACGGAGGCGAAGATAAACGTCTAGGTGGACGGAGGCGAAGATAAACGTCTAGGTAGACGGAGGCGAAGATAAACGTCTAGGTGGACGGAGGCGAAGATAAACGTCTAGGTGAACGGAGGCGAAGATAAACGTCTAGGTGGACGGAGGCGAAGATAAACGTCTAGGTGGAGGTCGAAGATGAACGTCTAGGTGAACGGAGGCGAAGATAAACGTCTAGGTAGAGGTCGAAGATAAACGTCTAGGTGGACGGAGGCGAAGATAAACGTCTAGGTAGAGGTCGAAGATAAACGTCTAGGTGGACGGAGGCGAAGATAAACGTCTAGGTGGAGGTCGAAGATCAACGTCTAGGTGGAGGTCGAAGATAAACGTCTAGGTGGAGGTCGAAGATCAACGTCTAGGTAGAGGTCGAAGATAAACGTCTAGGTGGACGGAGACGAAGATCAACGTCTAGGTGGAGGTCGAAGATAAACGTCTAGGTGGACGGAGGCGAAGATAAACGTCTAGGTGGAGGTCGAAGATAAACGTCTAGGTGGACGGAGGCGAAGATAAACGTCTAGGTGGACGGAGGCGAAGATAAACGTCTAGGTGAACGGAGGCGAAGATAAACGTCTAGGTGGAGGTCGAAGATAAACGTCTAGGTGGACGGAGGCGAAGATAAACGTCTAGGTGAACGGGGGCGAAGATAAACGTCTAGGTGGACGGAGGCGAAGATAAACGTCTATGTGGACTGAGGCGAAGATAAACGTCTAGGTGGACGGAGGCGAAGATAAACGTCTAGGAGGAGGTAGAAGATAAACGTCTAGGTGGACGGAGGCGAAGATAAACGTCTAGGTGGACGGAGGCGAAGATAAAAGTCTAGGAGGAGGTCGAAGATAAACGTCTAGGTGGACGGAGGCGAAGATAAACGTCTAGGTGAACGGAGGCGAAGATAAACGTCTAGGTGAACGGAGGCGAAGATAAACGTCTAGGTGAACGGAGGCGAAGATAAACGTCTAGGAGGAGGTCAAAGATAAACGTCTAGGTGGACGGAGGCTAAGATAAACGTCTAGGTGAACGGAGGCGGAGATAAACGTCTAGGTGAACGGAGGCGAAGATAAACGTCTAAATGAACGGAGGCGAAGATAAACGTCTAGGTGGAGGTCGAAGATAAACGTCTAGGTGAACGGAGGCTAAGATAAACGTCTAGGTGGAGGTCAAAGATAAACGTCTAGGTGGACGGAGGCTAAGATAAACGTCTAGGTGAACGGAGGCGAAGATAAACGTCTAAATGAACGGAGGCGAAGATAAACGTCTAGGTGGACGGAGGCTAAGATAAACGTCTAGGTGGACGGAGGCTAAGATAAACGTCTAGGTGGAGGTCGAAGATAAACGTCTAGGTGGACGGAGGCGGAGATAAACGTCTAGGTGAACGGAGGCGAAGATAAACGTCTAAATGAACGGAGGCGAAGATAAACGTCTAGGTGAACGGAGGCGGAGATAAACGTCTAGGTGAACGGAGGCGAAGATAAACGTCTAAATGAACGGAGGCGAAGATAAACGTCTAGGTGGAGGTCGAAGATGAACGTCTAGGTGAACGGAGGCGAAGATAAACGTCTAGGAGGAGGTCAAAGATAAACGTCTAGGAGGAGGTCAAAGATAAACGTCTAGGTGAACGGAGGCGAAGATAAACGTCTAGGAGGAGGGCAAAGATAAACGTGTACGAGGAGGTCAAAGATAAACGTCTAGGTGAACGGAGGCGAAGATAAACGTCTAGGAGGAAGTCAAAGATAAACGTCTAATTGAACGGAGGCGAAGATAAACGTCTAGGAGGAGGTCAAAGATAAACGTCTAGGAGGAGGTCAAAGATATAAATGTAGGAGGAGGTCAAAGATATACGTGTAGGAGGAGGTCAAAGATAAACGTCTAGGTGGACGGAGGCGAAGATAAACGTCTAGGTGGACGGAGGCGAAGATAAACGTCTAGGTGGACGGAGGCGAAGATAAACGTCTAGGTGAACGGAGGCGAAGATAAACGTCTAAATGAACGGAGGCGAAAATAAACGTCTAGGAGGAGGTCAAAGATAAACGTCTAGGTGAACGGAGGCGAAGATAAACGTCTAGGTGAACGGAGGCGAAGATAAACGTCTAGGTGGACTGAGGCGAAGATAAACGTCTAGGTGGAGGTCGAAGATAAACGTCTAGGTGGACGGAGGCGAAGATAAACGTCTAGGTGGAGGTCGTAGATAAACGTCCAGGTGGAGGTCGAAGATAAACGTCTAGGTGGAGGGAGGCGAAGATAAACGTCTAGGTGGAGGTCGAAGATAAACGTCTAGGTGAACGGAGGCGAAGATAAACGTCTAGGTGGACGGAGGCGAAGATAAACGTCTAGGTGGACGGAGGCGAAGATAAACGTCTAGGAGGAGGTCGAAGATAAACGTCTAGGTGGACGGAGGCGAAGATAAACGTCTAGGTGGACGGAGGCGAAGATAAACGTCTAGGTGGACGGAGGCGAAGATAAACGTCTAGGTGGACGGAGGCGAAGATAAACGTCTAGGTGAACGGAGGCGAAGATAAACGTCTAGGTGGACGGAGGCGAAGATAAACGTCTAGGTGGACGGAGGCGAAGATAAACGTCTAGGTGAACGGAGGCGAAGATAAACGTCTAGGTGGACGGAGGCGAAGATAAACGTCTAGGTGGAGGTCGAAGATAAACGTCTAGGTGAACGGAGGCGAAGATAAACGTCTAGGTGAACGGAGGCGAAGATAAACGTCTAGGTGAACGGAGGCGAAGATAAACGTCTAGGAGGAGGTCAAAGATAAACGTCTAGGAGGAGGTCAAAGATAAACGTCTAGGAGGAGGTCAAAGATAAACGTCTAGGTGAACGGAGGCGAAGATAAACGTATAGGAGGAGGTCAAAGATACACGTCTACGAGGAGGTCAAAGATAAACGTCTAGGTGAACGGAGGCGAAGATAAACGTATAGGAGGAGGTCAAAGATAAACGTCTAGGTGAACGGAGGCGAAGATAAACGTCTAGGAGGAGGTCAAAGATAAACGTCTAGGTGAACGGAGGCGAAGATAAACTTCTAGGAGGAGGTCAAAGATAAACGTCTAGGAGGAGGTCAAAGATATAAATGTAGGAGGAGGTCAAAGATATACGTGTAGGAGGAGGTCAAAGATAAACGTCTAGGAGGAGGTCAAAGATAAAAATGTAGGAGGAGGTCAAAAATATACGTGTAGGAGGAGGTCAATGATAAACGTCTAGGAGGAGGTCGAAGATAAACGTATAGGAGGAGCTCGAAGATAAACGTCTAGGAGGAGCTCGAAGATAAACGTCTAGGAGGAGGTCGAAGATAAACGTCTATGAGGGGGTCAAAGATAAACGTCTATGAGGAGGTCGAAGATAAACGTCTAGGAGGAGGTCAAAGATAAACGTCTATGAGGAGGTCAAAGATAAACGTCTATGAGGAGGTCAAAGATAAACGTCTATGAGGAGGTCGAAGATAAACTTCTATGTGGAGGTCGAAGATAAACGTCTATGAGGAGGTCGAAGATAAACGTCTATGAGGAGGTCGAAGATAAACGTCTAGGAGGAGGTCGAAGATAAATGTATAGGAGGAGGTCGAAGATAAACGTCTAGGAGGAGGTCGAAGATAAACGTCTAGGAGGAGGTCGAAGATAAATGTATAGGAGGAGGTCGAAGATAAACGTCTAGGAGGAGGTCGAAGATAAACGTCTATTAGGAGGTTAAAGATAAACGTTTATGAGGAGGTCAAAGATAAACGTCTAGGAAGAGGTCAAAGATAAACGTCTAGGAAGAGATCGAAGATAAACGTCTAGGAAGAGGTCGAAGTTAACGTCTAGGAAGAGATCGAAGATAAACGTCTAGGAAGAGATCGAAGATAAACGTCTAGGAAGAGATCGAAGATAAACGTCTATGAGGAGGTCGAAGATATACGTCTATGAGGAGGTCGAAGATAAACGTCTATGAGGAGGTCGAAGATAAACGTCTATGAGGTGGTCGAAGATAAACGTCTATGTTGTGGTCGAAGATAAACGTCTAGGAAGAGATCGAAGATAAACGCCTAGGAAGAGATCGAAGATAAACGTCTAGGAAGAGATCGAAGATAAACGTCTAGGAAGAGGTCAAAGATAAACGTCTAGGAAGAGGTCAAAGATAAACGTCTATGAGGTGGTCGAAGATAAACGTCTATGAGGAGGTTAAAGAAAAACGTCTATGAGGAGGTTAAAGATAAACTTCTAGGAGGTGGTCAAAGATAAACGTCTAGGAAGAGATCGAAGATAAACGTCTAGGAAGAGGTCAAAGATAAACGTCTAGGAAGAGGTCGAAGATAAACGTCTACGAGGTGGTCGAAGATAAACGTCTATGAGGATGTCGAAGATAAACGTATATGAGGTGGTAGAAGATAAACGTCTATGATGTGGTCGAAGATAAACGTCTAGGAAGAGATCGAAGATAAACGCCTAGGAAGAGGTCAAAGATAAACGTCTAGGAAGAGATCGAAGATAAACGTCTAGGAAGAGGTAAAAGATAAACATCTAGGACGTGGTCAAAAATAGATTTATTTCCTCATTGGACAATAGTGGTGATAGCTGTCCAATGATTTGACCAGCTTTGTTGCGTCTTTAGTCTCTATTCCTGCTTTTTGTGAATTGTCGTTTGTAGACTTCCTAGATATTTCAATTCCTCTATTTGTTTTAGTTGGCTGCCGTCCATAGTTATGTTGATGTTCTGTTTTTCCTTTGTGATATTCATGCATCATTCATATATGTCATATACATGACATCTGTTTTGTTGATTTTCATGTTTTATTTTGTACATGTGCTGTTGTGTCTGTTCTTGTAGGTCTATTTTCATATGTATTAGAACCTAGCCCCTAATTTTAATGTCATGACTAATATACTCACATGAAAACAAATAACTCCTGGGCTAAAACTAAGAATAACAAAATGTTATATCTTCTCAACATTCCTATATGCTGCAGAAACATGGACATTAGACAAGAAAACAACAGAGAATTGAAGTCTTTGAAATGTTAATATATAGAAGAATAGGAAGAACTGGATGGAAAGAAAAGAAAACAAATTATGAAGTCTTGGAACAACTAAAAAGTAAAAGAAAACTTCTAAAAACAATATAAACAAGACAAATGTGATTTTTGAGCCATGATAAAAGACATAACGGCCTACTAAAAGTAATATTGGAACGGAAAATACAGGGTAAAAGAGGCAGAGGCAGACCAAGATTAACATTAAAAGTTGGACAAGTCAGCCTATGACAACCTGCACCATTCTTCAAGAGACAGAATTGAATGGCGCTCCATGGTAGCCAACCTTCGTTGCGGAAATGACACCCGATGATGATGATTTGAACCTGATTGCCTATTTAATGAGGAACGACCAAGTGAATGAGCGTTCATGTGATTGCAACAATAGGGAGAAAACATGCCTGTGGGATTGGGTATCCACAAAAAGATAAAGTTCAAGCTCTCCCTGCATGAGATACATTAGCCGGCACTCAGAAAAACACCACAGAGATATCTACTATCAAGCACTGAGATGAATACTTTAAAGCATAGTCACAGTAAAGCACTAAGAGATGATTATCATAGATCACAACCACAATTGAGCACTCAGAGAGGGATATCATAGAGCACTACCACAATTGAGCTTTCAGAGAGGGATATCATAGAACACAACCATAATTGAGCACTCAGAGAGAGATATCATAGAGCACAACCACAATTGAGCACTCAGAGAGGGATATCATAGAACACAACCGCAATCGAGCACTCAGAGAGGGATATCATAGAACACAACCACAATTGAGCACTCAGAGAGGGATATCATAGAACACAACCGCAATCGAGCACTCAGAGAGGGATATCATAGAACACAACCGCAATCGAGCACTCAGAGAGGGATATCATAGAGCACAACCACAATCAAGCACTCAGAGAGAGATATCATAGAGCACAACCACAATCAAGCACTCAGAGAGAGATATCATAGAGCCCAACCACAATCGAGCACTCTGAGAAAGAGATCATAGAGCCCAACCACAATCGAGCACTCAGAGAGAGATATCATAGAGCCCAACCACAATCGAGCACTCAGAGAGAGATATCATAGAGCCCAACCACAATCGAGCACTCAGAGAGAGATATCATAGAGCCCAACCACAATCGAGCACTCTGAGAAAGAGATCATAGAGCCCAACCACAATCGAGCACTCAGAGAGAGATATCATAGAGCCCAACCACAATCGAGCACTCAGAGAGAGATATCATAGAGCCCAACCACAATCGAGCACTCAGAGAGAGATATCATAGAGCCCAACCACAATCGAGCACTCAGAGAGAGATATCATAGAGCCCAACCACAATCGAGCACTCAGAGAGAGATATCATAGAGCCCAACCACAATCAAGCACTCAGAGAGAGATATCATACAGCACAATAACAATCAATCTCTCAGAGAGATATATCATAGAGCACAACGACATTTAAGGTCTCAGAGAGAGATATCATAGAGCACAACGACAATTAAGGTCTCAGAGAGAGATATTATAGAGCACAACGACAATTATGGTCTCAGAGAGGAATATCATAGATCACAAACACAATCAAGCACTGAGAGAGAGATGTCATAGAGCACAACCACAATCAAGCACTGAGAGAGATATATCATAGAGCACAACCACAATCAAGCACTGAGAGAGAGATGTCATAGAGCACAACCACAATCAAGCACTGAGAGAGAGATGTCATAGATCACAACCACAATCAAGCACTGAGAGAGAGATGTCATAGAGCACAACCACAATCAATCACTGAGAGAGAGATATCATAGATCACAACCACAATCAAGCACTGAGAGAGAGATATTATAGAGCACAACCACAATCAAGCACTGAGAGAGAGATGTCATAGAGCACAACCACAATCAAGCACTGAGAGAGAGATATCATAGAGCACAACCACAATCAAGCACTGAGAGAGAGATGTCATAGAGCACAACCACAATCAAGCACTGAGAGAGAGATATCATAGAGCACAACCACAATCAAGCACTGAGAAAGAGATGTCATAGAGCACAACCACAATCAAGCACTGAGAGAGAGATGTCATAGGGCACAACCACAATCAAGCACTGAGAGAGAGATGTCATAGAGCACAACCACAATCAAGCACTCAGAGAGATATGTCATAGGGCACAACCACAATCAAGCTCTCAGAGAGAGATGTCATAGAGCACAACCACAATCAAGCACTGAGAGAGAGATGTCATAGAGCACAACCACAATCAATCACTGAGAGAGAGATGTCATAGAGCACAACCACAATCAAACTCTCAGAGAGAGATGTCATAGAGCACAACCACAATCAAACTCTCAGAGAGAGATGTCGGAGGGCACAACCACAATCAAGCTCTCAGAGAGATGTCATAGAGCACAACCACAATCAAGCACTGAGAGAGAGATGTGAGAAGGCACAACCACAATCAATCTCTCAGAGAGAGATGTCAGAAGGCACAACCACAATCAATCTCTCAGAGAGAGATGTCAGAAGGCACAACCACAATTAATCTCTCAGAGAGAGATGTCAGAAGGCACAACCACAATCAACCTCTCAGAGAGAGATGTCAGAAGGCACAACCACAATCAATCTCTCAGAGAGAGATGTCAGAAGGCACAACCACAATCAATCTATCAGAGAGAGATGTCAGAAGGCACAACCACAATCAATCTCTCAGAGAGAGATGTCAGAAGGCACAACCACAATCAATCTCTCAGAGAGAGATGTCAGAGGGCACAACTGCAATCAAGCACTCAGAGAGAGATGTCAGAAGGCACAACCACAATCAATCTCTCAGAGAGAGATGTCAGAGGGCACAACTACAATCAAGCACTCAGAGAGAGATGTCAGAGGGCACAACTGCAATCAAGCACTCAGAGAGAGATGTCAGAAGGCACAACCACAATCAATCTCTCAGAGAGAGATGTCAGAGGGCACAACTACAATCAAGCACTCAGAGAGAGATGTCAGAGGGCACAACTACAATCAAGCACTCAGAAGAATTATAATCATCAACGAGTGCCCTCTCTGCATCGAAGTTTGGCTACCACGGAGCGCCATTTTGCTTTGTTTCTTGTTTTTATGGTGCAAGCTGTCATAGACTGATTTGTCCATCTTTTGATGTTACTCGTCCATGTTAGTCTTGGTGTGCCTCTTAAAGCTTGCATTTTCCCTCCCAAGATTACTTTTATTAGGCTGTTGTGTCTTTAACATTCCCAAAAATCTTTTTTGTCTTGTATTTAGTTGTTCTCTTTTCATTTTTATTTGTTTTAGACTTCATCATTTCTTCTCTTTTCTTTCCATCCAGAAGAATACTATAAAATATAAAGAGTGGACTGTAACATTATTTAAGTGGACTGTAACATTATTTAAGTGTGCTGTAATATTATTTAAGTGGACTGTAACATTATTTAAGTGGACTGTAACATTATTTAAGTGTGCTGTAACATTATTTAAGTGGACTGTAACATTCATTAAGTGGACTGTAACATTATTTAAGTGTGCTGTAACATTATTTAAGTGGACTGTAACATTCTTTAAGTGGACTGTAACATTCTTTAAGTGGACTGTAACATTCTTTAAATGGACTGTAACATTATTTAAGTGTGCTGTAACATTATTTAAATTGACTGTAACATTCTTTAAGTGGACTGTAACATTATTTAAGTGGGCTGTAACATTCTTTAAGTGGACTGTAATATTCTTTAAGTGTGCTGTAACATTCTATAAGTGGACTGTAACATTATTTAAATTGACTGTAACATTCTTTAAGTGGGCTGTAACATTCTTTAAGTGGGCTGTAACATTCTTTAAGTGGGCTGTAACATTCTATAAGTGGACTGTAACATTATTTAAATTGACTGTAACATTCTTTAAGTGGGCTGTAACATTATTTAAATTGACTGTAACATTCTATAAGTGGACTGTAACATTATTTAAATTGACTGTAACCTTCTTTAAGTGGGCTGTAACATTATTTAAGTGGACTGTAACATTATATAGTAAGTGGGCAGTAACATTCTTTAAGTGGGCAGTAACATTCTTTAAGCGGGCTGTAACATGTGTTGTATCACTATGAAGATAGCAAGTGTTTAGCTGTTATCCCCTCTTTCATCTCTATATTAGCACTCTGTTTTCTTAGAAAGCGCGGGAAGTAAACAGAAACTCGTCAAGATGTTGTCTGGGGGAGGATTTTTGCCAACTTCTTGGAGAGGTACGACCCGTTCAACCGTTAATTAGGTTTTCTGGGTTATATTTTTAATATCACATTTGTCATCCAATAATGAAAGTGAGAACAATCCTTAAAAAAGCACTGCTAGGAAACTATTCTCTCTAAACTCTTGTATGTCTGTTCTCGCTCTTTGGACTTACCACTGATTACATAATGAGTAAATGTTTCACAAGTAATCATCATCATCAAGTTCCATGCATGCTGGCGTGGGTGATCATGTCTCTCCACAAGTTTCTATCTCGACAGTTATTTATCATTTCTGTTGTTGACCTTCTGCCAAACCATTCTCTCAAATTGTCTGATATCTTTTCTCTTTGCTTCCCTCTATCACTTCGTCCCTCAATTTTTCCAGTTGTTACAATATTTTCCAGCTGTTCTCTTCTCATTACATGGTCAAAAAATTATTGTTTCTTCCTAATATTGATAATCACCTCTCTTTTTGCTTTGGCCTCTTTCGGAATGTTTTCATTACTCTTCTTATCTGTCCATGGTATTCTCAACATTCTTCTGCAAAACCACATTTCTACAGCCTCCAGTGATTTTCTTGTATGTTGTCCTATAAATCTATGATTCAAATACAAGTCTGGCTCTGTGAGAAAAACTCTTTTTCTTGTTTCTATTGTCAAAAACAATATCTTCCACATTTTTTTTAAAAGTTGCCTTTGCCTCAGCTTCTGTATCTCACCTCTGTTGTACATCTACCATCTCACCTCTGTTGTACATCTACCATCTCACCTCTGTTGTACATCTACCATCCATCTCACCTCTGTTGTACATCTACCATCTCACCTCTGTTGTACATCTACCATCTCACCTCTGTTGTACATCTACCATCCATCTCACCTCTGTTGTACCTCTACCATCCATCTCACCTCTGTTGTACATCTACCATCCATCTCACCTCTGTTGTACATCTACCATCTCACCTCTGTTGTACATCTACCATCTCTCACCTCTGTTGTACATCTACCATCCATCTCACCTCTGTTGTACATCTACCATCTCACCTCTGTTGTACATCTACCATCTCACCTCTGTTGTACATCTACCATCCATCTCACTCTGTTGTACATCTACCTCTCACCTCTGTTGTACATCTACCATCTCACCTCTGTTGTACATCTACCATCTCACCTCTGTTGTACATCTACCATCCATCTCACCTCTGTTGTACATCTACCATCTCACCTCTGTTGTACATCTACCATCTCACCTCTGTTGTACATCTACCATCTCACCTCTTTTGTACATCTACCATCCATCTCACCTCTGTTGTACATCTACCATCCATCTCACCTCTGTTGTACATCTACCATCCATCTCACCTCTGTTGTACATCTACCATCCATCTCACCTCTGTTGTACATCTACCATCCATCTCACCTCTGTTGTACATCTACCATCCATCTCACCTCTGTTGTACATCTACCATCCATCTCACCTCTGTTGTACATCTACCATCCATCTCACCTCTGTTGTACATCTACCATCCATCTCACCTCTGTTGTACATCTACCATCCATCTCACCTCTGTTGTACATCTACCATCCATCTCACCTCTGTTGTACATCTACCATCCATCTCACCTCTGTTGTACATCTACCATCCATCTCACCTCTGTTGTACATCTACCATCCATCTCACCTCTGTTGTACATCTACCATCTCACCTCTGTTGTACATCTACCATCTCCCTCTGTTGTACATCTACCATCCATCTCTGTTGTACATCTACCATCCATCTCTGTTGTACATCTACCATCCATCTCTGTTGTACATCTACCATCCATCTCTGTTGTACATCTACCATCCATCTCTGTTGTACATCTACCATCTCACCTCTGTTGTACATCTACCATCTCACCTCTGTTGTACATCTACCATCCATCTCTGTTGTACATCTACCATCCATCTCACCTCTGTTGTACATCTACCATCCATCTCACCTCTGTTGTACATCTACCATCCATCTCACCTCTGTTGTACATCTACCATCCATCTCACCTCTGTTGTACATCTACCATCCATCTCACCTCTGTTGTACATCTACCATCCATCTCTGTTGTACATCTACCATCCATCTCTGTTGTACATCTACCATCCATCTCACCTCTGTTGTACATCTACCATCCTCTCACCTCTGTTGTAACATCTACCATCCATCTCACCTCTGTTGTACATCTACCATCCATCTCACCTCTGTTGTACATCTACCATCCATCTCACCTCTGTTGTACATCTACCATCTCACCTCTGTTGTACCTCTACCATCTCACCTCTGTTGTACATCTACCATCTCACCTCTGTTGTACATCTACCATCTCACCTCTGTTGTACATCTACCATCCATCTCACCTCTGTTGTACATCTACCATCTCACCTCTGTTGTACATCTACCATCTCACCTCTGTTGTACATCTACCATCTCACCTCTGTTGTACATCTTCCATCTGAGCTTAACATTTTTTCAAAAAAATTTAATTCATTTCCCAGTTTTAAAATTGTTCTACTTGTCATTACTGTGCTCTGCGGTGATATCTTTTTCTTCGTATATATATCTTGGTAATATAATATAAATTGAGAAGGTGAAACAAAGAATGTCATTATAAGCAGGATAGCAAAAGCAGAAGCTATTTAAAGAAACCTAAATAAAATATGGAAATAAAATTACTTTGCAAGAAAACTAAACACAGAATATCAACTCAGACGTATTATTAACACTTACCTGCACATGTGGAAAGCTGGGAAATAGCAACAGAGATTGAGAGAAAACCAAACTCTTTAAAGAAAAATGCCAAAGAAGAATACTCTGTATACAATGGAATAAATTCAAGACATATTAAGAAAAGAGAAATGGCCATGCAACCAACAATCTAATCTACAATTAAGGACAGAAGATGGACATATGTTTGGACATGTGCTGAGAAGTGACAATAAGAGAATTCCAAAACATGTTCTTTTAAGAGAAGCATCCTGAAATAGAAAAAGAGGAAGACCTAAAGAGACACTACTACGAACACTTACAAGAGAAGCAAAGTTGGCAGGCATAGACTCATTAGAAAAAATCGAACATATCACCCAAATAGAGATGGGTGGCGCAAAACACTACAAACCCTATGTGACGTCACAGCGCGGGAAGGATCAAGATGTCTTTTCAAGGTTCTCCGATCTCCTCTTCTCTCAAAATGTTCAGTGTCACGTTAGATACCAGCAGTTCCCTTCTCTCAAAATGTTCAGTGTCACGTTAGATACCAGCAGTTCCCTTCTCTCAAAATGTTCAGTGTCACGTTAGATACCAGCAGTTCCCTTCTCTCAAAATGTTCAGTGTCACGTTAGATACCAGCAGTTCCCTTCTCTCAAAATATTCAGTGTCACGTTCTACTCCAGCAGTTCCCTTTCTCAAAATGTTCAGTGTCACGTTATATATCATCCGTTACCTTTTCTCAAATGTTCAGTGTCACGTTATACTCCAGCCGTCCCTTCTCTCAAAATGTTCAGTGTCACGTTATACTCCAGCCGTCCCTTCTCTCAAAATGTTCAGTGTCACGTTATACTCCAGCCGTCCCTTCTCTCAAATGTTCAGTGTCACGTTAAACACCAGTCTTCGCGCCTTCTCATTAAATAATTACCAAAAAAT